>MU127799.1:730601-741795 GCA_014904975.1 Marasmius fiardii PR-910 | reverse complement strand
CATATGAAGATAGATGAAAATAGTACACACTTTGTGACATTATGCAGCAGCAAGAGGACGGTACATAGCACCCAGTGGTGTATCGTTCAGCTTCGATGCAACCAGCAGAGAGAAATTATCAGATCTACGACAGGGAAATGCTGGCAATCATAGAGGCCCTGAAGGACTGGCGCTATTGCTTAGAGGGCCTCCACAATGAGTTCGAAATCATCTCTGATCACAGTAATTTGGAATATTGGCGAACTGCACAGGACCTCACACAATGCCAAGCTTGCTGGTCCCTCTATTTATCCCGGTTCAACTTTCGGCTGGTTCATCGGGCAGGGAAAAGTAACACTCAGGCCGATGCACTATCGCGGATGCCACATCACCGCATCCAGGATCATGAGAACAATCGGCAACAGATTGTGCTTTTGCCTGACCAGTTTCACAGGATAGCGGCTTTCACCCTGGTTAACCCACTGGAGGAACGGATCCATCAAGCATCAGAGAGAGAAGCGGAAGTGTTAGAAGGATTGAAGAAGCTGAAGGAGGGAGGCCTGAAGAGACTAGCAAACGGATTACTGGAATGGGAGGAGGATAATGGTTTGGTGTACCATCACAGCAAAGTCTATGTACCTCCAGACAAGGAGTTACAACGAGAGGTGCTTCGACAGTGCCATGACTCCCCATCAGCAGGACACCCAGGACTCCATGCGACTTACGACTTAGTAACGTCTCACTTCTGGTGGCCAACGATATGGTCATTCACTGAGAAGTATGTGGAGGGCTGTGACACCTGCGCATGGAAGAAAATACAGTGGCATCCAAGGGCAGTGACTCACCCACTAGACGTCCCAACGGGGATTTGGGAGGAGGTAGGAGTAGACCTGATCACTCAGTTACCGAAGTCGGATGGATACGATGCCATCTTGGTTTGCACAGACTTATTCAGCAAGCAGATACATGCTATTCCCTGCATGACTAGCATCTCTGCGGAAGAGGTAGCAGACCTCTATTACCGAGAAATTTTCCGACTTCATGGTCTGCCATTACGCTTCATATCAGATCGTGGTCCCCAATTTGCAGCGATGGTTATGAGGAAACTACTCAAACAACTGGGTATTAAGAGCAATTTGACATCCGGATATCACCCACAGGCAAATGGACAGACAGAACAGGCCAATCAAGAGGTGGAGAAGACCTTCAGCTATATGTGGGGAGGAGGCAGACGGATTGGGCAAAACACCTTCCAATGGCAGAGTTCGTCATCAACTCTAAGACCCATTCCACACACAATCTTTCTCCATTCGAGGCAGTATATGGATACTAACCATTATTCAACATCCCGGTGGGACAGCATGCAGAATGGAAGGATGTAGATGAGCGGATTGAAGTACTGAAGGAACTGCGGAGGGACATGCAAGCAGCATTGAAAACGGTGAAGAAGGAGCAGAAGGCAGCATATGAGAGGGGAAAGAAGGGAGCTCACATGTTCAAGGTTGGAGAGTACGTGTGGTTGGATGCCAAAGACATCGACCTGAAAACACCAAGCTGCAAGCTTTCAGATCAGCAGCTGGGGCCGTTCAAAGTACTGGAATGTGTAGGGGACCTGGACTATTGCTTGAAGCCTCCTTGGGGGCGACATGGAAGACTGGATGGATTCGATGTCGACAAACTTTCCCCCTGGCACGGCAACGATATCAATGGAGAATGACCATCGCAACCAGGACCTATAGAGCTAGAGGAGGACGGAGCAGTAGGGGAGTATGACGTGGAAAAGATTCTCAATAGCAGGATTCACCGAGGAAAGTTACAGTATGAGGTAAAGTGGGAAGGCTGGGATGAAGGACACATTTCCTGGGAGCCAGCAGAAAATGTGAAGAACACTCAGGAATTGGTGGAGGAGTTCCATGCAGAACATCCAGACGCTGTGGGAGAGTCAGACATACCAGCGCCAAAGAAGAAAAAGAAGAAGGCAAAGCAATAACCATCGAGGACGATGGTCTTAGAAGGGGGGTAATGTCACAAAGTGTGTACTACTCCCTCTATTTTCCTATGGTCTCTTTTCCTTTCACAACAATACACAGTTATTATTGTTTCATCCCTTGATCTTGTTTTCATTCCATTGTGTTCTGTTACCTTCCACGACGTTCTATCAGTTTTCACATGATACCAGGTCACGACATCATAGGTCACATGCCAGGTAGTATATATAGGACAACTTGTCACCTAGTCCCCCATCTTGACCTCTTTGTCATTGGGACTAGGTGCGTATTTGTACTCTGTAGGATACTGGATTGTATTGATCATCTTTGTCATTGGGACTAGTTGTTGACTGTTGAGCCTCTGCTCCAGTCTCTGTGTGTTTGCTACCGGTGCTTCACCACACAGGCACCGAGATGGCTTTCCCGGTGAAAACACTCGGTTCCCAGAATTTAGCCATCCCGAACCCTTTGCCCGTGATGTCTGTGCCTTCGGTATTGGTTTTGGGAGTTTTGTCGGGGGATGGTGAGCAGAATGGGAGAGGAGTGCTCAAGGGTTTGTGATTTTCGGGTGATATTTTGGCGAATTGGTCCACGATGAATTGTTTAAGGTCTGAGATTTCTCTGTTGGCAGCTTGGCTAAGTTTAACCTGTGCCTTGGCGATGTGTTGGCTGTTGACGATTTCCTCGGACAGCCGATCAAATGTGTAGTTGATCATGCTGACTGTGGCAAGGGTGTTGCTATTCTCCACCGTCTGGGCCTGTTGTTGTTGTTTGTCTGGGTTTGGGAAGACGCCAGAATCGAAATGAGCAGGTCCAGGTTGAGACATTGTTGGAGTTTAGAGGGTGGGGTTTTGGAAAAGGGTTGTTTTAGCAGTTTCAAACTGTGAGGATCAGGCTGGTCTGTGAGACGGAATATGGAAAAGACCACTCAAGAGGTAAGGAAATGAGATGATTAGATAGAATTCACATTGAAACTGCTACTGTACTAGATAATTAGTACACGATTATATACTCAGTTATTCTTCCTAAACGTTAATAAGAAACTTGTAAGATATTAACAGAAATGCGTAGCAGTCGTAAATAAAGGAGTATGTAGAGGAGAGTGCTTAGGGGGATCCCAGATCATGACACGTGTGTCTGTGGATATGGCGGGGATTTCAATTTTTTCGCAAGGGAAGAGGAGGAGGAGAGAAGGAGAGGAGAGAGAGGCATACCCTATCCTTTGTAGACTATGTATGGCTAGCTTTCTATTTTGATGCAAAAGGTTGTGGCAATTGCCAGTTGATGCCTCATGTGTATTGGAATGTCGCCCATAATCAATTACTGGTAAAGCCTGATGATAAGTTGGAAAGGTTTTCCGCGATAGCGGTTTCATGTTCATGATGCTTTGAGGCACCGGGAGCTACCACACATCGTCTAAGCTATTCATAAATATTATAGTGACTGATGTACTTGATGCCCACAGTCATACAAATCTGATTGTGAAGGTCGGACGAGGATCCTGCGCCGAACAGGAAGAAAGGAAACCGGGACTTCCTGGACAAGAGTATTGGGTGAGTTGGAAGCTGTTGAGATAACTTGTAAGCCTCAAGCGCATCGAGAAATGCTGAAGACTCACCTGAAAGAAAAGCGAGAGACGGTATGATTATAATCCTATTTTTCGCAGTTTGGTGCAGGATCTTGACGTTGTATTAACGTCGTCCGACTTTTGTGTGCTCGGAAAGCTGCGTTGTTAATAAAAGGGCTCAACGTGGTTTTATTATGAAGGTCCAAATGGGAAAAAAATAAAGGTAGACCCAGTAATCTCAACCACTGTGGGTAGTAATCATGTAGTACAAACATTGAAGAATTCGAAGAATGGCAATTCATATTATATATGTATGTATGTACATGTACAAGTAATCACTATATACACAGCAGTGGGATTAGGCTAGCAAGTAACGAGGCACAAAGGTATAAAACAAGAGAGTGGATGGTAGGGTAAAGAGTGTGGCATTCATGTATGACTCAGTATCAGACATATTCATCTCCTCTCCAATGGCAGTCTTGCAAGAGGGAGAATCTGGAGCCAAAAACTTCCTGTTGATAAGCTGATCTTCTTCATCACTGCTAGAATCTGCAATTGTCCTGCCTATAAAATTAATAGTTGGTATCTGTCAACAGTCAGCAACAAAAAAATTACTAGAGACCACAGCATAATCTAAAGATATACTCAGGCGGCTTACTGTCTGAATTCATCCCAAGGTTCTCTGGCTCTGACTGTGGGGGTGAAGACCTGTTAGTCCTCTTCTCTCAAGGAATGTTGACACAAAATTCTGAGGCTATGTCAATTCTCCACAATACTGAAGCTTGCCCACTGGTGATGGGTCCAAGAATCAACCCACTTACCAGTCTGCTGTCACCATATCTACAGAACTAAGGACATTTGATGCCTGGTTTCTTCAGCAATATGTGGTATTATATCTCTCTTGGAAATATTTTCAACCACTTTCAGATGCTTTTCAGCAAACAACAACCTTTAATGTTTTTGGAGGTGCTAAAGTGGCCCATCTTCTTCAAGTCACTTCTGCATATCCAATTGTTGTGGGAATATGAGAATACCTCTGCTGTTAACATTCCTATCTTTTGTTCCATTTCATACCTATACTATTTTACCTACTCCTATTTACTTTTCCCTATCTCTTGGCCCATCGCTTAGCCCTACACTTATACTTGACCGTCCCAAGGACTCACCTCAGTTGTTTCCACCCTTACTGTGTGGCACCTGAGGTGAGCACATCCTGACCCCTTCTGTAGCAGCAGCTGGATTCATTCATATTCTGTACAGTACTCACTTAGTCTACTTTACATAGGTACTGTACTAATTCAGTTGTTTCTGTTGAGGAGTGAGATGTAGGATGGAACAGGTGATAGTTTCCAGAACGGAATAGGTGGTGCATGCCTGGGGTTATATATTTCCATAGGTACATCCAGCTCACAGTATATAAATTGAGGAGTGAGATGTAGGATGGAATGGGTGATAGTTTCCAGAACAGAATAGGTAGTGCACACCTGGGGTTATATATTTCTGTAGGTACATCCAGCTCACAGTATATAGATTTTCAGTTCATCAGCCCTCACCCTCAGCTGTTCCACTATCTGCTGAGGGTGAGTATCTTCATTATCCTTACTTATTTCATATGCATACTTATTTCACTACCCATAGATCTACTCCGTGTACTTATCCACGTCGTCTACAGGTATAGCTCAGCTGTTCCACTATCTGCTGAGGATCTACTCCATGTACTTATCCACGTCATCTACAGATTCACAGTCAGAAATCATGTAAAGAAATTGCTCAATTGTTTGTTAAAGCCACCACTCATTATGTCAAACCCCCTGTCAAATGCCCCATCTTTCCCTGAAGATTGCCGCCTTATGAGTGCCAAAAACTATCATGCATTCAAGGACTTCGTTATATCTACAGTGCATGGCAAGGCCCTTATTGGCTACCTCAATGGAACTATTCCCCATCCCACTACTGCAACCACCTCCCAGTTACTATCTCAGTCTACCACTGTCTTAAATTCACCCACTCCTACACCTGAAGAATGGGATCAGCACGAGGAATGGGTAGCTGGGGTTATTTACCAGAACATTAATAATCCTGATGGCCATGGCATAGGACCATCCGAGGCTGCTGTCAAGATGTGGAATAAGCTATGAGAGAAGTTTGAAGCATCGACTCAAGTGCTAAAGAACATTGCAGAATGATGCCTTGGAGGGTTAAAGATGGAAGAGGATGGTAACATCGATGCTCACCTTGAGAAATTGGAAAAGCTTTGCAAGGCAGCAAATGATGTCGGGTGCAATGTTGATGACCCCAAGTACATATCTGTTATTCTGGGGTCGTTACTGCCATCCTGGGTTCTTGTTGTACAAGTCCACCAAAGCAAGACCAAGGTCAACAAACTTACCACTGTGCTCAGAGAATACTGGACATTTACCCAAAGGGAGAAGTTGTCTTCTGTGTCCTCTCCTGACCCCACTGCTCTCATCATGGCCACCTCCAAGGCAAGATCTACACAGGAATTTCAAGCCAAGCCTGTATGCTCCAACTGCAGCATTGCTGGACATAGTCAGGAAAATTGCTGGGCAGCTGGAGGAGGCAAGGAGGGTAAAGCTCCATGCTGGTGGAAGGCCCCAAAGGGAAAGGAACCACAAATTGCAGTGCAGGTCACAGTACCACAACCTATCCATCAGCAGGTACATAACATATCTACCCCACTGGTATCGCTTACTGCTGCATCAGTCATATCCTATGCTCCCCTTGAAACCTATGCTTTGGGCGACATTTCCCCCAACAGTATGTGGATGGTTTGTAGCAACAGCAAATCTCCTACTGATCCTGTCTCTATGGTCAGATCTCAATTGTATTGGAAAGACTTTGGACTGGTGAAGGAGTCGCTTACTGAACCGATCTACATACTTGTTTTGTCGTCTAAAAGCCATACTATTTGTCCAAATCAATCATATGTTCCAACCTATCTGGACAGTGGTGCAAATGTTAACTGTGTTTCTGAGAGATGGCAGTTTGCAACAATAAAGCCAGTTACTGCAGAAGGGAATACAGCAAACCACAGTCTCTGGGCCCAAGGGAAAGGGGTGGCAAAATTTATAGTCAAGTTACGAAATGGATCCACTAGATGCCTTCTTATTCCTGTGCTCTACACCCCAACCTTCTTGATGAACTTGATATTGCTATCGGCGTTGGATCTTAAGGGGTTCTATGGTGTATGGGGGAACAGGGTACTTGTTGTTAAAGAGCCTAATATGCATTGGGAGATTGTGGATGGCCAGCTGGACCAAACGATTGGAGCAACGAAATTGTATAGAGTGGATGTCGCAGATGTGAAGATAGTGGCAGTGGTACATGGTGCCCGGTCGCAAAATAAGCCAGTAGGGCTTGGGATGTGGCACATACAATTTGGACATGGAGATGTTCGTACCATCAGCCAGATGGCACAACAATCGCTTGTTGATGGATTGGAAATAACAAATGAAAAAGCTCGAGGGTCATGCAAGGACTGCATATATGGCAAGATTACTCGACAACCATTCGATGACGTGGTTATTCCTGAATCCGACCCTTTGGAAAGGGTCAGTCTTGATTTATGGGGGAGATCCAGAACCATGAGTCATGGGGGAGCTTGGTACATGCTACTATGTGCTGATGGCGGGACCTCAATCAAAATCCCATACTTCCTTGCATCAAAAGATGCTCCAACACTGCTAGACACATTCCACAAATTCCATATCATGGCAGAAAAACAGATGGGCTTCAAACTGAAGCATGTACGTTTTTGTAACGCCTATGGCCCACGCGTCCATGTAGTTGTCATATCGGCAATCAGTATTTACATCTCTTTGTCTCATTGCCACTCATTCCGTATTTAAGCCTGTGCGTACGTAGTTTACCTTAGCTTCACTTCTTCACTTGTACCAGTACATACCAATGGTCTAAATCCCTTGTCGTGTTCATTCAAGTGATCTGAAGCCACCCCCTCACACGCCTTATACTTTTTTGAACACCAAGTCACCGTACTTGTATTGTTCGTGATATTCTAACATTTACAATTTATTACTATCTACTTTGATATGTCTGATCGACAATCACCAAGAAGTCAAGTCAGTGTGTATCACACTGATCAAGGTAATCTACATGCTAACAGCTCAGGATCTCCCAGAGCTGTTCAATCTCAAAATAAAATAGAGGATGTTCATCCTCCTTACCCTATGAGAGTACCAACAGGCAAGCAGAAAATCCCCTCATCAAGTCCTCATAGACCCTCAATTTCGGATAAGGGTAAATCACCAATCCACGCACTGGCACCCATCAAGCTCCCGGTACTTAGTACAATTATTTCAAATGATCCCCATCCGTCACTTGAGGAACAACAAAAAATGAAATACAAATCAACACTCGGAGTTTCGGATGCTGAAACTTTCTCAAATACAAATTTGAATAAGTCAGTAGACTGGCAACATGAACAGTCATACCTGTCTACAGCTGAGGTACCACCACCTCAGAATACTAATGATAATACCCAAAAAGGAGGAACCACCTCCCTCAATGAGTTTAAACAGCTAATAAATAATGCTTGTACTGATACCTCACGGTACTTCAACTCTTTAGGAGTAAGATTCAACTATGAATTAGATGATGCCCGCTATGAGAGCGAAAAGCGTTTCAAATTGCTCACCTCATATGCCCAAGCAATTTCTGAAATATACCCGTCATCGGGAAATCAAGAAATCCCACGTTCTGTGTTGGATCAGAGAGCGTATGCAAATTTCACGGCCACCGATGAGTTGGTAGGCCAACAATTACAAAAGAAACAAACTGAAACCCAGGACCACGATTACCAGACTCAGTACAAAGATATCATCGGGAATTCGCCTGAAAGCAAAGGTCCAACATATTATTACCAACTGGCCGCTGCTAATCAAGGGCAGCCAGTTGCATCAATGTCCAGGGCCCATATGGCTCCAGTACAATCTTCACCACCGGAAGTTCAAACTTCCACTCCCATCAGATCTCCACATGTAGGGCCAGCTGCAACATCCACAGGCCACCAGGAACAGGTGCAAAACCCAAAACCGAAATCTCCTCTGGCCACCACAGTAACTGAAGCAACAGAGGAAGATAGCATTGTTTATCTAGGTTCACGGAAGGCTGAACCCAGACCAAAAACACCCAAACCGCTTGAAACTATGCACTACCCGAGTTATCCGAGGGTAGCTGAAAGTGGTCCTTCTAAGGAATGGACTGATAGGGTTGCGCTGCAACGTCTCAGAAACAGTGAGACCTGTGGTTATGGCTGCTCAAATATTGCAGACCAACATATTGGGTTTGATGAAGATTCAAATCCCGTGGATAAAGATACTGCCCCTCGGGAGGTGTGGGATCGAGACTTCCGAGAATATGTAAACCCTGATATGCATAGTAATCAATGTAACAATCGACGTAGCAATTCACATACCAATCGGAATAACAATTGGCATAACAATAATAACAGTCAACAACAACCTGGAGGTGTCAGTGGTGGTAACCCCGGTGACCCAGGTGGAAATGGAAGTGATTCTGATGGTAATGACCATCGAGATCGACGGAACAGAGATAATAAGAAACCTTCTAGGAGGCCTGACCGTAAGAAGCGCCACAGAACACCGTGGGACGATGTCAGCTATTCTGATAGTGATCCGAGTGATTACTCAAGTGATTCTTTTGATTCCGATAGTAGTAGTTCAACATCGGGATCTGAAAAACATTCAAAGCGTTCAAGTTGACGTAGGCGTCAAGACAGAGCTGCCAAAAGGCAGGAAAGAGAAAAATTGGATGATTATAATCGCCGCAAATGGACCAAAAAGATACACCTCAAGTATCATACTCAGATATGTGAGCATGTGGGTGTAGAAATGCCCTACATTGAAGGCTTTAAATCTATAAAAGTGTCTGAACCAGAACACTATACTGGAGTAGCAGACGTCGAGATTTTTGAAGAATGGCTCTTGAAAGTCTTGCATTGGATGGCAGTTAACCGCATGGCTGGTCCTAATGCAGATAAACTCAGAGTTCAAGCCCTCGGTATGCTTGTCGCACAGAAAGCAGCCCGCTGGTTTGATGATCAAGTAGCTGGTCCCCATCGTTCCCAGGAAACCTGGACTTTTGAGGATGCAGTAATTGGAATCTTCGATCACTGTGTCCAAGCTACAACAGTCCATCAAGCTTCAACCAAGTTTGACAAAGTCAGATATAATCCCTCAAAGGGAATTGAAGATTATAAAAATACTTTAGATCACTGGGCAGGTAGAATGACCAACCCACCTGATAAATATACTTTCAAACGTCGCTTTACCAATGGACTTCCTAAAGACATTGTGAAAGCAATGATTGATAAGGGTGCAGTACCTGAATACTCGAGAGTGAAAACCATGGTCAGAGCCGTAAGACAGATTGAAGATGATCGTGCACTCGAAAATTATTATTTGAAGAACCTGAGAACTTCTTCGGAGTACAAATCAGATTCTAGACCCAAATTTAATTCTCAAATTAATCGTGACCGTTCCAATTCACCCTCACGGGAGAAGGCACGAATCATTAATGGTCGACGATACAGATTAGTTCGTCGTGACCGCTCACCTCCAAAACATCACTCAGGTTCAAATCAGAACCGTAACTTCAACTCAAACTTCAAACTGAAGTTCAGTTCAATGTCTAATAATAATAATAAGAACAGTGGAGATGCAAAGCCCACTGATTCAAAAGAAAAGATATGTTTTGGCTGTGGGAAAACTGGACACTTTGCCACCAATCCTACATGCCCTCAATATGGTAAACCTCACTTGTTTGCAATTGCAGAAGAGGAGGAAAGCAAATCAGACCGTGAATCGACACCTGATATGCCCAAAAATGACCCCCAGACTGAGAGTTCAGATGGAGAATATATACTTGAGGAATATGAAGATTATGGCAGTTACATCAATGGTGAACATTCTGATGACAGTGACTGGATGGGAGTGCTCACCAGCGTTGATTATAATCCTCTTGAGGATTGTGGATCTCAAATAACACTTGAAGATGACTTTGATGAGTCTGCATTTCCGACTCTCGAGTTAGACTCAAATGGATCTGGAGTTCTAGATACTTTATTTGTCGTGAATAAAGACTCCAAACATGATGTTTCAAAAGTTGATATTCGCCTCCGCAGGTCTAGTCGTCCCATGACAAGACCAGCTCGTGGAGGCGCAGCTGAACGGCGACCATTGGTTGCTTTACTTGAAATCGGAGGCAAGACAGCACTTACACTGTTTGACTCTGGTTGCACTTTAGAATGTTTGAGCCCGGGATTTGCACGTTTGGCTAACGTGAAAGTACACCACTCCCTTCAGCTTGGTACTGTTGGGAGTAAAGCCAAATTTAATTATGGAACAATTGTTGATACCTCATATGCAAGTATTGACGACCAAACCTACTTTGACATCGTCAATATTGACCATTACGACGCAATAGTAGGTGTCATGAAGTGTGTACTATTTTCATCTATCTTCATATGATCTCTTTTCCCCTTCACTACAATACACAACATCATCCCTGTTTCATCTCTTGATTCTATCTTTATTCCTCTGCTTTCCGTTACTTTCCGTGACGTTCTACCAGTTTCCACATGACACCAGGTCACGACATC
>MU127799.1:695789-716435 GCA_014904975.1 Marasmius fiardii PR-910 | reverse complement strand
TGGTACAGCAGCAAGACTGGGTGGGTAACTTGGAGCTTTCCTGACGAAAACCCCAGCCCTTATATACTGTCTACCTAATTATTATACCTGAATCTGTATCTAAATATATGTCTGTCTGTATCGATGGTCATCTAGTCCGAATCAGTACCTAACTAAGATTAACAGAGAGAGTTTTGACATTATTCTCTGCTGCTTTGCCTGGAAGTTGGATGTAGAAATTAATATCCTCCTTCTCGATCATTCAGCATTTGTTATTCCTGTTTCCGGGGTGGTCCCCTGGGTTCTATACAGTTCCGAAGCAGGTTGTTCTTTCGCTCCAGACCCTATATGCTCCCATACAGATGGTTCAATTCCATCCTCAATTCCGAACCTCTGACTAAAGTCTGAAGTTCCTAATTCGTCCCCACAGTTGTGAGTCCGTTCTCTAATCTTATACTACCGTTATTCCTACTTCAGAAGACAAAACTGAGTGCTCAGAAGTAGACAGTAGACCTGACGACTGATCAGTTAGGTTGTAGGTATCCACAGCCCCAGTTGGGATATACTCCCATAATTCTGAAGTCGATCAGCTTCCGTTAGAGTGACAGGTAAGTTAGCCTGTCCCTGTTGGTGTAAGCGATTCCTCTCCTCTCCTTGATACTAGTTCAGAACCTTTGCACTGTGTTAACACTCCTTAAGTAGCCTTCCCCATACCATGAAGTATTCCAGTACAAGTTCCAGCCACCATATCAGTGTTCTCTGTGTTCTAATCAGTGGCATCTATTGCCCGACTGATTTCTAAGCTCCAGTAGACTGGTGCCGAAGGTCGGATCCTAACTCCAAAACTTGGGTCCATTGTCTGCCAGCCAGGCCCCTGCAGTAGTCATCTCGGGTGACCTCTGGAAGTGGCTTCTGCCACTCCCCTCGTGATTCTGAAGTGGTCTTTGCCATCTTTCTAAGTTCAGAAGTCATTGTTATTCGCATTAGGCCCGTTCAGAACTTCCCACTCTCTTTTAGCAGTAGTTTTATCTCGTCGTTACTACCCTTGGTATGGTTCTACACACTTCCATAGCTATCTTTTGTGCATCACCAATGATAGCATAGGCTCAGAAGGCTTCATACATGTTTTGGAAGTTGCTAACCCTCAGTCCTGTGGAATCCTATACTACAGTGTTTTCTTCTGAACACGTGTAACATGTTTCCGAAGGTGAGTCCTTTTACTAGCAGCTTGGGCCTCACTCTAGTACTCAATATTCCCTTAGTTCTCATAGTAATAATAGGTTATTATTACTCAGAAACTGCCAAAATGTAGAGAAATAGGTAACATCTCTAAAACAGCCGCAATACTGGCCATGTTGATGACAGTGCACTATGCACTGGCAAGTGAGGTCAAAACGGGCAGACATTTTCTCATCCCTTGCACTTATGAACAAGCTATGCAAGACCCAGATCGATGGTTTCCTCCGATGAAAGCAGAGGTGGAGACACTAGAGGCAAGAGGTACTTGAAAATTGGTTGATTTGCTGTCACAAAGTGTGTACTACTCTTATTTTCCTATGGTCTCTTTTCCTTTCTCCACGATACACGATACTATTCTTGTTTCCTCTCTTGAGTCTATTTTCATTCTATTGCTTTCTGTCACCTTCCGCTATGTTCTATCCATTTCTGCATGATACCAGGTCACGACATCATAGGTCACATGCCAGGTAGTATATATAGGACAACTTGTCACCTAGTCCCCCATCTTGACCTCTTTGTCATTGGGACTAGGTGCATATTTGTACTCTGTAGGATACTGAGTTGTATTGATCACCTTTGTCATTGGGACTAGTTGTTGACTGTTGAGCCTCAGCTCCAGTCTTTGTGTGTTCACTACCGGCGCTTTACCACATTTGCCCCCAGGACAACATGCCCTTGATTGTATGTGGACTTACGACGTGAAGGTTGACGGGAATGGAAACCTAGTGAAGTGCAAAGCAAGACTTGTTGGTAGAGGGGATAGGCAAGTGGCAGGTGTTGACTACAACAAGGGATGGTCTATGGTAGTGAGGATGGAGTCGGTTCGGATGATGATGGCAGTTACAGCAGTGCTCAAGCTAGTGTCATGGCAGTTTGATTTTTCATCGGCATACCTCAACGGATGGATGGATAGGACAGTGTACATGAAACAGCTGAAGGGTTTTATCAAGCAGGGGGAGGAACAGAAGGTGTGCTTGATGAAATGCCCTCTATATGGATTCGTTCAATCAGGACATATATGGTACAAGACTCTCAAAAAGGAGTACCATGAACTCAAGTACCATTCGTCAAAAGCGGATCCATGCATATGGATGAGGAAAACATCTACTGATTATACCCCCACCACTACCCACACTGACAACATTTTTAGTTCTTCATCATCTACCAGAGAGGCAGATAGAGTGGTTCGAGAATTTGCTGAAAAATGGGACTTAAAGGAGGTTCAACATTTAAATCTACTCCTTGGACTCACAGTCAAACAACTCCAGCACGGAAGAATCTCTATATCCCAGGCCGTCTACTTTGAGAAAGCACTTCGTCACTTTAACCTCTGGGATCTTCACCCACTCAATACGCTGCTACCCCTGAAAGCCCAAATCAGAATATGTGAGGTATCCTTAACTGCCAAAGAAGCAGAATTTATGAAGGATAAACCATACCAAGGTCTATTGGGTATGCTATTGTGGGGGAGCTCATGTACAAGGCCTGATATTGCCTATGCATGCAGCGTTCTTGGACAAGTTCAAGCGCAGCTGGCATCTGAACATTGGGAGCTTCTCATTGGTGTATGCCGCTATATCCGAGGGACGCTAGATTATGGTCTCCTATACATGTCAGACAGTACAGGACCTGGATCTGGATTAAAACCACAGGGCTATGTCGATGCTGACTGGGCCGGATGCGTGGACACTTGAAGGTCTACCTCGGGATATATCTTCATGATGGGAGGAGCTCCAGTGTCATGGTCATCCAAATGGCAACCAATAGTTGCTCTTTCTTCCACAGAGGCTGAATATGTTTCGCTTGCATGAGGGGCCCAACAGTGTATGTGGATGAAGAACTGGCTGGACAAAGTATTCCTACCTCAGGAATTCCTGATGAGTATCCTCTGCGACAATCTCGGTACAATCAGTCTAACAGAAACAATGAAGGCGCATGGGCTATCAAAACACCTTCAAATATGCTATCACTATGTATGTGACCAAGTTCAGGATGGGGAGATTATGGTTTCTCCTATCTCGTCACAGGAGAATATTGCAGATATCCTCACAAAACAGCTTCCCAAGTCCATGCACCAGAAAATTGTGAGCATGATGAACTTAGATTGGCGAAGGCATGGCACCAGGGGGAGTGTTGAGGAGTGAGATGTAGGACAGAACAGGTGATAGTTCCGGAATGGAATAGGTGGTGCATGCCTGGGGTTATATATTTCCGTAGGTACATCTGGCTCACAGTATATAAATTTTCAGTTTGTCAGCCCTCACCCTCAGCTGTTCCACTATCTGCTGAGGGTGAGTCTCTTCATTATCCTTACTTATTTCATATGCATACTTATTTCACTACCTGTAGATCTACTCCATGTACTTATTCACGTTGTCTACAGTTTCTACCCTTACCATGTGGCACCTGAGTACTCACTTAGTCTACTTTACACAGCTTATGGGCCCTGTTGCCTAAATCCCTGTGCACCATCACACGTACTACTGTGGAATTAGAATTTAGAATGACTCAGAACAGACCTGACATCCTCTATTGCAATGGCCAACAACACTCCCAGCAATTATACCAACATTGGCATGCTCCCAGAGGAGCAATGCTTTGATGGGGAGAACTATGTGTTGTGGAAGGACATGATGCTGGAATTAAGGGGCTCAGCCTATACTGGGAAGGGAAAGTGAACATTCCATCACCAAATACTCCAACACCATATGCCACTCCGAGCACTGTGAACGACCCTTTCCCAAATCCCCTTGAATACTCACTTTGTGAATCAGTGGCATACCTGACAATCTGGAACAACATTAAAAACCCTAGCAGATTGGGCATTCCATCTGGGAAGACGTCTTCAGAGCTGTGGCAGTATCTTGAGACTGAGTACCTACTAGTCAGTTAGTTGGCCAGGCAGCATAAGGAAGATGCACTGAGGGATTGTCGTTATGTTGATGGAATTGATGGGAGGATATCCAGAGAAGGGAGATATGCTGAGAAAATGCGATTACTTTGAAAGGCCGCTGTGGATGCAGGGGCTCATATTCCTGATGAATGGTTCATCACAATCTTCCTCAATTCATTTCCATGTTCTGCTGAATGGAACATAATCACTGGGCCCTTGATGATGGAGAAAAGCTTCAACATCATTGTCACACATCTACAGGATTACCATTTACGCTGTGTAGGCAAAAACCCTCAGGTCCCGGAAGTCCAGAAGACATCTGCACTTGAGGCCACCCTGATGGACTGAATCACCCAACTCAAACAAGCTCTATCTGCATCCAACATTACTGCCAAGAAGGGGAAGCACACCAATTTGGTGTGTACCAACCCTAACTGCCTGCCAAAGAACTGAGTAGGCCATATGACTGAAGATTGTTATGCAGTTGGTGGTGGGAAACAGGGTCAATACTCCAGTTGGTGGAAAGGGAAGAAGAGCACACCATTGCCATCTGCAAATATTGCCACCATAGGACCAGAATCTCAATCCTCCAGCAGCCCCTGTGTCTATGCCTTCAGCACATCTGTTAGCCTTCACATTGTTGACAACAACAAGGTGTTTGCAGCAGAAGCAGTACAGATCAAAGCTGTAGGCACTAATGCATCCAATGATATCAAAGCTGACAGCGGAGCATCGTGCCACTTCTTCCATCATCACAATGTGTTCCAGAACTATCGTCCAATTAGTGCTGTCAGCCAGTCTTCTAAACAATGGATCACCTTTGACATCCTTGGCATGGGAGATGTAGAAATTTGCAAGGTCCACAATCACGTCCATAAGATCTTCAGACTGAGGAATGCCCTTCATGCACTGAATATTGCATCCAATTTGATGTCATTGAGCATCCTTGATTACATGGGGTGGGGGATGGAGGTTGGAGGCAGTAAAGTCATGTTCAAAGGACAAGGGGGAGAAGAAGTGCTGAATGGAACACTTGGGGATGACAGTTTGTATCACATCACTGCAAACATCCTCACAACTGCGACTCTGACCTTGCTTGCAGCAAGAGTTGTACCATTGGACATGAAGCTGTGGCATCGACGCTGTGGACATATGGGGGAGAGCTGGTTAGCTGAGGCATTGAAATTGGTGGATGGAATGGTCATATGGGAAGGAACTTGCCTAAAACCCCAATGTGAGGATTGTATCTGAGCTAATCACCAATGACTTCCCTTCTATCCTGTTGTGGTGCACTTCAACATCCCTCTCAAACTTCTCGCCATTGACATTTGGGGACTGGCACGTGTTTGATCGGTTGGCGGAAACTTATATACATTACACATCCTCGATGTGGGGACCTCAAAGCGCCTTTGTATCCCCATTCCGAACCACACAGCAGAGACAACCATGGAAGTTATTGATGCCTTCAAGAGAGAGGGAGAACATCAGACTGGGCACAAATTGAAGAAAATCAGAACTGATAATGCACCAGAATTTCATTCAGGAATGTGGACTGACTGGTTTCATCAATATGGCATTGTTCACAAACTCACTGCTGCATATTCCTCTGCCTCCAATGGCATTGCCGAATGTTCTGTTGGCATCATTACTGAATCTGCCAGAGCCATGCTCCTTGATGCATGGCTTCCTGCTAAGTGGTGGGGAGAAGCAATGAAGGCAGCCACACATGTCTCAAACTATTTACCATCATCAAGACATCCAGGAAAGGTTCCAGAGGAGAGTTGGAGTGGAAAGCAAGCAGACACATTGCACCTACAAGTCTGGAAAAGTGTATGCTATGCACATGTGCCAGAGGAACATCAAGGAAAGTTGGATATGAGGGGGATTAAGTGCCACATGGTCAGGTATGAGGGCAGAGGTGTATATCGCTGTAAATTGTGGGAAAGCAATGAGGTTATTTGGTTGAGGGATGTAATATTCGAGGAGGGGGACAGCCACTGGGTCACTGCTGCTAAGGGGAAGGATGATGAAGATGATGTGTTGTTTGTCAATTCAGCTGTGGCAACTCCAGACTGTCAGGAAGTGTGTACTATTTTCATCTACCTTCCTACAGTCTCTTTTCCTTTCACTATGATACATGACATCATTCTTGTTTCATCCCTGGATCTTATCTTTTACCTTTATTCCACTGCATTCTATCCTTTTCTGCTATGTTCTATTAGTTTCCGTATGATACTGGTCACAATATCATAGGTCACATGCCAAGTAGTATATATAAACTGACTCGTCACCTAGTCCCCCATCTTGACCTCTTTGTCTTGGGACTAGGTGCGTATTTGTACTCTGTAGGATACTGGGTAGTATTGATCATCTTTGTCTTGGGACTAGTTATTGACTATCGAGCCTCAGCTCCAGTCTTTGTGTGTTCACTACTGGCGCTTCACCACATTAGGTCAAGATTGTCTACTGCATGGGCACCCTTCCGATAAGGTTGTCTCTGCAGGCCATACTGCTTCATCACATCTCCGACATTTAGTGCATCCAGACCCGACTCTGAAGAAGAATCTGAACAGGAGAAAGTTGACTGCTCTGCACTACCACATGCATACGACGTTTCTGACAACGAACACATATATCTAACCACCAACAGAGAGTGGACCAGTTGTGACCAGAACCAGTGCCTGAACACACTTGCAAACTCCATTTCTGAACCACACAATTCAATTGACAATGATGGTAGTGTTCTCAAATTCGACTGTTTCATCCCAGTACTCCCACCATTACCACCGTCCCCACTTCCAGTCTGCCCAGTTACCCCCAGTCTATCTAGAACCCCCAAACACTCTAGGCCTGGGTCCTGTGTAGATTGATACTCTAGGCCCACATCAGATCCCACATCACATACTTCCCCCACAGCTTCTCCTGCACCTATATTACTACTGGTACCTCATGAACTTCCCATACCCCTGCCTATCCCACCTGTAACCATGAATAACGAACAATTCACTCATCTTTTGGAGGGCTTAGCTGCTGTAACCAATGCACTTCAGACCCAGGCAACCCATTCCAAGGATGTTATCAGTAAGCCCAAGGCATTCAAGGGGGAGAAGGGCCACAACACTAGGCAATGGCTGAACCAGTTCAATAACTGGGCCAGGAAGCAGTCTGACTTGGTCAATAATGACCCGAAAAAGATCTGAGTGACCCTAAACCTGATGACCTCCAAGGCTGGTGATTGGGTGAATCAGTTCTTGGCCAAGTCAAATGACCCCGTCAATGCTGACCTGATCTTCAACGGCAGATGCACCGATTTTACCACCGCCTTTAGAGGCCATTTCTCTTCCATCGACAAGGAAAAGCAGGCATTGGCTGACCTCAAGGTTTTGAAGCAAGGACGGAACGAGTCTGTTTTGGACTATGCACAGACATTCATGGAGTTGACCAGCCTCACCAAGCTCTCGGACTACGACCAACACCAATACTTTGTAGATGGACTCACATTGGAGATGCGGAAATTGGTAGGATTGGCATCAGCAGTTGCCATGACAGAGCCAAGGGACCTTAGCGAGCTCATTGTGAGGGCAAACAAGTTGGACATCAGCATCAACAACCTGGCTCTGAACATCAGAAGGGGAGGCACCTGAGCACAGTCCAGCAGTGGAGGAGGAAGGGATCCAAATGCCATGGACGTCAATGCCACCTCAACCTTGACCCGGAGGACTGGCACCAGGGAGGAGTTTGTGAGACAAATGAAGAACAGGTGCTTTGGCTGTGGTGGCCTGCACCTCAAGAGGGACTGTAACTGGGCACGAGGTGCTGTATGCAACTACTGTAAGAGGGTGGGCCATTTGGAACAAGTCTGTCAGGACAAGTTCATGGGAAAGGAAAGGGGGGGAGGACTAGCTGGAAGAGGTCACCAACAGATCGCAGTGACTAATACGGAGGAGAATTTCTCGCTCTTCGACAAGGAAGGGAGGAGTCACTGTTCTCTGAACGACCCCATGGCTACCATTGTGTCAACTTCATCCCCAGTGCCCAGCAACCTGACTGTAGCTCTAGACAGTCGGGAACAACTCACTGCCCAGATCGCTCAGCTCAACAGCCTTCTGGCCGGCCTTAGCTCTGTTGTCAACAAGCTGCAGGGTTTTCAGGAAGAACGCCTGTCTCAGCTGCAACAAGAGCATCCCAGAAGCTGATTGTAGTATGCCCCTCTTTGAACTATGGCCTTATATCTTCATGTATTATTAACACAACTCGTGAATTTACTCCTTTATCATCACATTTCTGAGTGTGCATGAAGATTGAGAATGGGAGACTACAAACAATAGCAGCAGCCATGGTGGATGGTGGAGCGACAGGCTTATTTATGAGTAGGAGGTTTGCAGAAGAGAAAAATTTGCAAAAGCTTTGGTTAAAAGAAGCTGATACAAGTGTTTAACATCAACAGTACCCCTCAGGCAGCATACAGGAGTTCGCATAGCTGGCGATAACAGTGGACAGACATAAGCATTGGTTAGACTTCTTGATTACGGATCTAGAAGAGAACATGATATTGGGGTTACCTTGGTTGAGGCAGTTGAACCCAGAGGTAGACTGGTCGAGAGGGTTGTTATCGATTAGGACCCACAGAGTAATGGTAGAAGACGCACCAGATAGAGAAGGGGAAGCAATTGGTGGAATGACTCTTGGTGAAGGAGTGCTAGAGGATACTCGAGATGATGCAGTGAAGGGAACTCTGCATCAGGACAATTGAGGTAGAGAACAGATGGAGACAGTACTGGAAGAGGAGGAGAAATAACTGCGACTCTGCATCCTCAAGGCCAACCAAGCGCTTCATCGGAACTGGCTTAGGCAGGGGATTATCAAGGATGTTAAGGAACAGGTTTGGATCACAGCAGGGTACACTTACTCCCAGCAACTCGCAGAAGTGGCACAGAAACTCAAGCCAAAGAAGACATTTGAGGAGATGGTCCCTGAGCATTATCGGGAGTACAGCAAGGTCTTCTCGGAACAGAAATCAGAATGGCTGCTGGCACACAAGCCCTGGGATCATGCTATTGAGTTCACTCCTGGGGCTCCAGAGTCACTTCATACAAAGATTTACCCCATGTCTGTCACAAAGTGTGTGTACTATTCTTATTTTCCTATGGTCTCTTTTCTCTTTTCATGATACACGATATCATCCTCGTTTCATCTTGATTATACCTTCATTCCACCGCTTTCCATTACCTTCCGCTCTGTTCTATTAGTTTCTGCATGATACCAGGTCACGACATCATAGGTCACATGCCAGGTAGTATATATAGGACAACTTGTCATCTAGTCCCCCATCTTGACCTCTTTGTCATTGGGACTAGGTGTGTATTTGCACTCTGTAGGATACTGGGTTGTATTGATCATCTTTGTCATTGGGACTAGTTATCGACTGTCGAGCCTCTGCTCCAGTCTCTGCGTGTTCACTACCAACGCTTCACCACATTAGGTCAAGATCCTTTACTGCACAGGCACCCTTCTGATAAGGCTGTCTCTGCAGGCCGTACCGTTCCGCCACGTCTCCGACATTCAGTGCATCGAGACCCAACTCTGAAGAAGAATGTGAACAGGAGAAAGTCAACTGCTCCACACTACCGCACGTGTACGACGTTACCAACATCGAACACGTATACCTAACCACCAATGGAGAGTGGACCAGCTGTGATCAGAATCAGTGCCCGAATGCACTTGCAAACTCGATATCTGAACCGTACAATTTAACCGACATTGACGGTAGCATTCTCGAATTACACTGTTTCATTCCAGTACTTCCACCATTACCACCGTCCCCAACTCCAGTCCGTCCAGTCACCCCCAGTCTATCCAGAACCCCCGGACACTCTAGGCCTGGGTCCCGCATACTCCAGACCCACATCATGTATTTCGCCCGTAGCTTCTCCTGTACCCGCATTACTACCCGCACCTCGTGAACCTTCCATATCCCCATTTATCCCAGTCACCAGTCCCAGAACCACACCAAATCCCGTTGGTATCCCCAGAACACCATCCCCAGAACTGCAACCACCCACTCCACCTACAATTATGAACAACAAACAACTTGCCCATCTCTTGGAGGGCCTGGCTGCCGTAACCAATGCCCTACAAACCCAGGCAACTCACTCCAAGGACATCATCAGTAAACTGGAGGCATTTAAGGGAGAGAAGGGGCATAATGCCAGGCAATGGCTCAACCAGTTTGACAACTGGGCAAAGGAACAGTCTGACCTGGTCAACAATGATCCAAAGAAGATTCAAGCGGCTTTGAACCTGATGATCTCCAAGGCCGGTGATTGGGCAAATCAATTTCTGACCAAGTCAAATGACTCTGCCAATGCTGACCCAATCTTCAACGGCAGATGGGCCGACTTCACTACTGCCTTTAGGGCTCATTTCTCTTCCATCGACGAGGAAAAGCAGGCACTGGCTGATCTCAGAGTCTTGAGGCAAGGACGGAACAAGTCCATCTCTGACTACGCACAGGTGTTCATGGAGCTGGCTAGCCTTACCAAACTCTCAGACTATGACCAGCGTCAATACTTCGTAGAAGGGCTTACGTTAGAAATGTGGAAATTGGTAGGGCTGGCATCAGCGGTTGCTATGACTGAGCTGAGGGACCTTAGCGAACTCATTGCTAGGGTGAATAAATTGGATATCAGCATTAACAACCTGGCCTTGAACATTGGAAGAGGAGGTGCCCAAGCACAGTCTGGCAGTGGAGGAGGAAGGGATCCAAATGCCATGGACGTTGATGCCACCTCAACATTGACCCGGAGGACAGGCACAAGAGAGGAGTTTGTGAGACGGATGAGGAACAGGTGCTTTGGCTGTGGTGGCCTGCACCTCAAGAGGGACTGCAATCGGACACGAGGCATTACGTGCAATTACTGCAAGAGAGCGGGCCATTTGGAACAGGTCTGTCAGGACAAGTTCATGGGAAAGGAAAGGGGAGGAGGACTAGCAGGAAGAGGTTGCCAATGGATTGCTGTGACTAACACAGAGGAGCACTTCTCGCTCTTCAACGAGGAAAGGGGGAGTCACCGCTCTCTGAATGACCCCACGACCACTGTCGTGTCCACCTCATCCCTGGTGCCCAGCAACCCGACAGTAGACGGTCAGGGGCAGCTCACTGCCCAGATTGCTCAACTTAACAGCCTCCTGGCTGGCCTTAGCTCTGTTGTCAACAAACCGCAGGGTTTTTAGGAAGGACGCCCATCTCAGCTGCAATGAGAGCGTCCTGGAAGTCGAATGTAGTATGCCCATCTTCGAACTATGATTCTGTATCCTCATGTACCATAAACACGACTTGTGAATATACACCTACTTCATCACATTTCCAAGTACGCATGAAGATCGAGAATGGGAGATTACAAACGACAGTGGCGGCTATAGTGGATAGTGGAGCAATGGGCTTGTTCATGAGCAGGAGGTTTGCAGAAGAGAAAAATTTACAGAAACTTCAGTTAAAGAAGCCAATACAGGTGTTAAACATCGACGGTACCCTTAATCAGGCTGGCAGTATACAAGAGTTTGCACAGCTGGCAATAACGATAGATGGACACAAACACTGGGTGGACTTTCTGATCACAGATCTAGGCAAGGAGGACGTAATACTGGGGCTACCCTGGCTGAGGCAGCTGAATCCAGATGTAGACTGGTCGAGAGGATTGCTATCGATTAAGACCCACAGAGTAACAATAGAGGATGTACCAGATAGAGAAGGGGAAGCTATTGGTGGGACGACTCTGGGTGAAGGGGTACTAGAGGACACCCGAGACGACACAGTGAAGGAAACCCTGCAGCAGGATGATGGACGTAAAGGGCAGGAGGAGACAGAGGAGGAGAAACAACCACGAATTTGTGTTCTCAAGGCCAACCGAGCTCTTTGTCAGAACTGGCTGAGGCAGGGGATTATTAAGGATGTGAAGGAACAGGTCTGGATTGCGGCAGAATATACTTACTCCCAACAACTCGCAGAAGCGGCACAGAAACTCAAGCTGAAGAAGATGTTTGATGAGATGGTCCCTGAGCATTATCGGGAGTACAGCAAGGTCTTTTCGGAACAGGAATCAGAACGATTGCCAGCACACAAGTCATGGGATCACGCTATTGAGTTCACTCCTGGGGCTCCAGAATCGCTTTGTATGAAAATCTACCCCATGTCCCCAGTAGAACAGGAAGAACTTGACAGATTTATCGAGGAGAACCTACAGAAAGGGTACATCCGACCTTCCAAATCACCCATGGCATCCCTGGTGTTCTTCGTAAAGAAGAAAGATGGAAAGCTACGGTTTGTGCAGGATTATCGATGGCTCAACGAGTTTACAGTCAAAAACCAGACACCACTCCCACTAGTATCAGACATCATCAATTGACTCCGCAACACGAAACACTTCACCAAGTTCAATGTAAGGTGGGGTTACAACAACGTACAGATTAAGGAGGGAGATGAATGGAAGGCAGGGTTCATGACAAATCGAGGGCTGTTTGAGCTGACGGTCATGTTCTTTGGTCTTACCAACTCCCCGGCTACATTCCAGTCCCTGATGAACCTCATCTTTGCTGATCTTATTGCAGCAGAGAAGGTAGTGGTATACCTGGACGACATCCTGATTTTTAGTTCGGACTTATCGGAACACCGTCATGTGGTTAAAGAAGTTCTCAAACAACTCCAGCAGAACAACTTGTACCTCCAACCTGAAAAATGCGAGTTCAAGAAGATGGAAGTGGAATACCTGGGTTGGCTGATAAGTGAGGGAAGGGTACATATGGACCCGGTGAAGGTAGCTGCAGTATGAGATTGGGCAACACCGAAATCAGTACGCAACGTCCGCAGATTCTTAGGATTCACCAACTTCTACAGACACTTCATCCGGGACTTCTCAAAGATCGCACACCCACTCAATGACTTAACGCGCAAGGACGTCCAGTTTGATTGGGGAACACAACAACAGGCAGCATTCGTTTCTGCACCCATTCTTGCCCTATGGGATCCAGATAAACTGACCTGGATGGAGGTGGATGCCTCTGGCTATGCTACAGGCAGAGCCCTCATGCAACAGCAGGAAGACAGTACATGGCACCCAGTAGCGTATCGATCAGCTTCAATGCAACCAGCAGAAAGGAACTACTAGATCTACGATAGGGAGATGTTGGCAATCATAGAAGCCCTGAAGGACTGGCACTACTTCTTGGAGGGTCTCCATGATGAGTTCAAGATCGTTTCTGATCATAGTAACCTGGAATACTGGCGAACTGCACAGGACCTCACTCGATGCCAAGCTCACTGGTCCCTCTACCTATCCAGGTTCAACTTCCGGCTGGTACACCGTGCAGGGAAAAGCAACACTCAGGCCAACGCACTATCACAGATGTCACATCACCGCATTCAAGATCATGAGGACAATCAGCAGCAGATTGTGCTTTCACCTGATTGGTTTCACAAGATAGCGGCCTCCACTCTGGTCAACCCCCTGGAAGGATGGATTCGTTGAATGTCAGAGAAAGAAGCTGAAGTATTGGAAGGATTGAAGAGGCTGAAGGAGGGAGGCCTGAAAAGGCTAGCAAATGGATTACCGGAATGGGAGGAGGACAACGGTTTGGTGTATCACCATGGCAGAGTTTACGTCCCTTCAGACAAGGAATTGCGACGAGATGTGCTTCAACAGTGTCATGACTCCCCATTAGCAGGACACCCAGGACTCCATGCGACTTATGACCTGGTGACGTCTCACTTCTGGTGGCCAACAATACAGTTGTTCACAGAGAAGTATATGGAGGGGTGCGACACCTGTGCACGGAAAAAGCTACAGTGACATCCATGGGCGGTAACCCATCCACTGGACATGCCAACAGGGATCTGGGAGGAGGTAGGAGTAGATCTGATCATGCAGTTGCCGAAGTCGGATGGGTACAACGCTATCTTGGTTTGCACGGACTTATTCAGCAAGCAGATTCATGCTATTCCCTGCATGACCAGCATCACCGTGGAAGAGGTAGCAGACCTCTACTATCGAGAGATCTTCTGACTTCACGGACTACCCTTACACTTTGTATCAGATCGTGGGCCTCAGTTTGCAGCGATGGTGATGAGGAAGCTTCTGAAGCGGTTGGGTATCAAGAGCAATTTGACATCTGGATATCACCCACAGGCAAATGGACAGACAGAGCGGGCCAACCAAGAAGTGGAGAAATACCTCCGGCTATATGTGGGGAGGAGACAGACAGACTGGGCGAAACACCTTCCAATGGCGGAGTTCGTCATCAACTCCAAAACTCACTCTGCACATGACCTCTCCCCACTTGAGGCAGTATATGAATACCAGCCCCTATTCAACATCCCGGTGGGACAGCGCACAGGACAGAAGGACATAGATGAATGGATTGAGGTGTTGAAGGAGTTGCAGAAGGACACGCAGGTAGCCCTGGAAACGGTGAAGAAGGAACAGAAGGCGGCGTATGAGAAGGGGAAGAAGGAAGCTCATATGTTCAAGGTTGGAGACTACGTATGGTTGGACACCAAAGATATCGACCTGAAAACACCAAGTCGCAAGCTCTCAGACCGACAGCTGGGGCCATTCAAGGTATTGGAACACATAGGAGACCTGGACTACCGTTTGAAACTTCCTTGGGGGCGACATTGAATCCATCCAGTCTTCCACGTCGATAAACTCTGTCCCTGGCACAGCAATGATATCAATGGAGAACACCCATCACAACCTGGACCGATAGAGTTGGAGGAGGACGGAGTGATAGGGGAGTATGATGTGGACAAAATCCTCAACAGTAGGATTTATAGAGGAAAATTACAATATGGGGTAAAATGGGAAGGCTGGGATGAAGGACATATCTCCTGGGAGCTGGCAGAAAATGTGGCAAATGCTCAGGAACTGGTGGAGGAGTTCCATGCAGAGCACCCAGATGCAGTGGGGGAGTCAGACATACCAGTGTCAAAGAAGAAAAAGAAAAAGGCGAAGCGATAACCATCGAGGACAATGGTCTTAGAAGGGGGGTAATGTCACAAAGTGTGTACTATTCTCTCTATTTTCCTATAGTCTCTTTTCCTTTCACTACGATACACAACATTATTCCTGTTTCATCTCTTGATTCTATTTTTATTCCACTGTTTTCCGTTACGTTCCATTATGTTCTATCCGTTTCCACATGATACCAGGTCACGACATCATAGGTCACATGCCAGGTAGTATATATAGGACGACTTGTCACCTAGTCCCCCATCTTGACCTCTTTGTCATTGGGACTAGGTGCGTATTTGTACTCTGTAGGATACTGGGTTGTATTGATCATCTTTGTCATTGGGACTAGTTATCGACTGTCAAGCCTCTGCTCCAGTCTCTGCGTGTTCACTACCGACACTTCACCACAGTCCCCCATCTTGACCTCTTTGTCTTGGGACTAGTCATCAACTGTCGAGCCTCTGCTCCAGTCTCTGTGTGTTCACTACCAGTGCTTCACCACATTAGGTCAAGATCCTCTACTGCACGGGCACCCTTCTGATAAGGCTGTGTCTGCAGGCTGTACCGTTCTGCCACGTCTCTGACATTCAGCGCATCGAGACCCGACTCTGAAGAAGAATCTGAACAGGAGAAAGTCGATTGCTCCACATTACTGCACGCATACGACGTTACCGACAACGAGCACATACATTTATCCGCCAACAGAGAGTGGGCCAGTTGCAACCAGAATCAGTGCCTGAACGCACTTGTAAACTTGATCTCCGAACTGCACAATCTAACTGACATCGATGGTAGTGTCCTCGAGTTCAACCGTTTTATTCCAGTACTCCCACCGTTACCACCGTCCCCACTTCCAGCCCGTCCAGTTACCCCCAGTTTATCCAGAACCCCCAGACACTCTAGGCCTGGGTCCCGCATAGGTCGACATTCCAGACCCACATCACGTATTTTGCCAGTAGCTTCTCCCACACCCACATTACTACCTGTACCTCATGGACCTTCCGTATCCCCGTCTATCCCCGTTATCACCACACCAAATCCTGTGGTCATTCCCCAAACACCGTCCCCAGAACCGCAACCACCCACTCTACCCCCGATCATGAACAATGAACAACTTGCCCACCTCTTAGAGGGCCTAAACACCGTCACCAATGCCCTGCTAACACAGACAACTTGCTCAAAGAACGTTATCAGCAAACCCGAGGCATTCAAGGGAGAGAAAGGCCACAATGCTAGATGGTGGCTCAATCAGTTTGACAACTGGGCCAGGGAGCAGTCCGACTTGGTCAACAACAACCTGAAAAAGATCCGAGCGGCCCTGAACCTGATGACCTCCAAGGCCGGCAACTGGGCAAACCAGTTCCTGACCAAGTCAAATGACCCCACCAACATCGACCCGATCTTCAATGGCAGGTGGGCCGATTTCACCACCACCTTCAGGGGCCACTTTTCCTCTATCGATGAGGAGAAGCAGGCATTGGCCGACCTCAGGGTACTGAAGCAAGGACGGAATGAGTCCGTCTCTGACTATGCCCAGGCGTTCACAGAGTTGGCCAGTCTCACCAAGCTCTCAGACTATGACCAATGTCAATATTTTGTAGAGGGACTCACATTGGAGATGCGGAAGTTGGTAGGGTTAGCAGCAGCTGTTGCCATGACTGAGCTGAGAGACCTTAGCGAACTCATTGCTAGGGTCAACAAGTTGGACATTAGCATCAACAACCCAGCGTTGAACATCGGGAGAGGAGGCACTCGAGCACAGTCTAGTAGTGGAGGAGGAAGGGACCCAAATGCTATGGACGTCGACGCCACCTCGACTTCGATGCAGAGGACTGGTACCCGAGAGGAATTTCTGAGATGAATGAGGAACAGGTGTTTTGGCTGTGGCGGCCTTCACCTCAAAAAGGACTGCAATCGTGCATGAGGTGCCACATGCAACTACTGCAAGAGGATGGGGCATTTGGAACAGGTTTGCCAGGACAAGTTCATGGGAAAGGAGAGGGGAGGAGGATTAGCTGGGAGAGGTTGCCAACGGATCACAGCGACTAATATAGAGGAGAACTTCTCACTCTTTGACGAGGAAGGGGGGAGTCACCGTTCTCTGAATGACCCTACGACCACTGTCGCATCCACCTCATCCCTGGTGCCCAGCAGCTCAACTGTAACTCTAGACAGTCAGGGACAGCTCACTGCCCAGATTGCTCAGCTCAATAGCCTTCTGGCTGGCCTCAGCTCCGTTGTTAACAAGCTGCAGGGTTTTTAGGAAGGACGCCCATCTCAGCTGCAATGAGAGCATCCTGAAGTTCGATTGTAGTATGCCCTTCTTCCAACTATGACTTTATCTCTTCATGTACCATAAACATGACTCACGAATGTACTCCATTATCATCACATTTCTGAGTACGCATGAAGATTGAGAATGGAAGACTACAAACAACGACAGTGGCCATGGTGGATAGTGGAGCAACAGGCCTATTTATGAGTAGGAGGTTTGCAGAGGAGAAAAATTTACGGAAGCTTCAGTTAAAGAAGCCAATACAGGTGTTCAACATTGATGGTACCCTTAACCAGGCCGGCAGTATACAAGAGTTCGCACAGCTGGCAATAACAGTGGATGGACATAAACACTGGGTGGATTTTCTGATTACGGATCTAGGCAAAGAGGACGTAATATTAGGGTTACCCTGGCTGAGGCAGTTGAACCCAGATGTAGACTGGTCGAGAGGGTTGCTGTCGATTAGGACCCACAAAGTAATGGTGGAGGACATACCAGATAGGGAAAAGGAAGCAATTGGTGGGACGACCCTTGGTGATAGGGTACTAGAGGATGCTCGAGATGACGCAGTGAAGGAAACTCAGCACCAGAAAGATGGATTTAAGGGGCAGGAGGAGACAGTACTGGAAGAAGAGGAGAAACAACCATGACTCTGCGTTCTCAAGGCCAACCAAGCTCTTCGTCAGAACTGGTTGAAGCAGGGGATTACTAAGGATGTGAAGGAACAGGTCTGGATCACGGCAGGATACACCTACTCCCAACAACTTGCAGAAGTGGCACAGAAACTCAAGCCGAAGAAGACGTTTGAGGAGATGGTCCCCAAGCATTACTGGGAGTACAGCAAAGTCTTCTCGGAACAGGAATCAGAACAGTTGCCAGCACACAAGCCATGGCACCATGCTATCGAGTTCACTCCTGGGGCTCCAGAATTGCTTCATACAAAAATTTACCCCATGTCCCCGGTAGAACAGGAAGAACTTGACAGATTTATTGAGGAGAACCTACAGAAAGGGTACATCCGACCTTCCAAATCACCCATGGCATCCCCAGTGTTCTTCGTAAAGAAGAAAGATAGAAAGCTACAGTTTGTCCAGGATTATCGACGGCTCAATGAGTTTACAGTCAAAAACTGGACACCACTCCCACTAGTATCAGACATCATCAATTGACTCTGCAACACGAAATACTGCACCAAGTTCGATGTAAGGTGGGGTTACAACAACATATGGATTAAGGAGGGAGATGAATGGAAGGCAGGATTCACGACAAATCGAGGGCTGTTTGAGCTGACGGTCATGTTCTTTGGTCTTACCAACTCTCCAGCTACATTCCAATCCCTGATGAACCTCATCTTTGTGGATCTTATCGCAGCAGGGAAGGTAGCAGTGTACCTGGACGACATCTTGATTTTTAGTTCGGACTTATTGGAGCACCGTCACGTGGTTAAAGAAGTCCTCAAACGGCTACAGCAGAACGACCTATATCTTCGACCCGAAAAGTGCGAGTTCGAGAAGACAGAGGTGGAATATCTGGGTTTGCTGATAAGCAAGGGGAGAGTATGTTTGGACCCAGTGAAGGTAGCTGCAGTACGAGATTGGGCAACACCAAAATCAGTACGCAATGTTCGTGGATTTTTAGGATTTCCCAACTTCTACCGACGCTTCATCTGGGATTTCTCAAGGATTGCATGCCTGCTCAACAACTTAACATGCAAGGATGTCCGGTTCAAGTGGGGAACTCAGCAACAGGCAGCATTTGAACAACTACAGACAGTGTTCATCTCAGTGCCTATTCTTGCCCTGTGGGACCCAGATAAACTGACTCAGATAGAGGTGGACACTTCTGGTTACACTACAGGGGGAGCCCTTATGCAGCAGCAGGAGGACGGTACATGGCACCCGGTGGCATATCGCTCAGCTTCGATGCAACCAGCAGAGAGGAATTACCAGATCTATGACAGGGAAATGTTGGCAATCATAGAGGCCCTGAAGGACTGGCGCTACTTCCTAGAGGGCCTCCATGAGGAGTTCGAAATCATCTCTGATCATAGCAACTTGGAATACTGGCGAACTGCACAGGATCTCACCTGACACCAAGCTCGCTGGTCTCTCTACCTATCCAGGTTCAACTTCCAGCTGATTCACCGCACAGGGAAAAGTAACACTCAGGCCAATGCACTATCATGGATGCCACATCACCGCGTCCAAGATCATGAGGACAACTGACAACAGGTCATACTTTTGCCAGACCAGTTTCACAAGATAGCCGCATTCACCCTGGTCAACCCACTGGAGGAACGGATTTGTCGAGCATAAGAGAAAGAAGCGGAAGTACTAGAAGGGCTGAAGAAGTTGAAGGAGGGAGGTTTGAAGAGACTAGCGAATGGATTACCAGAATGGGAGGAGGATAACAGTTTGGTCTACCATCATGGCAAAGTCTACATACCCCCAGACAAGGAGTTGCGACGAGACGTGCTTCGGCAGTGTCACGATTCCCCATCAGCAGGGCACCCAGGACTCCATGCGACTTACGACTTGGTTACATCTTACTTCTGGTGGCCAACAATATGGTCATTCACTGAGAAGTATGTGGAGGAGGGTGACACCTGTGCACGAAAGAAGCTACAGCAACATCCACGGGTGGTAACTCATCCGCTGGACGTACCAACGGGAATTTGGGAAGAGGTAGGGGTAGATCTGATCACCCAGTTGCCGAAGTCAGATGGATACAATGCCATCTTGGTTTGTACAGACTTGTTCAGCAAGCAGATTCATGCCCTTCCCTGCATGACCAGCATCACCGCTGTTGCGGCTGTTTTAGAGAATTTACCTATTTCTCGACATTTTGGCAGTTTTGGAGTAATAACAACCTATTATTGTTATGAGAACCAAGGAATATTAAAGTACTAGAGTGAGGCCCGAGCTGCTAGTAAAAGGACTCACCTTCGAAAACATGTTACACGTGTTCAGAAGTAAACACTGTAGTATGGGATTCCCCAGGCCGGACGGTTAACAACTTCCGAAACATGTAGGAAGCCCTCTGAGCCTATGCTATTGTTGGTGATGCACACAGGATAGCTATAGAGGTGTGTAGAACCATACTAAGGGTAATAACGACGAGACAACACTACTGCTAAAGAGAGTGGGAAGTTCTGAACGGACTTAACAAGAATAACGACGACTTCTGAACTTAGGAAGATGGCAAAGACCACTTCGGAATCACGAGGGAAGTGGCAGAAGCTACTTCCAGGGGTC
>MU127799.1:565357-694514 GCA_014904975.1 Marasmius fiardii PR-910 | reverse complement strand
CATAAGTGTTTCCCTCCGCCTCTGAACCCCCTTCAGAGCGTGGTATAGGATCTGAAAGTCATCCAAGACCCAGTTCCGCACTTGATATTTTGTTCTTGAGTTAGCTACTGGCGGAACCTTCGATCAACGTCGAACCAGCTCTCGCATTACACACGCTAGACCTCAAGAGTGATTTGTTTGGTGTTTTCTATAGTTTTAGGATTCTTGCTGTAGTACTTTACGGCGCTAGGACTTATATATCACACACTTCACCCTTACCCCCATCTTAGACGTTTTACTGCAGAAGAGGTAGCAGACCTCTATTACTGAGAGATCTTCCGACTTCATGGACTACCACTACGCTTTGTATCCGATCGAGGTCCCCAGTTTGCAGCAATGGTTATGAGGAAGCTCCTCAAGGGACTGGGTATCAAGAGCAACTTAATGTCTGGATACCACCCACAAGCAAATGGACAGACAGAGTGGGCCAACCAAGAGGTGGAAAAGTACCTTCGACTGTATGTGGGGAGGAGGCAGACAGACTGGGCAAAACACCTGCCAATGGCAGAGTTTGTTATTAACTCTAAGACCCACTCCACACACAATCTCTCTCCATTCGAGGCAGTATATGGATACCAACCTCTCTTCAACATTCTGGTGGGACAACGTACAGGACACAGGGACGTAGATGAACGAATTGAGGTGTTGAAGGAGCTGCAAAAGGACACTAGGGCAGCGTTGGAGGCAGTAAAGAAGGAACAGAAAGCGGCGTATGAGAGGGGGAAGAAGGGAGCTCACATGTTGAAGGTTGGGGAATACATATGGTTGGATGCCAAAGACATCAACCTGAAGACACCAAGTCGCAAGCTTTCAGATCGACAGCTAGGACCGTTTGAAGTACTGGAACACATAGGAGAGCTGGACTACTGCTTGAAGCTCTCTTGGGGACGACATCAAATCCATCCAGTCTTTCATGTCGACAAGCTGTCTCCTTGGCAAGGCAACAATATCAATGGAGAACGACCATCGCAACCAGGACCAATAGAGCTAGAGGAGGATGGAGCAGTAGGGGAGTACAATGTGGAAAAGATTCTCAATAGTAGGATCCACTGAGGAAAGTTACAGTATGAGGTAAAGTGGGAAGGCTGGGATGAAGGACACATCTCCTGGGAGCCAGCAGAAAACGTGAAGAACGCTCGGGAACTGGTGGAGGAGTTCCACGCAGAACATCCGGACGCTGTGGGAGAGTCAGACATACCAGTGCCAAAGAAGAAAAAGAAGAAGGCAAAGCGATAACCATCGAGGACGATGGTCTTAGAAGGGGGGTAATGTCACAAAGTGTGTGTACTATTCTTATTTTCCTATGGTCTCTTTTCCCTTTTCACAATACACGATATCATCCTCGTTTCATCTTGATTATATCTTCATTCCACCGCTTTCCATTACCTTCTGCTCTGTTCTATTAGTTTCCACATGATACCAGGTCACAACATCATAGGTCACATGCCAGGTAGTATATATAGGACAACTTGTCACCTAGTCCCCCATCTTGACCTCTTTGTCTTGGGACTAGGTGCGTATTTGTACTTTGTAGAATACTGGGTAGTATTGATTGTCTTTGTCTTGGGACTAGTCATTGACTGTTGAGCCTCTGCTCCAGTCTCTGTGTGTTCACTACCGGCACTTCACCACAATGTCCCCGGTAGAACAGGAAGAACTCAATTGATTTCTCAAAGAGAACCTATGGAAAGGGTATATCTGACCATCTAAATCACCCATGGCATCTCCGGTGTTCTTCGTAAAGAAGAAAGATGGAAAGCTGCAGTTTGTACAGGATTACTGATGCCTCAACTGTGGTGAAGTGCCAGTAGTGAACACACAGAGACTGGAGCAGAGGCTCAACAGTCAATGACTAGTCCCAAGACAAAGATGATTAATACTACCCAGTATTCTACAGAGTACAAATATGCACCTAGTCCCAAGACAAAGAGGTCAAGATGGGGGACTAGGTGACAAGTCAACCTATATATACTACTTGGCATGTGACCTATGATGTCATGACCTATATCATACAGAAACCAATAGAACATAGTGGAAAAGGATGGAACACAGTGAAATAACAATAGAAGATGGGACCCAGAAGTAAAACCAGAATGATGTCGTGTATGCTAGTAAAAGGAAAAGAGACTGTAGGAAGGTAAAAGGAAAATAGTATGCACTTTGTGACAGAAAGGGGGGGAGGACTAGCTGGAAGAGGTTGCCAATGGATTGCAGCAACTAACACAGAGGAGAACTTCTCGCTCTTCAATTGGGAGGGAGCAAGCAACTGTTCCCTGAATGTTCCCATGGCTACCATTGCATCCACCTCATCCCTGATGCTTAGCAACCTGACTGCAGCCCTGAACAATCAGGGACAACTCACAGCCCAGATTGCTCAGCTCAACAGCCTTCTGTCCAGTCTCAGCTCCATTGTCAACAAGCTGCAGGGCTTTTAGGAAGGACACCTGTCTCAGCTGCAATGGAAGTGTCCTGAAAGCCAATTGTAGTATGCCCATCTTCAAACTATAATTTTATATCCTTATGTACTATTAACACAACTCATGAATGTACCCCTTTATCATCACATTTCTGAGTATGCATGAAGATTGAGAATGGGAGACTACAAACAACAGCGGTGGCCATAGTGGATGGTGGAGCGACAGGCTTATTTATGAGTAGAAGGTTTGCAGAAAAGAAAAATTTGCAGAAGCTTTGGTTAAAGAAGCCAATACAGGTGTTTAACATTGACAGAACCCTTAACCAGGCTGGCAGTATACAGGAGTTTGCACAGCTGGCAATAACGGTGGATGGACATAAACATTGGGTGGACTTTCTGATTACAGATCTAGGCAAAGAGGACGTGATATTGGAGTTACCCTGGTTGAGGCAGCTGAACCCAGATGTATACTGGTCAAGAGGGTTGCTATCAATTAGAACCCACAGAGTAACGGTAGAGGACATACCAGATAGGAAAGGGGAAGCAATTGGTGGAATGACTCTTGGTGAAGGGGTACTGGAGGATACATGAGATGACACAGTGAAGGAAACTCCACATCAGGATGATGGAAGTAAAGGACAGGAGGAGACAGTATTGGAAGAGGAGGGAAAACAACCACAACTCTGTGTCCTTAAAGCCAACTGAGCACTCCATTGGAACTGGTGTAGGCAGGGAATCATTAAGGATGTTAAAAAACAGGGTTAGATCACAGCAGGGTATACTTACTCCCAACAGCTTGCAGAAGCAGCACAGAAACTCAAGCCAAAGAAGACATTTGAGGAGATAGTCTCTGAGCATTACCAGAAGTACAGCAAGGTTTTCTCAGAACAGGAATCAGAATGGTTGCCAGCACACAAGCCATGGAATCATGCTATCGAGTTCACTCCTGGGGCTCCAGAGTCACTTCATACGAAGATTTACCCCATGTCCCCAGTAGAGCAGGAAGAACTTGACCAATTTATCAAGGAGAACCTACAGGAAGGGTATATATGACCATCCAAATTGCCTGGAGCATCCCCAGTGTTCTTTGTAAAGAAGAAAAATGGAAAGCTGTGGTTTGTATAGGACTACTGACGCCTCAACAAGTTTACAGTCAAAAACTGGACACCACTCCCACTAGTATCTGATATTATTAACCAACTCCATAACATGAAATACTTCACCAAGTTCAATGTAAGATGGGGTTACAATAATGTGTGGATTAGAGAGGGAGACAAATGGAAGGCAGGGTTCATGACAAATTGAGGGCTGTTTGAGCTGACAGTCATGTTCTTTGGTCTTACCAACTCTCCAGCTATGTTCAAGTCCCTGATGAACCTCATCTTTGCTGATCTTATTGTGGCAGCAAAAGTAGGAGTATATCTGGATAACATCCTGATCTTCAGTTCAGACTTATTAGAACACTGTCACATGGTTAAAGAAGTCCTCAAACAGTTACAGCAGAATGACCTGTATCTTTGACCCGAGAAGTGTGAGTTTGAGAAAACAGAGGTGGAATATCTGGGTCTGTTGATAAGCAAGGGGAGAGTATGTATGGACCCAGTGAAGGTAGCTGCAGTATGAGATTGGGCAACACCAAAATCAGTACATGATGTTTGTGGATTCTTAGGATTCACCAACTTCTACAGATGCTTCATCCAGGATTTCTTGAGGATCGCATGCCCACTCTATGACTTAACATGCAAGGACGTTCAGTTTAATTGGGGAACACTGCAACAGGCAGCATTTGAAGAACTATGAACAGCGTTCATCTCGGCACCTATTCTCGCCCTGTAGGATCCAGACAAACTGACTCAGATAGAGGTGGATGCTCCTGGTTATGCTACAGGGAGAGCCCTTATGCAGCAGCAGGAGAATGGTACATGGCACCCAGTGGCATATTGCTTGGCTTCAATGCAACTGGCAGAGAGGAATTATCAGATCTATGATAGAGAGATGCTAGCAATTATGGAAGCCCTGAAGGACTGGCATTACTTCTTAGAGGGCCTCCATGATGAGTTCAAAATCATCTCTGATCATAGTGACTTGAAAAACTGGTGAACTGCACAAGACCTTACCCGACACCAAGCACGCTGGTCTCTCTGTTTATCCAGGTTCAACTTCTGGCTGGTTCATTGTGCAGGGAAAAGTAACACTTAGGCAGATGCACTATCACAGATGTCACATCACCATGTCCAAGATCATGAGGACAATTGGCAGCAGATTGTACTTTTGCCAGACTGGTTTCACAAGATAGTTGCTTTCACCCTGGTCAACCCACTGGAGGAACGGATTTGTCAAGCATTGGAGAAAGAAGTGGAAGTACTAGAAGGATTGAAGAAGCTGAAGGAGGGAGGTCTAAAGAGATTAGCAAATGGATTACCAGAATGGGAGGAGGATAATGGTTTGGTGTATCATCATGGCAGAGTCTATGTATCCCCAGACAAGGAATTACAACGAGATGTGCTTTGGCAGTGTTATGACTCTCTATTGGCAGGACACCCAGGACTTCATGCAACGTATGACTTGGTGACATCTCACTTCTGGTGGCCAACAATATGATCATTCACTGAGAAGTAGGTGGAAGGCTGTGACACTTGTGCATGAAAGAAGCTACAGTGGCATCCACAGGCAGTAACTCATCTGCTAGATGTACCAACAGGGATTTGGGAGGAGATAGGAGTAGATCTGATCACTCAGTTGCTGAAGTCAGACACCATCTTGGTATGCACAGACTTATTCAGCAAGCAGATTCACGCTATTCCCTGCATGACCAGCATCACTGCAGAAGAGGTAGCAGACCTCTACTATCAAGAGATCTTCCGACTTCAATTGCACTTTGTGTCAGATTGTGGTCCCCAGTTCACAGTGATGGTTATGAGGAAGCTCCTCAAGCAACTGGATATCAAAAGTAACTTGATGTCTGGATACCACCCACAAGCAAACGGACAGACAGAGCGGGCCAACCAAGAGGTGGAGAAGTATCTTCAGCTATATGCAGGGAGAAGGCAGACAGATTGGGCAAAACATCTTCCAATGGCAGAGTTTATTATCAACAAGACCCACTCTGTACATGGTCTTTCTCCATTTGAGGCAGTATATGGATATCAACCCCTATTCAACATCTCAGTGGGACAGCATACAGGATGGAAGGATATAGATGAATGGATTGAGGTGTTGAATAAATTGTGGAAGGACACTCAAGCAGCATTGGAGGCAGTGAAGAAGGAACAGAAAGCAGCATATGAGAGGGGGAAGAAGGGGGCACATGTGTTCAAAGTTGGAGAGTATGTATGGTTGGATGCCAAAGATATTGACCTCAAGACACCAAGTTGCAAGCTTTCAGATCAACAGCTAGGGCCATTCAAAGTATTGGAACACATAGGAGACTTAGACTACCGCTTGAAGCTTTCTTGGGGGTGACATTGAATTCATCCAGTCTTTCACATCAACAAACTGTCCCCTTGGCAAGGCAATGACATCAATGGAGAATGACCATCACAACTGGAACCAATAAAGTTAGAGGAGGACAGAGCAGTAGGGAAGTATGACATGGAGAAAATTCTGAATAGTAGAATTCACAGAGAAAGGTTACAGTATGAGGTAAAGTGGGAAAGCTGGGATGAAGGACATATCTCCTGGGAGCCAGCAGAAAACATGAAGAACACTCAGGAACTAGTAGAGGAGTTCTATGCAGAGCACCCAGATGCTGTGGGGGAGTCAGATATACCAGTACCAAAGAAGAAAAAGAAGAAGTCAAAGCAATAACCATCAAGGACAATGGTCTTAGAAGGGGGGTAATGTCACAAAGTGTGTACTATTTTCCTTTTACCTTCCTATGGTCTCTTTTCCTTCTACTCTAATACATGACACCATTCTGGTTTCATCTCTTGATCCTACCTTTTATCTTCATTCCACTGTGTTCTACCACTTTCTGCTATGTTCTATCAGTTTCTGTACAATACAGGTCATGACATCATAGGTCACATGCCAAGTAGTATATATAGGTTGACTTGTCACCTAGTCCCCCATCTTGACCTCTTTGTCTTGGGACTAGATGTGTATTTGTACTTTGTAGCATACTGGGTTGTATTGATCATCTTTGTCTTGGGACTAGTTATCGACTGTCAAGCCTCAGCTCCAGTCTTCATGTGTTCACTACCAGCACTTCACCACACAATAGAGTTCATACAGATTGCTTTTTCTTCAAAGGTTCATACTCAGCAAAGTCATTTAGATTGAATGTGAAGTGCACAGAAGCACCAGAGTCAACAATCCAATCTTGTGATGATCTCTCAGGTCTCTTTCCTTTACACTTGGTACAACACACAAAATGTTCATTCAAGAAACTACAGAACTTAACAAGCAAAGCAAGGTTATTCTGTTTACATCTACACTTAGTTGCTAGAGTTTTGCAAAAAGTGGATGGCATGTCAGTGTCAGAAGTGAGACTGAGATAAGGGACTTGCCGATCAATATCCTCGATCTGAGATCCAAGGCTCATGGAGTCCAAGTAATCATCCTCATCAAGGCCAGTGGTGTCTGCAATGGAATCATCAACATCCTCATCATCCATGATCCAATCAGCCTCTTCCATCTCAACATCAGGAGTGACTCTACTTGGTTCGACTAAGAATCATGAGTGATTCAACACCTTCAAAAAATCTCAAATGAACAAGCTCATGCAATGGCTAGTCCACCTTTGTTGTGGTGACCAAGGTAAATGTCTCCATGCTGTAGCACTTGCTCAGAATCTCCTGCCATCTTCAACTTGTGATTTCATCCAACATAAAATGTCAAGTCCAATGGCATTTCTCTGGACCCAAATTTTCAAGAGTAGCTAACTCACCCAGATTTCCCTGTGGAGTTCTCCGGCCAAGTATTTGTTGGGTACATGGGCACTCAGGTGAACCAATGTGGAGAGCTAAATCCAGACTGTGGCAGAGCCTGGATTGAAGTAGTTGAGAGGGGTGAGAAATTGAATGTTGTAGAGAAGGCCATCAGGGAGGCAATAGCATTTAATTAGTATCCAGATGCTTTTATGATGGTTATACAAGGTCTGCCATAGCAATTTCACCAAGATAATATGTTTTCCTGTCTACCACCACTACTTACTAAACTGTTGCTGTTTTTTTGCTGGTAGCATCACACCAGGAGTCAAACTGTGCACATCTAAAATGCATTGAGCTTCTGGGTGTAGCTCAGTTTTCCTAGCACTGTCAGAAAGCACAAGCTCAAGTGGATGCCATGGAGATGTTCAGTACAAGGGGTACCCAGCCAGCCTAGCATTATCGCGCAGTTTTTGAGGTTACCGCGGGGCCAGTACATGATTACCGCCCGCAGCGGTTGAGATTACCGGGTCTACCTTTATTTTTTTCCCATTTGGACCCTTCATATTTTATTGATGGTTGAAATTTTGACGCTCAACTGGGGTCAACGTACGACGGCAGATCCAGCGGGTTCGGATTCTCCCGCGTCATTTGGCTCTTCATACTACATTCATTGCTACCATAGGTTATTCACTGGCAACATTTCGGGATAGATTTCTCAAATCCAACGCTCAACGCTCTAGATTCACCGATAAAGAAATGCCATATCGCACGACTTTTTGTGAAAAATCTGCTCATAGAGAGGCTAAGGAGATCTCTTGAGTCTGCGTTGAGAGACCCTCTAGACATCATGTGAATACTGTAGGCAAGCCAGTGGTTCTTTTAGTCGGACCAACATCGTCCTACCACCTGGAGAAAGAATAGGTTCACCGTGCTTGACCTTGTGTGTCAAAGCATTGGGAATACTTTCTCTGACAGACCTAGAAAATCTACTTAGATGCGACGATAAAACTGGGACAGGCACAGTACTAGTTTGTCCGACAGCTCATAGATCACAGAGTTTTACTTTACAAAGGGGGAAAATCAGACGAAAGAATCCCAATACAAAATAGCTCATAATCCATCATATTCACTTGGTTTCATGAGGGAGTGCAACAAGCTTCACTCCGCTGACCTGGTCTTTCTTCAACCTTTCCAAACCATCAGGAATCCCAGCCAATCCATTGGGAAGCTCCTCAACCCTGTTAGGCTACGAGTTGATTTTAAGAAAAGGTCAATCGCCAACTGTACTCCAAAACATACCTTAATGGTTCCATCCTCCAAGAACCGGGTCAAATTCTTATAAAGTATCCTACCGAACGGGCGGTTAGCTTCTGGGTGGACATTGCCAAGAACGTGCGTAATCTTCTTGTTTGCAACCGGGTTCGTGATAGCAGCGTTGATAACTATGACCAGGTTTCCTCCGTCCGCAAGAATCTCGTAGCTTGCGTGTTGCGTGTCATCCAGAGAGATCGCGTCGTATACAGTCTTGACAGGAGCACCTGCTAATTTCTTGACCTCGGCTGGAAGATCCTTGACCGCGACTGTTTTACGGTCCACGACGTGAGTTGCACCCAAGCTTTTCAAGTGCTCTGTATGATGCCCGGATGCGTATGTTATGATCGAGGAGAATCCAGCCCACTTGAGAAGCTGGATAGCTGATGAAAGGATAGTTGGTCAGTAAACGCCACAAAAAAGTAAGAATGATTACAACGTACCATATTGCCCGACAGACGTGCTACCACCGAATACAAATGCAGGCTCGCCAGTAAATTGTTTGGCCTTGTCAAGTGTAGGATTCAAACCAGCACCTTGCGGAAGCTCTGCAAATAGTCCTATAGCAGCGGTAGCCAATCCCAGTGGTACCGAAGCTGCTTGGGAGTATGATATCGCCTGGGGGATCTAGTATAATGATTTGAGATACGATAACCCTCTTGAACATCGGACAAACAAACCTTTGCCACGATCTCGGCGGGTACTTTCGTGAACTGCTGGAATCCCGCTAGATCATTGGTGAAGAATCCTTGATGCACGCTGAAATGCAAATGAAAGGTGAATAGTCATTCTAACGTCAAAAGCCTCGGGCCACAACTTACACCCTATCCCCTTTGGAAAACCCTTCAACACCTTCACCAAGCTCCTCAACATCTCCCGCGATATCTGTGCCCAAAACAGCAGGGTACTTTGCAACAAACATCCCATGGCTTTGAATCTTCCAATCCACCGGATTCAATGCGGCACCCTTGATTTTAACAACCAGTTCGCCCGCTCCTGGCTTAGGAATGTCCCGTGTCGAGACGGCAAATTCTCCTTGTCTCTCTTGAAGGTAAAGCACTTTCTGGGAAGACATTGATGTGTTGGGATCATTCGACGCTGGGATTCATGACCTTTAAATACCCCTCGATGAACCGTACCGCTGGGAAGGACCAACCGTAAAAAGTGGGTGATTACAGTTCCTTAGCAAGCAAAGTCATCGGTTACCTACCACTCGTAATCATGGCGCAAACTCCCCTAATCATTGATCGTCGATGAGAAAGCTGACGAAGAAGAGAGAGGCTCTGTTAGGCGTGGGACTTTCTCTTCTTTCCGAAACTTCAAGCTTCATGGATTGTGACAGATATCCTTTCCAACCATAGACTTTAACGAGCCCCGTGAGGACGCTCCTTCGTTGATTGTGGCGAATACATTCTCATTTATTTCCTCATCCGGTGCAACAAACACACTCCGGTAGCAGCGTATCATGGGCTATACCCAGGGTATACACGACTAGACGGCGCCTTGAATGATTCCCATGCGGCAAGAATTTTGACAAACCTTGGCCAAAATGCTTTGGGAAAGAGAGACGGAGAGACAAATAGTCTACGATATTGCTACAAAACATTGCTAAGAATATAACACAGTGATCATGGGTTGAAAGGGTTGAAAAGTTCCATCGTCGTTTTAAGACCAATTGGAAGAAACGAGGAACGAGCGAGAAGCAGAGGGACAGAGGACTCCAATCATAACGCATAGAGCATAACGAATTCGAATCATGAATCAAACATCAAACGAGAGTCCTGGGACAACGATGAGGGAACAGTGTGGATGGAGGGGGGAAAGCCAATATAACAATTGGGATTGGGTGGAATAAAGGATACAGGGAGTAATTGATTGAACGCTATGAAAAACCGCAAACTTGAAGACCGCAAGAGAAGAAAAAACAAAGGAGCAAATTAAGCGTCGTGGTCATGAGAATAGGTCGGCTAACGAGACAGATATAAAACAAGAATATGGAATCATGCCGCCTTCTATTTACATGCAAAATGATGTGCCTCCGTGAGATGGCGAGTGTGTCATTGATAAAGAAAAAAGAAACGCGATAGATTGCATGCAAAAAAAACTAATAGAAGAAAATCGAAAAATGCACTAGGTAAGGAATTATGAGATGAGAGGAATAAAGCAAAATTGATTACAGAGTGGCCTGTTTGACCATCTGCAGAGTAAAACCAAGTTAGCGTCTGACTGTCGGGTGTAAATGCCCAGCCAAACGTACCTCTCGTGCCCACCGCATCGTTTTCTTAGCATCCGCAGACATTCGTACGCGAGATTTGAGCTCCGATGCGACCCAGTTTTGGAGCAGCGGTTGTTTGATTTGACCATTAGGGAACGCGTCTGCCAGATCACCAAGGAGACCATAGCAAAGTTTAGCTAATGAATCCGAACGTTCCTCATCCGCAAGACAGCGCTGAATCAAGTCTAAGATGCTTTGAGCGTATGGAACGAGCAGCGCGACTGGACAATACAAAGTCAGGGGACCGATATGTCAGACGTGAGCAGTACGCACCTTTGTCGGACTTCTTGAAGCCAGTGACGATGCCGGTGTATGCTTCAAGAATACCCTCGCGTAATTGGGCGACATAGTCGACAAGATCGTAGTCAAGCTGTAGATATTATAAATGCCCTCTCCGGCCAGGTTTGACGACGGCAACTTACAGGGTTTGGTTCGACCGCTCCAGCCTGCCTCAGTACGGTCATGGTGGTTTCTAGATAAGGCTCAAAACCGGGCCCAATAGCGAGTGCGATATCACCGAAACAAGACAGAACAACAATTTTGACGTTTCGGTTAAGAATCTCACTCTGCAAGTTCTCCAAAAGCACAGTCATGAACGGGTTTGCGTATTGATAACTCTGTTCACCAAGAGCACGGGAAATATCCCCGATGATGCCTACAGCGACGGTGCAAAGTTGTGTATCCTCATGTGCCTTGAGAGCCGGATAGAGGAAAGGAAGGAATGCAGAGATGTACGGCGCGAAATTTGTTTCCAAGGCTATGCAAAGATATTTACATGGTTAGTAGGACCAACTTTTGTCCGACGAGACATTCTTACCGGATGCCAGAGATCCAACAAGAAGGAAGCCATCTTCGAGCACTGTAGAGGTTTTGCCCGCTGTCTGAATAAGCTGGAGAACAAGGGTCATTATTTTGTCCGCCATGGGTTGGATTCCTGCTCCAAGTTTGCGGATGACACACTGTCGAACCTGGTCAGCTTCTAGTGCCCGCATATCGATGAAACCACTTACAATGATCACAGAGCAGAAATTGCTCTGCAGTTCATTCCAGTTGTTGCGGTCGTCAACCCCGAGAATCTGATTCTATTTACCAACGGTATTAGAAACTCTTGATACTCTGTTAAGACATTGTAACTCACTTGCATCCCCAAAAGCTGCTCCATACGCTGGAGTATCGTAACAAGCGTGTTCTGAACGACAGGAATGGCATCTTGCGTTGCGTGTGAGAGCCAAGAAGTAATAGCTTCATAGGCTGCTGTACGATAGTTGGCCTCATTTCCGGAGCTAACAAAAGAGATGTGTAGTGAGAACATCAGCAAAAACAGAAACAGAGTTCAGAGTAAAGCACCTTTCTGTCACCCGAAGAAGAGCTTGAACAACACCTTCATAATAGGGAGATAACGCGCCAGTCTGCTGATTCTCAACGTCTTCATCTCCATACAGGCCCATCTGATCTGCTAAATTCATCAACGCCCAGCAGCAGTTCACTACAATTCGAGGGTTATCCTGCAGTCCGTTAACTAGTGCAGAGATTAAGGGGTGTAGATGAACGTCTGGCTTGATGACAGTGATTAGCATATCACATATCCGTCCGAGCGTCCAAGCGGTAGTGTCCTTGACGTGCATGTTACCGTCCGCCATCATATTTATGAGGAGTGGTAGAGCTTGCTCAGCGAGAGGAGTAAGCACCGAGGGATCAGGTCCCTCAAGGATCGAACCGAAAGTCATTACCGCAGCCTCACGTTGGTGCCAATCATCCGACTTGATATTGGCTTCAATGAACGGAATCACTGATGGGACAATCGCATCGTTGACCGCGTTAGCAAGCAGGTTCAAGCAGGTTCCTGCAGCCATAGAAACATTCCATTCATCTTCATCAGCATCTTCCTCCTGCTTTGTGAGAAGCAAGAGCAGGACGGGGACAATCTCGGGGAGCGCTATCTTGGCGAAGTATTTGGATTCACGCTCCGGCATCTCTCCGTAATCTTGAGCCTAGAGATGGAAGAGTGAGAAAAACCTGCGAATAGTTGCGGTATATCCTGCGTACCTCTTGAGCCTCAAGTGCGAGTTCAACTTCTTCCTCACAAACAGTAGACCAGAATTCGACCGCTTGCAGAGCTACACGTTCGTCTGAGTGCTTCATTCCAACGACTGTCAACTGCGGGAAACCATCAAGAAGAGACAGACACGAAAGAAAAGTGAAACATACACCAAACAATGCTTGCTCCATGTACAGCGCCATCTTATCATAATACAAGTCCATTATCCTCACTAGGCATTCGAAAGCTCCGACTTGTACATTGACATTAGCATTTTGAGTCGCTTCACAAACAACTTGCATGATATAGTTTCGTTCGCCCTAAAAATTAGCGGTCAGTATTGATCGCGGAGGAAGGAGGATGAAAAAACGCTTACCTCTCGATCAAAGTTATCTCGAACGAATTCGAGTGAGTTATAGAGAGCATGTATAGCCGCTAGCTGGACGTCTTGAGAGGGTTCTTCCTTGCGTGCACCATGGATGACTGCCGTCAAGATTTCGTTAGATCGTAAGGCAAGAATTTCAGGTTTCTGGAGGCAATCACATTGAGAAAGGCGAATGGATCCATAGTAATGAATGGATACTCACTATCTGTTCGCATACAAAACCAATTGCTTGGAGAGTAGCGATCTTGAGGTTCGTGTTGTTGTTCTGATTATTCACAAATCCCAACAATATCTCAATGAGATCCTGCCACTCTCCATTCGGCAACTCCACAGCAGCAATTGCAGCAACTACTTGGGATGCGAACGTTCCAGCCTTCGGGTTTCCCGAGCCTAGCGTCATCAAAGAATCTTGCTTAATCTTGGACTTGGCTTCCGGATTCATTGCGATCCATCTGTTCGAGTATTCAGTTTGTCGTTGAATTTCCTAAAAGGAGTTTTCATTATTAACAAATAAAGAGCGCATTTTCTGAGTTTTGAGGGGACGTACTCGTGCTGTTAAAGCATTCTTGAGTGCAAGACCAGCGGCATTTCGAATGTGCAATGCTGAATTTTCATCGACGAGAACTGAAGATAACATCAACATATATTCGACCTAGAATCATGCATCAGAATTAGGAAGTTTTAACGACATTGAAGAAAGATATAGAACTGATAAGCGAGAGAAATCCACCCACATAATTGTCCCTCGAGGCGATCTCTAGCTTTTCGGTGGCATTTTGACGCGTACTAGCATCTAATCGAAAGGGTTTTTGAGTCAGAAATCGTTGTTAAAAGGTCGAGAAACGCGCAAAAGAAGAAAGAAAAAAAGAGTGGGGTTACCAGGCGACAGTGTGTTTGCAAGGAGTTCGGTTGCACTCATAGTTTCTGGTTCAGATTATTTGGAGTCCTGTATACGAATTTTAAGGGAGGAAAATGGATGAGTTGAAAGTCAGAATGAGGTTTTTGGAAGAACGTTGAACGGACGTTACAATGAGGAAAGACGTAAGAAAAAAAAAGGAATGGGTGGTGGATGGTGGTGGGTCGAAATCAAGGGTGGATGATATTTTCGGGGCAAAGGGCCAGATCGCTGGCTCTCTAGCCGACCGCCACGATCCATTGTCAAGTCCTCAAAAGGCATCTTCATTATTCTCTCATTGTCTCTGTCAATCTATTGTTTCTACCATTATCCTTGTGGTGTGCACGATTCAGTGAACTGCTGTAGAAATTTGAGTCATACGCCTTCGTCGCTTTTTGACACGCTTTGGTCGCGTAAAAACCAACACAGCAAAAACAAAAAATCATGGCAGATCGGGTGAGTTTTCTCGCTGTAAAGGTTTCGACAGCTCTATCAACTTAATCTCTAGGGACGTGGTACAGCCCGAGGTGGACGCGGAGGTCCCTCATTTGCACCAAGAGGAGGAGGAGGTCGTCACGTACCAACCCCATCTCAAAGTTCGGGAGAGAAACCCAAGCGTGAAGCGATTCTAGATCTCTCAAAATACGTGAACGAGAAGATCCGAGTCAAATTTACCGGTGGAAGAGAAGGTGTGTGTTACTATTCTACTGGACGTAAAATGAAGAGCTGATGTTTTACTTCTACAGTGACTGGCTTGCTTAAAGGGTATGATCAGTTGCTGAATCTCGTGTTGGACGAGGTGGAAGAAATTGTCGAAGGCAGGTCGTCGCTATTCCCCACCGTGAACTTTATAACTCAGTTCGATTCTTCAGATCCCGAGCCTCGAAAACGTACTTTAGGACTGGCGGTGTTACGGGGACCTACTATAGTTCTACTAAGCCCCGTAGACGGGTCGGAGGAAATTGCGAATCCTTTTTTGTCGCAGGAATGAAGTCATTTAATGCACTCACTTCCCAACAATATACCCTGTGCTTTCACCGTCAAGAACGGGCAGCGACAGTTGTGGTTCAACATTCAATTCTCATGCCTCTGAAAAACCACGCCCGTCCGTAACCGTAAATAACAATAATCTGGAAGTATATTCTGGTTATGGGATTTCAATGTCATATCATGAGGCATAAAGGGTACTTCAAAAGAGAGAAAACGTAGTGAAAACGATGATATGGTTACATGTTAATCCAAAGATATGAATTCAGCAAAGCAAAAACAGGTGAGGATGTAAGTAGCAGTTGAAGTTACGAAAGAAAGAGTTCTAAGTAGAGATGGGGCGAGGAAGGTAATGGCTGATGATTTCATTTCGTGGCCGTGGGCTGGAACATAGCATTAACGTAGCATTCCTTTGTGCAAAAAAGAAACGAATTCAGAACTTCAGGCCCAATTCGGGGGTCGGCAGAAGCTTCGGAGATTATTTAGGGAACAGTGATTAGAAATACAGACGTGGGGAGGGGGCGGAGAAAGTTCGGTTGACCATAGGTGGTTATCCACACTTTGTAAGTGACGCCATCAGCGTAGAGCCTTCATAACATGATGCTCAGAGTCGGGGCGCTGCGTCAAGATAGTGGAGGCCCCTAGCGATGACCAGAGGCACAAATCAGGGGATGCTATCGCTCTGCAAATCGGTTTGGTTCCCCATCGACGCCCACAATGTCGACTTTGATAGCAGCTTTACAATTTGGGGGCTTCACCAATGCAACCTTGCCCAGATCGTCAGAAGCCCGATGTGGCTCTGGGAGACGGGGTTTTGGCGGTGTTTGTGATTTGGAATGCAGGAATCCCGATGATATAGGTGCTTCAGTCGGTGATAGCGAACGCGGGGACGGCGAACGTGACACAGACGTTGCATACCCAGTGGATGACGATGCTGGCGAACTTCGACTTGAGTGAGAATCACCTGTATCTGGTGACATTGCATCTTGAGTACTTGAATCCCCTTCAACAGAATCAGAACCGAGAATCAGGTGCTTCTCAGAGGTTGTGAGCGGTGATGACGATCGAGGATGTCGATGCGATTTGGATGACAAGGAGTTTTCATGTGAATAGATGGATGGGGACGTGGGACTATGCGTTGAAATACAGACTACATTGTTTTGAGAGAACTTAGATATGTTGGCTGGTGGAGTAGGAGCAGAAATGGTGGATGAAGAATGTGAATGTGAATGCGATGCAAAAGAAGTGGGCGTTGGTGTGTTGGGACCATCTGATAATCTTCCGGAATCCGAAACATCAGGGCCGTAGCCGCGAAGAGAGCTCAATGCTGGCGGGAGATTGGATGGAAATATGTCATGGGGCACAGCCGCCATGTAATATGGATGGTGAATACTGTAATGAGGAAGCAATGGGGAATGGGATCCAGTACTGGGGTATACAAAGGTTGGTCGGGGTGATCTGGTGTGCCCAGTTTGGTAAAATACAGTTGCAGGTTCCGAATGTTCATGACTTCTTGGGGATTCAGGCGAAGGAGGAAGGGGTATATTCATTGCTGAAGGCGTCCTCGGAGACCAAGGAATTCCCGAAGACCGTGAAGGTGTCGAGGTTGATCGTTTTGACGAATCAGTTTTGGGCAGTGCAACGAGGCTGGGTGACGAAGTTGGCGATGGAGGACCATTTTCTAAACGATGCAGTCTCCCACGTGGACCCAGCAAATACTTGGATGGAGGTTCTGTAGTCAGGTCAACTTGTGCTGGGGCAAGTCGTATAGGGGGTGCTTGAGCGATCCAAGGCGGACGACGATACGAGTACGTATTTGAACCTTCTGTAAACGAGTGAATCGACTTAACATCGTCAGAGGCTGCATCTGAACGATCTTCGTCATCGAGAATCTCACTGTTGCTTGAAGATGAATTATAGGCATCCTCCTTTTCTCGTGCCTCCGTCGACGCTGTAGCAAGTTCCAGCACTTTGCCCAGCTGGCTTTCGTACAAGGTATGGTCAGCTGATGGTGCTTCAGGCGGTGGAGGACTAGTCCATTTGCCTCTCTTGGGTGCCATGTGTTCAGGCGGAGATCGTGGCTGTACTTGGGGCACCGGGGTAGAAGTGCTCGTGTCGGGGCTCGAAAGCTTTGTCGGCATGGGAAGTCGGTCAGGTATACTCGGAGCCTTCGGTCGCATTGGACGACTACCAACTGAGTAAGGTGTCTGAGGTGGTACCTGGCGAGGCGCCGCATACGGAGGTGCTGTCATGAGATCGTCATCTTTTCTCTCTTCGCATAAGTCAGCCAGTGCTAGGATTGCACGTTCAGGCCTGATTGCAAGAATGCGCGATGCGCGCATGAATTCACCGCGTATCTGGGCCAAGATTAGCTCAAACACCACCACGTGAAGAGGGGTTTCGCGTGTACTGACTGTGTATAAGCCATCTCTTGTCACACATCGCCCAACGTTGAAATCTGTTTCGAATGGATCCTTAAAATGAAAACGGTCTTTTCAGACGAACAGGCGGTCAAAAAGTATGCATATACGTACCTCAATACACAGACGATTCCGCTCTCGAGCATCATTGTATCGGCTCGCTGTCAGCTATCAACGGGTAAGTTGGCGGACATGATGCACCGAGATGTCATCTCACCTCGCTCTGCCAACCTTTGGCTTCCTTTTTGATCAATCCAGCTCGTATTGAAGCAACGCCATTGTTGTACTGGAAGTCTTTGGAAAAAAACCTAAAAAAGTCAATCAACCTGTTGAATAAATTATGAGTTGGCATTACTGGCACTGCTCTACGAAAAGTACGGACAGTTCTGCGATCGTTTCCGTGTTCTCTGAGCGCCATCTTTGGCGCAGGAGATCAATGTCATCAAAGAACCACGTATTGTACCCATTGAGATGTGTTTCATCCTGAAAACCGGAGAGTGAGTACTACTCGAAAAAGCTGATGAAGGCGGCCCAAACCTTAGATATAGGGCGTAGGGGTGGCATCTGTTGAAGGTTCGGGAGTACAGGGGGGTTTTTGACGTGGACAAGAAAATAGATGACAAGCAAAACGTAACCATATGAAGATAGCGTTCCCTTGTAAGGGGAATTGATTTTCCTGCAGTCAATAGATGAGCGCAATTGCAGGCATCAGAGTCCGCTTCACATACCGGCGTTTGCTCCATACTTTAACTGTAAATTCAAGGAGGCAATTAGCTTTGCACCGACATACGTATTCATCACGAGAAACGTACGGAATAGCACCATCGTGCGTACGCGAGTCGGGTCAATCATGGCATAACACATCAGTAGCCGTGTATTCTCCAGAGCTAATCGGTTCTCGAATCCGATATCGCAGGATATTCCGAAGGGTAATCCAGGGGAGGGGTCAAGGGATAACTTTACAATAGGTATCCTTGCATGAGGCAAAGGTTTGACGTGGAACTTGGTTTCTAGGACTGGTATGAGGCCCGAAAGTAGTCGTCGTCGTCGTCGTCGGCCTTCGCCGTCACTCACCACGCTCAAGTAGGTCTCCTAACATCGTCACTAGATCTGATGCAGACAATCGTTCATCCGAGTCAATTAAACAGCAAAGGTCCATGTCTGAAGGGCAATTCAGATGAAAATCCAGATAGATAGGGACGTTATTACGCACCTGAGTTCTTGAGGCTAAATCCGTTGGCAGTACTGCCAAATGACAAGAGCCTACTCTGCGGCTCAATCGTGCGGATAAGTCTCTCTAACAGCTTCCTAACATCCTCCTTCACTTGCATTTCTTCTTGAGTGGGTAGAAGTTGGATAACGAAATCGACTAGGCATTGGGAGAGCTCAGTGACGAAACGTTGCTTTGATTGCTGGCGACGTTGAGGGGGAGTAGTGGGTTGATTGACATCACGATATTGGTGTATCGACTGCTGGTTGATGGACTGAGGGTAAGCCATAGAACTCAACCAAGGGTATTCCGGCCAGCAGGACTTGGTAGGGGATTGGAAGGAGTTACTACTGAGTAACACTGGCGGTGGGAATGTTATGTGCTTGTGAGAAACTCCCCTTTAGGTAGTTTCGGCAAGTTCCCGGACTCTGAAAAGCGTGATGCTTTGTTCTCTTTCGGCGTGCATAAACGACAACAATAGAACATGGACTGTGGCCCTGAGCTAGGACATCTGCTCAAAATACCGATAAGTACAGTTGTATAGGAACAATACATCGTACAAGCTGACAGAAATGGACGGTGGCGAAGTGAGGCGTCCGCATGCTTGAAAGGTAATCAACAATCGAGTCAGGGCAGGTCTTTGAGCTTCAAGAGTAAGTATCATCGTTGTTCGGTTTGTAGTCGGACAAAGGGAAGAGTAAAGAAGTCACAAGCGAAAGTGATTTACCCAGCGCTCGCTGTTCAAGAGACGGCCGCGCGAGCTCGGCTGAAGGATCAAGAAAACTCGAAGAGCTGCGTGATGGGTCTTCGTCAAACAACGAAGTCGATACTAAGGGCAGTTGCGATCCCCTGTAGTAGGATGGCGGGCGTTCGGGACCACATCAAGTATCTGTGAAAAATCGGGCGATCTGTATGTACGTCGCCGACACAGGAGAACTGTCAAGGTGAGGCCCGCGGTGCTGGTAAATTTCGGGGAATGCCGAAAAGTTGCTCGTGACCGTATGCAAGTTCAAGTTCAACGTTGCGCATTGCACCTTCTTACTGAGATTGACGGTCCTCTTCCTCATCCCTCCTGGGTCTTATAGGATACCGCCAGGATAAAACGAACGAAATCTCGCTCTTAGCTGCGGGTAGCAGCGGCTGTACAATATGGACGAGAACGGATTCATGTTCAAGTCATCCTACAGATCTAGGTGTCGAGTGAAAGGGAAGTCCGCAGGTTACGAGTGATCACAGGAGGGTTGTGAGCCGGTGAGTGATATTCACTGTTCTTGTTCTTCCTTCGGCGGAAATCAAATAATGCTCTGATAGAAACAGAGCTTCCACTTTGAATTTTTTTCCATCGCCCAGGCCAGTGGCAATCTGTGACCACCTTTCTGGCTCTATTTACGCTCTAAGCTCCACGCTCCAAGTTCATGAGAGTGCCCAAAACTAGGCCTGACTGGCCGCTTTAGACTGTTTTTCGACATCGAACATCGACAATTACCATCTTGTACAATTTTCAGGTCAGTTTTCACTCATGAGAGAGGCTCCAGACCCGTATCTGACGTGTGGTATGATGTTGGCAGCCCACCGTGCGCAAGTCAAAGCTAAGAAAACAACAAAGAAGACATTCCCATTCTCCCAGCCGCTTTCTCTCCAACGATACTCCAATAACCTTGTTCTGCAAAAGGCGAACGGCGGCCTGAATGTTGGGGAATTAAGTAGCATAATTTGGGGCTCAGCAGTTCTATGCGTTTTCGACGGAGAAGCATATTGAATTTTTCAGTCAATTTTTAGTCAAAACACTCAAGAGTATCGTCACAAGGTTCTTTCATTCTTTTCAAGAAATAACATGATCTTTGACATGAGAAATTTAGAACAGGATGCACCTAAGGAAAACCTCTCAGGAAGGCCGTTGGAACCAAGTTTGTTCGAACTGATCGCTTCGACAGACATCAGCTGAATGGATAGGTCGAGTAGGCCAATGGCGCGCCTCCTGGCTGGTATCCCTATAAAAACCTGCTCCTCTCCCTCAATACCTCCTCCTCAAGTGATCTAACATCCACACACACAACGCTATGGCTACCGTCTCAGCATCTCAATCAAAGTACAACACTATGGGCTCGTGGTTCTTCGGCCCTCGCGGGGAGAACTACGAGTTGATGGAGCAAAAGTTTGAGCAGATCGTTGAGGGAGTACGTGCAGGTCGACTGCAATACTTCCCTTCTGACCCGGTTGGTTTGGTCCCACCCTTCCGTTCATAGAGCTCACCATCATGACCGATCTAGGACTTCATCACAAGCGACATGATCAATTCAGCTGACTACAGCAATGGGGTTCAGGCCATCGATGATGCTCTCAAATTTATTACCCAGGGGCTTGCAGACCATTCCGTGCCTTTCTTTTCCCCTCGATATGCGGGACATATGTCCTTCGACGTCTCGCTTCCAGCCGTCCTGGGATATTTGGCTGCCATGCAGTACAATCAGAATAACGTCACGCCCGAGGCTAGCCCTTTTTCTTCATTTATTGAGTATACAGTCGGGCAGGAGCTTTGCCAGATGTTGGGTTACTACAGCATTCAGAATCCTCCACCTGCGGGCGAGACCATTACTGGCTGGGGCCACATCGTGTGTGGAGGCTCCATTGCAAACCTGGAATCTATGTGGTAAGTAGCTGTACTCTGACGTCGGTCGTACCTATCATCTTACTCCCATTAGGGTTGCTCGTAACCTCAAGTACTATCCTCTTTCGCTTTACAACGCCATGAGGCCCGGACAGCCTCTCCAATTTGCGGCCAACTCTTTTATGACCACACTTTGCACCGGAGAATCCAAGAACTTCTTCTCCTGCTCTTCTTGGGAGCTCCTCAATCTCGCACCGACTGAGGTTGTCGATCTTCCTGGTCGTCTCACCGCACAGTTCGGGATATCTCAAGAGAACCTTGATAGCATTCTCGACCAGTTCAGCATCCAGACCGTCGGAAAGGACCAACTTGATCGTGACTTTGGAATTACTCTTCCACCGCAGTACCTTCTTAGCCGAGCAAACCACTATTCTTGGCCAAAGGGCGCTGCAATCCTAGGCGTTGGAAAGGCAAACATGCTTGAGCTACGTGTCGACAATGATGCTAGACTTGACCTCGACCATCTCAGGGAGGAGCTTGATAAGCATCTCGCTGAGCAACATGCGCTGTATGCCGTCACCGCTATCATTGGAACTACCGAGCACGGTTCCGTTGACCCTCTCCAAAGTATCATCGAGCTTCGTGAAGAGTACCAGGCGAAAGGGTTGTCGTTTGTGGTACATGCCGACGCTGCTTGGGGAGGATATTTCTCCTCGAAGAAGAAGCTTCCTCTCGCTCGCATTCCCATTGACATTGCGCTGCCCGAGTACGCTTTCTCTATCCCACTTAGCGATTATACAAACCAGCAGATGCTGGCCTTGAAATCAGCAGACTCGATCACAATTGACCCGCACAAGAGTGGTTATAACCCCTATCCGGCCGGAGCGATCTGCTACCGGGATGGGCGGTTCAGGTATTTGACGACGTGGACGAGCCCGTATATCAGCACGACCTCAGGGGATGATATCAGTATGGGGATCTATGGTGTTGAAGGAAGGTTCGTCGGCTAATCGTCCTTACCATGTTCTCTGTTCTAACCCTGTCTATACAGCAAACCAGGGGCAGCTCCGGTTGGAGTGTGGATGTCTCTCGAGGTGCTCAAGATGCAGGGCTATTCAGATCTGCTTGGTGTCGCAATGCTAACTGGGACAAAGGTACGTTGTCGATGCCATGATGAAGAACATCTATATCTAATGCAAAAGCTCCATAGATGTACTGTTACTGGGCTACGACGACACTCGACTCCACGTCCCTCGTTATTACTCCATTTAATCAATTGCCATCGGAACGAGAGGGTGGGACTCCGGACGAGGTCTACAATGAACGGGTTCGCATTCGTGAGAAGATCCTCTTGCAGCCAAACGCCGAACTCGAAGAGGATACAGAAACCCTTGCCTTCATGCGTACACTCGGATCTGACCTCATGATCAACGCCTTCGCCTGCAACTTCCACATCGGAGACAAACTTAATACCGATGTCGTGGAGGCTGGCTTCCTGAACCAACGGCTTTACAAAAGACTCTCAATAACATCGATGGAGGACGTGTTGAATGATAAACCTATCGTCATTATGGCTACGGATTTCTCGCAGGAGATGTATGGGGGTGCATTGACAACGTTCAAGAAGAGGCTGGGTCTTGAAGGCGATGAGGACCTCTATGCCTTGTCGAATGTGTCAATGTCACCGTGGCCGACTGCGACTGACTTCCTGAAGACAATCATAGATGCTTTCAAGAATGTGGCCGAGGAAGAGATCAAGGTATGAACCCCACTCAATTTCACATTGCTGTTCATTGCTGATTGTTTTATGGTCAGACTTGCCTTGTACGAGTAACGGACCAACCTTCCATGCATTCTTTCGTCATTCATGGTGACTCGGAACTCTATTTTGTCTACATCAGTTCCTTCAATGTTGAGAGCTACCGTCAACAAGTCATTGTCAAAGCGACGCTCTCCGATACGGCGGCACTGTCGACGCTACAGCAAGAACGAACAAATAATCCTGGTTCAATATACACGTTCCACACTGGCTTTGGAGTTATGTCAGATCTCATGACGCAGAAACAGTGGACGGGTGACATCTTTCAGGGTTTGCCAACAATTTACGGGTACGTCTTCACTCAAATCCTGCCTCCATCCAGTCTTTTATGGTTTTTATCCGTGTAGGAGTACTCCTTTCTTGACCAAAGTTTCCTTTGATGTGGAGGTCGTCTTGAACAAATCTCTACATCGTACCGATCTCGACAAACAGTACCCTGGAAGTATGCCATTCTATCTTTTTGGAACCTCTACCGAGACCCACATGGCTCACGACCTCCTCCGCGCTCCCAATGTTCATCTGACTGCCAGTCAAATCAAGCTCAACCTTAATCCTCCCCTCTCCGACGTTTCTGGGAAAGTCATGATCCTTGACGAGCAACGTGAGGATTTGATGCAGCCATTCAATGCGAACCATAAGCCGTCGTTCTTCTCCCCCAATGCTACACTCAAGGTCTCCGTATACGATGGCCCTCCTACCAACAATTCCGCTCCTATCTCCACAGGCACCGTCACACTTCCCGCAGAGCAGGGCAAGATATTCGTCGACTTCAACTTCGTCAACTTGCCTGCCGCCACGGAGATCCACATCTCTGCTCCTCCCGACGCGACGACCGATTCTGGAACTCTCGATGGCGTTGCTACACAGATTGTTAAGCTGTTCAATGACCGGGACATTACTTGGGACGATAATGTCCTCAATTCGATTAATCGACTCTGTTCGGGTGCGAAGGATCTCGACATCACGTTGGGGTCTTATAGTCAGCACCAAGGAGATATTAGGTCTCTCAGCAGATTCTTGGGCCCGATCGAAGGAGCGAACAAATCTTTGGCGGAGAATGTGGGATTGGTGAAGTCTCTCCAACAGCTTCCGACCCCAGCGTCGATCACCGCGGCTGTCGCGAGTTCGAGCTCGTAACTCAAAGCCCGTGACACTCTTCTGCGAACAGGAATTAAGATCATCCAGTTTCTATGTATAGTGTACAGTATTCGTATTTTCCGTGTATATGGGATGACCGTGGCCTTTGCCTAGTTAGCGATCGATGCGAGGCCTGTATTTTTACGATTATGCATACTTCTGCTCTTGCAATCTACGATTGAGTTCACAAAGATAACCTGCTGGCCAAGAAGATTTTATATGAGCTATGCAGACTATATCTACCGAAGTGTCCGCGACGTCAATTTGTTGATCTGTATACGGCAAAATCAGATCCACCGATTACAGATTGGGGCATCATGGAAGGAAGCAGCACCCTGGAGTGAGGAGCTCTTCACTAATATGATAGCATTCGGAAGCCGCAATATCTCGCAAAGAGTGGCCGGACGTATTGATCCGTTCTTTGCTTAAAGAAATTTTGTATGTACGACGCCAGTGTCAGGACTGGCCTCGCCTACTATGGACTTGAAGGCTACGCTAAAGTTGATGAACGAGGATCGTGGGATTGAACTGTTGAAGGAGAGTTTGAACCAGACCGGACGGCCGGAAGACTGACGGAGGCATGCGGTGGGCGCGCATTATGTCACGTTGTTGATTTGTCATCACGAAGGCAGTTATTGTTTCAATGTTTGGGCGACGAACTTCTATCGACTTCGACTGACCACCTTCAGTCAACCTCTGCTGGTCAGCGAGGCGTCCAGCTCTTTTTTATTCTCTTCATTTCTTGTCGTATGGCCTACTTTACAAGACCTAGTTCTGCCTCAGCAGCTGTAAAGATTGTAAAACCAAATACCGCCGGGCCCGACGAATCTACCAGTACTCAACTACCCACTCGGAAAGGTCAGTGCCGTTGGACGCTTGGGCTTGGAGCTCTCTGGTCTCTAACGGTGCATTATAGACTCTGCTCAACGTCAATGTAGAAATGTATTGATTTATGGGTGAGGGTTGCTGATCGAGCCATTCAGGATTATCACCCTCATCGGTTGATCCAAGTTATTGTAAATTTGAAGACAAGGGCTGTGTATACTACCATCCTACACCAGAGGTTCCCCAGCAACCGTACGTGCGACCTATCGTGGCCGGCTTCTCTTTTCTGAAATCAACACAAGGTCACTAGCAGAATCACCCGTGCCACGCTCTTCTATCTCAGCTCGAGCGGTAAATGCGCCTGTTTTCATTCCCAAATCATCGACGGTCAACTCGTGAGCTACTTGGTTCTATGGAGAAGTTGCGATTCCTTACCTTCATTCAGTATCCCTTCACCATCGCCCAGCCCTCCCGAGTATCCAACATTCCAAGAGCAATATGGGTATGAGACAGGCAATGGCAATGGCGAAGTCGGGGAGACATCTATGCAAGGAGACATTTCATTCGACGATTTCTCTGTACATCAAGACATGTCTTTTTACAGCGCGTCCGGTCAATTCTTTATGCGCGAACCAGTGAGTACATCTTTCATCTTGCACGAAGCTGCATCTCAACTACTGCAGCTGAATTATCATCTTTATACTCCCACTATTCCACCCTCCTTTGTTTCCATACCCACCGGCAGTCATTTTGTACCATCATCAAATGAACTCCGACAACTTCTTCAAGCGCGCAGTGAAGAAATTCGCGCTGTTCCTCCAGTCGGCCTGGGGCTTCCAGAAGAGATTCAAGGTTACCACACATTGACCCCCCTCGGTACCAATTCCCCAGAGAAACGGAAGCTGTTTAACTGGAGCTTCGTGGTCTATCGTGCCATCCATAGGTCGAATGGTACCCCCTACACACTCCTTCGGGTCGAAAGTTCGTCTCACACCGTCAGGAAATCGTTCTGCGGGTAAACATGATTTTCATTTTAGACTTCCGATTGATGCAGCAATCTGCATTCAATTCAATTGAAGCTTGGTCCAAGGTTCGACATCCTAACATTATTCCCGTTCATGAAGCGTTCACAACCCGGTCCTTCAATGACAATTGTTCTTACCTCTTTCCCTTCGTCCCATTACCATTTACACTGACGACTAACCGTAGCGCTCGTTGTCGCGTACTCTTATCACGCACACGCTCAGACCTTGTATGATGAATATTTGAAGCCTAAATCATCATACCAAAGCAGTTATCAAGGGCACCCACAACAACCACCCCCACTAGTGGCTATACCTGAACGCGTACTCTGGTCATATATCATTCAAGTCGCCTCCGCGATCAAAAAAGTTCACGAGGCCGGAATGGCGATGAGGACAATCGATGCCACCAAGATATTATTGACCGGGAAGAATCGGTATGCAGCCTTTTTTCGCCTCGAAAGTATCGGTTCTTCGCTCTTACATCCGTTTCCCAGAATTCGAATCAGCTCGTGCGGTGTCATAGACGTCTTGTTGCATGACGCACCTCAGGATATTCACTACCTACAGCAAGAAGATTTGTCCCAATTCGGCCGTTTAGTTTTTGCGCTTGCTTGTAGCAATCCCAACGCTGCTGCTACAACTAACTTTCAGAAAAGTCTGGACCACATGAGTCTATTGTACAGCCCTGATGTTAAGACTGCTGCTCTGTTTTTAATCAGCAAGAGTACTCCTCACAAGGTTAAAGTAAGTATTTCATTCTGATTTTCGAGAACCCATGTCGACTATCACGAAACAATCCAGAATATCAATCGGTTGTACGAAATTATTGGGAGTCGGATCACTTTGGAACTTGATGATGCTCTCGAGTGGGTGTTGCTATTCATGTGCAGGACGCCCTCATCAACAACAACTGAGATCTGCTCCTGTTTGTTAATTAAGAGCCACCGATCAACTTGAAAATGAGCTCACAGGAGAGCTAGAAAACGCTCGATTGTTCAGGCTCATGTGCAAATTCAATTTCATCAACGAACGCCCAGAGTATTCTTCTACCCTCGGAACATCTGACGTCAAATTGACAACAAACCTGTTTCACAGATTTGCCCTCGATCCAAGATGGTCTGAAACTGGCGACCGATATATCGTCAAATTGTTCAGGGATTACGTTTTCCACCAAGTCGATGAGCATGGAAATCCGGTGACGAATTTATCTCATGTTCTTACCTGCCTTAACAAGGTACGGATTCATTGTGGAAGCCCCTCCCTTATAATGACTGAGTTTCACACGAACAGCTCGATGCTGGAAGCGATGAAAAGATCATGTTAGTTGCGCGTGACGAGCAAAGCTGCCTTGTTGTTAGCTATCGAGATATTAGAACTTGCATGGAATCTGCGTTTAGGTGTGTTCCTTTTCCCACTACACAAAAATCTCACGACTGACCGACCCTCCGCTGACAGCGAGCTTGCCCGACCTTCCGCCTCTTCGTTCTCAAGATGATCTAGGACTGAATACTTCTATGCCGTATTTTTTTTCTTCAAGGATACGAAAAATTATTTAGAACTAGAAAAAGATACGAAAAATGAAGAAAAGACTCGTTTTTTTTACCTCCTCGTTCACTAAGTTTCATGCGCGCAGTGATGTCCATAGTCAAGAGTTCTTCTGTTCATACGAAAAAAGGTAAATACAAGATTGTCCTGTTCCATCAAAGAAATATTGCAGAAAAATGGAATACAAGAGGGAACCAACGACAAATAAAAGAAAATAGCAGGATGCGGTATAAAGGGTACACAGAGGAGGTATCTAACGAGAACAAGACTTGGCGAAAGGTATCGTTCTCATGAAGGTAGAGGGGGCAATGGTGGCTGCTGTGCCTGTTTCTTTCCACCCTTCGACTGTTGATCTTTGCCCATCCGCTCCCTTTCCTTTTGCATTTCCCTCATAATTTGAAGTTGCTGAGCTATGAAGTCGGAGGTTCCCGATCTATACAGAAAAAACATCTTTTTAGCGATCGCAACGTGGTGCGAGGAAAATCATGCTCACCTCATCCGCAGAATTTGCATGATAGTCTGGCCATTAGTGACCTCCTTCTCCTCTTGCTTCTCCTTCTTCCTCTTTTTGATGGTCCCAAGGTTACGCTGTTGATATACACTCTTGGCGCGAGTCACCATCGAAGGCGACGAGCGAAGACTTTGCTGCATCATCCGAACACATTCCTCCATCAAAGCGTCACTGAAAAGGGAATGTCAAGCATGAGCTTCAACAAGAGACAAAAAACGAACGTTGTCCAGTCATAGTAAAGGCGAATTGAAACGACGTCGCGGTATTTTTGATTTTGAAGTGCTTCAAGAGGAACAGGGCCTTCACCAGCAGCATAGAAGTAATCTCGTAAGAACTGTAGACCAGAACGTAAACGATGCACATCGATGGTGAGGCTAAAAACTTCACCTTCAACCACTTGAACACGATATCGACTTCCTTATCACTCAGAGGTTTCATGTCACTCGAAACTTCCGACAGTGGAGGAACCAGCAGGCCCTCGATGACAATCAAGATCTCCTTCCATACCCGCGTCATAACCTTCTCCTTCGCAGTCTCGCTGAGATACGTATTCAGGGTCTGAAGGTTGGCATCAAAGTAGTCAAAGAGCGGGACTATCGCCTGCTCAATCTCAACGTCTGTCAAATCCTCTGGTCGTACTCTAGGTTTTTCCGAACTTGGAAGTGGTATCTGCACCTCGCTCGAGGACGATCCGATCGCTGAGCGGTATAACGAAGTGACGTTCCCTATCGCTTTATTGTAGTCCAATCCAACGTTATTTGCCTTGAGTAGTGACTTGACAACGCTTCGTGAAAGGCATTGGCGAATGAAGGGGGACATCTACCAGTTCCATATGAATACGGAAAGCCGATGCGACATCGATACGATTGACGTACCTTATCAATGAAAATTCGAAGCATATCCGCCTCAGCTCTCTTCAAGAATCGGAAGGCCCGTCCGAAATAGAACTGAATATCATCCTTCTCTCCTTCCATACTGACCCTCACCAAGATACGCCCATGCGTGTCGAGATCCATCCATAAGTCGTGCGTGATAAGGTCGCCAAACCGCCGCGGGTCAAGACATAAGTACGCCCGTCCGACAGTATCGTGTTTCCCGACCAGCGCACGATCTCGAACGCTAACCATTAGCCAAAGAGCTTTATCTACGGATATATCAAATGTCTCCTCCCCTTTTCACCAGAGTCAATAACTGATGAAAGAATACTGTGGCCATAAAACTCACATCGTGGTTCCGAAGCTTCATATATCGTCCGAGTCTTCGCAACCCGATTCCCATTCTCGTCACTGAGCGTGATGAACGTGTCCAACTTATTCGACGAGCCACCATCAAGCGAAATAAGACCCTCCGCCCGAACAATCTTGACGGTGAACAAAAACCGTTCCCTCTCCACCTTCGCAGGAACAGGAGGTGCTTGTGTCTTCAGTACTTCAGCAATTTCGTCGACCTGCATTTGTTCATACATATTGTCGAGTAATCGCCGAGCGGCCTCAACGTTGTTGAGTTTAACACAGGTCTCCGGTTGAAAATTGAATGGTTCCACTCTTTTCTCGCCCTGAACAGCAAGCTGTCTTGCTTTCTCGAGCCATGCCGAGGACTTCTGAGGCTGCAGAAAATCGTTTGGTCGTGGAAACATTTCCGCCAGGAACATCGTCTCGACGTTCCGACAATACAACTCCACTGCCTTTGAGACGATCTAAATAGGAAAACAACTGAGCGACGTTGTATAGGAAGACCTAACGTGAAACTGATCACCTTTGCAACGGATGTGAAGAATCGCGCATTCTGATAATTGTCTTCCCATTCGAGATCTTGCAAAAAATTGATTGGACTTCGAAGAGAGTCAAATAGATCTACTATCGATGAACTGTGCCCCTCAGCGCCTTCCGCTTGGAACTGAAAAGAGAAGGTTGGACGAAAGGTCTCGGACGCCGGATTAACATATCTACCTTATCAGCTGCAATAGCCTGAGGGGGAAATGAGTACAGCTAACGAAACACAAACATCGGACAGACGTACGGCCTGGACCCACTTCTCCGTGGTGTTATCTGTATTAGTCAGCCACTGTCTCACATACGGTTCGAAAAAGCCTCCAATATCGAAATCGATTTGCCCCCTACGACAAAAAAAACAACACAGTAAGAACGAAATGCGCAACGACAAACAGTAAGATTCACTCAGGACAAAACGCTGTAAGCATCCCGAGAAGAGTCTTCGTTCTCCTATAGAGCGTGAATATGTCCTGAATTGGAACATCGGGTGTTGGCCCATTCATTGACGACTCGAATAATCGCTTTTGAGAATTCTTCACTTCCGCGACAAACATCGGAACTTGAACTTCTACGATGAGCGACACGAGGTCGAGTTCGCTGCGCAAATTGGGTAAGTAACGATGTTAAACATATACATAATTATGAACTGACCCTAATATTGGTTCCGGGAACCGTTTATCCAGCAGTTTCGCAGACTTTTCGAGTTCGTCTGTCATAAAAAGCAACGGCAGAGCTCGATTAACTCCCGGTGCGGTTTGAAGCTCTTGCATCTTGTTTTCATAAGCCTGAGCAGCCACCTGTTTAATCTTGTCTTTGACATCTGATAATCGTGCACTGATATCCAGATCAAACCGTTCCAGAAGGCCACTGTCCCGTACGTGCTCCAGTACGAAAAGGTAGAGTTCTATGTCGGCAGGCTTCAACCCGGGAAGAGCATCCATTGCATGGTAGAGGGAAGACAAGAAGAGGTTAAAGAGACCTCCATATACACTGCAGAGAAATTCGGACTGGTGCAGCAGGTCAGAGGATAGTAAACTCAAAAGTGAATAACACTACGCACATCCGATTTGGGCCATTTCTCCATCTCAGTGTCATGCAAAGTCCGTGTGACACCCTGCAATGCTTCGGGCACGCACTCCGGTGGAACGTCATTTCTCTCGTAAAATTGTCGAACGAGATCCAAGAAACATGTCGCTCGGTATTGTTGCCCTATTCGCCACCGCACCGCGCATTCATTTATGAGGTCTATATGTTGTGGGGAAAGGATGCCCAAGGACACTTCATCGTTATCGTCCACTTCCGGGCTAAGCATTGCCTCCAAGTCGGCGATCAAACAAATCTCTAGAAGACGCTTGTAGAACCTCTTTGGATTTGGAGGGATGTAGGTGAAATTATGTCCAACTTCAATATCCTCGTCACCATCGTCTCCTAGGCCCGCTTCTTCCGCATTCGCATAGAGTGAACGCCGGGTTCCGATTGATATCGAAGGGTTTCGGGATGTAGGGCTTGAGGAGTCGTACAACGAACCTGGCCGTGCACCACTTGGCGTATATGCTGAGGATAAAACGTCTGTCGGAGCTGATTTGGCAAGTTCAGGATTGAACTGTACCATTGCCAGCATCATTTGTTGGATGTGCGTGGTTTCTAGAGTCTTCCAATGCTGCCATGCAGCATCGCTATCAAAATCTTCACGTCGACCGGGAAAAGGCGCTCCAGCATTGATGTTCTTCAAGCATGTTTTGAGATCGGTCAATGCCGCCTATAAAAAACCCATGAGATAGACATAACTCCTGCTGTAAAGATTTTTTTGCCTTTTCAGTACATGTCGTTCGCAGTGCATCCACCTCTTTCTGCGCGACTGAGTCGGAAACCTTGAATAATACAGCCACTATCCGCACCAGTTCCATATCGGCCACGTTGCCACTGATCATCAGAAACGAATCATGATCCTTATCCTTTGACGTAGAAGATGATTCGTAACCTGAATCGCTGTTGGCAGGTGCAAGCTTCGCTGAATACACGTCCAACCTCGAAAGTAGTTCCGGTGACACATGATTCATATTTCGCAAGCACTCCCGCAACAGCTTGACAAACAACGCAATGTGCTTGTTCAGCTCGACTTTCCACAAGTCGCCAGCTAATGTGGATTCCTTTCTGAGAACGCCAGTTGCCTGTGTGGCGAACAACAGGATAAGCTCCTCAATCTTTCGGTTTTCCTTCATCTGCCGTTTGAAGCTGTCCACCATGAATTGCCCGTAAAATTTGGCCATCGTTCGCCGCACGAGTTGATCTGAGTAACTGAACAGCAATTCGTATTAGACGGACCTTCATTAGTCTGACGAGCAGCACGCACCTCGAATCTTTACCCATCGCAATGTCCTGTAACTTCTGTTCCAACACTCGCATCAACTTCTCCGGAAATTTGACACTCTTCGACCCATCTCTAAAGCTGATAATGTCGCTGATCGAGAAATTGGAAAGCGCTGAAAGTCTTGAAGAATGTTCTCTCTCCTTCTCTGAGCTCTCAGAAGGCTTCGAGTTTGTATCAGAAGTGGTTTTGGGTATCATGAGATAGCTCAGGTAACTTCCATAAGCATAAAATCTTGTCAGTAGATTGGGATAATGATCAGAATTGTGCACGGACGCACGCTACTCGGAGAACATAACTGACGAAATCTACAGTCAGGTGGGTACTAGCGGGGAATTTATGAAGCACTAACTTGAATAACTCTTCATCTGTGACGCGGTATTTGGATAGTCGTTTCTCGTGAGCGAAACTATCATAGCTTCGCCTTGACATGGATTACTTGCAGATCGGCGTACGGTGAATTCGTGAGACGAGAGAGGGGAATAAAGTATTTAATGGGCCAAGCCACTAGATTGGCTTATATCAATCGCGAGGCTGATGAGATGTGCTCAGCGTAGAGTTTAGAGATAATTAAGGATGGTGGCAGTTACCATCGGCGTCCGCGTCTCTGCTGCGGCACAAGAAAACGTCCGTCAAACACGCACAAACTTCTTCCAGTGAGGAGCCTGTCACCATTCCTGCAAAGTACAATGTTTATTATCGCTACATAAGGTCGCACGACCGTTATTACAATGGCGTGTAAGATAACAAAAAATGAAAGATAGCTCTTTCGTCCTATACGTGGGGAAGGGGATGATTGTAAAAGCGGACAGTCCGAGTTTGTACGTAGAATGTCTTGTTCACTGACTACCATCAGATTCAGTCGCAGCGGGCTTGGGTGCGTAACGAGGCAAAGATTCGATCGGCTTTGAGATGAAGTAGCCTGTAGGCAACCACGTGTAAGTACAGACGTATATAGACACCGTTGGCGATGAAAAGGACACTCACCCTTCATAGCAGCAGCTTTTTCGCCCTGTCTTCCAAAACCATAGCCAGCCTTACTCGAGGGGGTGTCGGAAGCAGTAGAATGGCGGCCCTTTCCGTCTCCTCCGAAGACACTGGAAACAAAGGAGGGAGGTCCAGAATTCATGACCGGTCGTACATCAATGCCAGCGACATGAGTTGGAAGGACACCCTTCGCGTGTTCCTTCCACTCGGTGACCGATCGTTTCAACTTGGCAGATTCACGGAATATGAGCCCGAGCAGGATGTTCAGGCATCCAAGGGAAAAGAGCAAGAAAGCGGACACAAGAGTGAAGGTATCCACACGGTGGGACAGAATAGCAGCCCCGATGCTAAGATAGAAGATGAACTGATTAGAACACTTTCCGGGATACACAGCGATATGAAACGCACAGGCACTGGATCACACCGAGAGCCCCCAAACCGAAATCCTTTCCAAGGACAGGGAAATATCGATTGAAGAACTTGGAAGGCCATCCAAACTCTGACAAAATAAGAACAATGACTTGGAAAACGATCAGAAGTCTGTTCAATACTGCCCAGAACACGCCAGCAGGCTGATTGGGCACAGTGCTTCCACTGCAATGGTCGAGAGTTAACTGGTGAATACTGTCATATCTAAAAGGAAACGCACTCACTCGATATAGTCACTGTTCACAGGAGTGGTCGACGTCGAGTTTGAGGCCGCGAGGAAACGGTTTACTGCCTGAACGTCATGGGCCAAAGTAACAATATTGCTCGCGAAAACCAGAAGCATGGCAATTATTCCGAGGACTCGAATCACATTGAGACCGATGAAAACGTCTGATGAACAGATAAAATGTCAATAACACTGGCAAAAACTGAGATAAAAAACTACCCACAACCGCGAGGAGGAATGAACATGATGAAAATGAGATTTCAGTCGACAGAGTGATAGATGGGAGTAATGTATTAATTCGTAGAGGACAGCTACCGGGCTAGTCCAGATGCACCAGCGCACCAGAGACGTAAGAAAGGAACGTGAAGAACGTGAAAGGGAGAGAGAGTGCTGCTGATGGGGGGAAAGACGATGGATTTCTTTCTGATTGTTTGGACAACCTTAAGTAGTGGCATTGGACGCTCTGTCATTGTTCTCGTCGGCAACGAGGACAAAAGAATTTGAAAGAGAACAAAGAGGAAGAACAATAACACTCGGTCACGTGATGGTCTCTGTGGAGATCATTGCCGGATCGCTGCCGCTCCTTTCCCCTTATTCACTTGAAATCCTCTACTTGTAAATGTAAATGTCGCTAATAACTCTCAGAAACCTAATTCCCCTGAAACTCAACTGAGTGGCTCGCGGCACCACCAGACTCATCCAGCTTTTCTCGCTGACATTGATATCAATTGTCAAGGCGCACAACGATGACTACGAACCTCGTAAACATACAATCCAGCTTCTCCCTACAGTTGACCGATTCACTAAATTGACTCTCAGGTGACAAAGCGGGCGTGTATCGGGGTGGGGAGAGATATCTCTTGCCAGGAAATAACTAACTTGCATTTTCGATAACCATACAAGATCCGATTGGAATATTCTGAACTGAATCTCACGCCCGTTTTCTTTTCCAACAACAGAACACTTTCAATCGCTTATTACACGTCCCCGGTTTCAACTTATGACCTCTGTATGAGAATTTGACTGTATAAAAACTGACAAATTAACCTATAGTCCTGTAATTTCCCCTGCCTTCCCCCATGTCTCTCGTCAACATTGCCAGAACTACCGTAAGAGGTGGCCTAGTCAACTTCCGGAATGCTGCACCTCTCCGCTATGTTCTACAGAGGTCACTATCTGCTACCCATTCACTACGAGTCATCAAGGAACAGTCAGTCTCACCCCTGGCCCCAATAGGCGTAGCAGCTGCATACGATGCAAAGGACAACCCATCTTCCAAACCAAAACCCAAGATCTTCGATGAATTCGCACTCACCGATCGAGTCGGAATCGTCTCTGGTGGAAATCAAGGCATAGGCCTAGAAATGGCTTTAGCCTTTTGCGAAGCCGGAGCACGAGCAATATATTGTTTCGACCTTCCTCAGACACCTTCAGAGGACTGGAAAACAACAAAGGAGTTCGTAGAACGACTTGGAAACGGGTCGAGATTGGAATACGTCAGCGTCGATGTAACTAAGCAAGAGGCTGTCTGGAAGAAAGGAGAGGAAGTCGGGAACAAGGAAAAGAGAATGGATGTGTGCGTTGCTGCAGCCGGTATCCTCAAGCCCCCCAATGACTGTTTGGAGTATCCGTCATCTCAATTTCAGCAGGTAGGTACTGAGCTCACCCATCCACACTCGGCGTTCTTCAACCTTGCGACGGCTTTAGGTGATGAGCGTGAATGCAAACGGAGTCCTGTTTACCGCGCAAGCAGCCGGGAGACAAATGAGGAGATTCGGGAACCGGGGGAGTATTATCATGATCGCATCCATGAGTGGAACCATCACGAACCGGGTAAGTCAAGATCGCTTTTATTCGGCGAGTGATCACCGATAGGTAACTTCGCTTTAGGACCATAAATGGGTCTCGTACAACTCTAGTAAATCAGCCGTACTCCAGATGGCCCGAAGCATGGCTTGTGAATTGGGTAAAGAAAACATCCGAGTAAATACCGTCTCTCCGGGACACATATATACCAAGTGCGTACCTCCCGTTCATGTCGAACGCGTTCTACAGTTCAATCCAAATACTTCCACTCTGGTAGAATGACGGCAGGGTACCTTGCCAGCCAACCTGGACTACTCGAAAAATGGTCTGACCTGAACCCGATGGGCCGTATCGGGAGAGCAGACGAAATGAGAGGGGTGGCAATATGGCTTGCAAGTGACGCATCAAGTTTCTGCACTGGAAGCGAGTGAGTATTACACTGAATTGAAGAATTAAAAAAGTGTGCTCACCAAAACTCCGTTGCAGTATCTTCGTGAATGCTGGGTATCACTCTTGGTAGTTGCGGTGGTCGAGACGCTGGCGAATGAATATAAACTCCCTTGATTGTGAATTCTGTACCACGTTAACAAGTAGCTCTTGTAGATTTCTTGAATAGTTAGCCCTTTCTCCAGTAGGTACACACGACCTCGAAACTTGTTCTCTGCAGATGGTTGTAATATAAGGTGAAGTGGTCCCCGTCGGAATAACCGGCCCAAAGATATTACACTCTTCCCACGACCCTTTCTCCACCACCATGCTCTTTTGCCCGACTTGCGCGAATCTCCTGGTCATATCATCGGAAACCGGTCACAACAAGTGGGCGTGTAATACTTGTCCGTACGAATTTCCTATCACCAAACAGGTATCTCACTTTTCAGCCGTTCTGAACGTTTGGTTAATCATTTCACCCGGTAGATGACTTCAAGAACTAAATTGAAGAGAAAAGAAGTGGACGATGTTCTTGGAGGAGAAGAAATGTGGAAACATGCAGATTCAACAGCGGGTACGTAGCCGTTAATGCTGAAGTTGACTGTACCTCTTATTTTCTTTTTTCCAGCTTCTTGCCCTCGATGCAATAATGGCCAAGCGTACTTTTACCAGCTTCAAATCCGGTCTGCTGATGAGCCCATGACGACTTGTGAGTACTCTCTGGTATCACGTAGAGAAATCTGCTTATTGTTGCTTAGTCTATCGGTGTGTTTTGATTTTTTTTTCATCACTCGAAAACTATTCACGCGTCCCCAAGATGCACATCTTGCGCTCACCAATGGAGAGAAAATTAATTAACTGAGATATTTCCGTTGGAGTTGTGCGAGATATTGGGGATCCACAAAGTACAAAAACATAAAACCCAATGAAATTTATATCGAGACTGGCCTTCTACCCTTCCCTACCAAGAATGATGACCACCATTCACCAAGATACTGCAACACATTTTTCGTCAGTACATTTTCTTGATTTCTCAATCGAAAATATCACTCACTCGCTTCCGGTACAGAAACTTGATGCGTCGCTTGCGAGCCATATTGCCACTCCTCTCATTTCATCTGATCTCCCGATACGGCCCATCGGGTTCAAATTGGACCATTTATCCAGGAGGTGAGGTTGCTTGTCGATGTAAGCGGCCGTCATTCTGCCAAATGAGGGGACACTTAGACTGGAATGAGCTATAAAGTATGGAGTGGTACGCACGTGGTGTATATATGTCCTGGAGACAAGGAATTTACTCGAATATTTTCTTGACCCAGTTCACAAGCCATGCTTCGAGCCATCTGCAGAACAGCAGATTTGCTAGAATTGTAGGAAACCCATGCGTGATCCTGATCAGGAGGACCAGTGATCAGTGGTCGTCCACAGAGTAAATCAAACAACCTTTGCTTACGCGGTTCGTAATCGTTCCGCTCATGGACGCGATGAGGATAATACTTCCACCGTTCCCAAACCTCCTCATCTGCCTTCCAGCTGCTTGGGCTGTAAAAAGGACACCATTAACATTCACATTCATCACCTGTACCCGCCACCACAGAAGTCAGTGAAGTTCTCAACAACCGCACATCGGCTTACCTGCTGAAACTGAGGTGACGGATACTCTAAACAATCCGTATGAGCCTTCAAGATCCCTGCCGCAGCAATACACACATCCATTCTCCCTTCCTTATCCCCGATCTCTTCCCCCTTCTTCCAAACAGCATCTTGATTAGTAACGTCTATCCTAACATACTCCAATCTCGATCCATTCCCTAACCGTTCAACAAACTCCTTTGCTGTCATCCAATCCTTCGCAGGTGTTTCCGGAAGATCAAAACAATATATAGCTCTCGCTCCAGCTTCGCACATAGCTAAAGCCATTTCCAAACCTAAACCTCGATTACCACCCGAGACGATTCCTACGCGATCTGTTAGGGCGAATTCGTCGAAAATTTTGGGCTTTGGTTGGACGGATGGGTTGGCTTTGGCGCTATACGCGGCTGCCACACCTAGTGGGGCCAGGGGGGAGACTGATTGTTCTTTAACTGCTCGTAAGGAATGACTAGCGGTAAATGACCTCTGTAAAGTGTAGCGGAGAGGTGTTGCTAATCCATTGCGCGGGTTGAATACGCGAGTTCTGAAGGTGCTCCGTACGACGTTGGTGAATGTCATCAGAAGATGGTCAGGTTGGAAGGGTTAAGAGGACTGAGGAAACATAATTATCGACGCCGTTTATATACCCTGATCTACTCAAGGTCTCATGGATCATGAGGAGGTCACAAGTTGAAACCTAGGGAAGCGAGACTCAGCTGATCGACCTGGACTCTGGAGCTGCGAATAGCAAACGACGTGAGATTCGATCAAGGGTATTGATTATGGGCGTCGCTGTTGTGTGTTCTCTTACGTCTTCATTTGGGTTTTATATTTCTGATTATGATCACAATGCAAAGCTGATGGCTTTGTCCGTACAGTGATAGTACAAGGGTGAACACTCAAAATATCGCTACATATACCGTGTACGGAGTTGAGTCGAGTACGAAGTTGGTTAAGTACAAAGAGTTCCATAATGATACAAGCAAACTTGTTGGGTATAGATTGGGTATAGTGAGACGTCTCAATGTCATTATGCATTGTCACAGGGTAAATTGCCTGTGAATCGTCCGGTGGTGATTCTCGCTAGCGTTCATTCAGCTGGAAACACCATAAAAACATCCGCCCGAGAAGAATCTTATTTCGGTCCGCCTATTCCGGCGGGATCCTGATTCTGAATCCCTTCCTATGCATCATCGCCTTCCGAATCCCTTCTTCTCGACATCGGAAGCCTATCCGCAGTTTGAGTCTGCCCCATTGAAGAAAAATGAGTAGTGAACCGAATATCCGGAGAGGTATCCGAGTATGCCGAAATTTGAGTGTCGGTGATGTCTCTTGGATTTTTCTTCGAGTTTGCCAGGTGCTAAACACAAGAAGGAATTAGGAAGGTAGGAAGTTTAGGGTCACATCGAAACGGAGTAGGTTTAGATCCAAGTGACGTACGAGTACAATACGAGTTGATACAACACTGTGTAGGACTGCTTGTAGGCTGGAGAAACATTCTCAATCGCATATTTAACAAACTGAGAGAATCCAGACTTACTTTGCACCTGACGTTCGTAGCTGAGGGGCCTGATACATTCAAATTGATACAATTGAGTTTTGAGAAGCTGTTGAGGGGGGGTAGTAGGAGGAAACAAACCTCAGTTTGAAGTATGATCCCAATGTTCATAAATGACAAGACTAAACCGAGGGAGATCAATCGTCGAGGCTACAAGTAAGGATAGAGCAAACATATTCACGCAGCATGAACGTAAAATAGAGAACACCTAAGTGTGAAAGTAAGCACAAACACATTAAGAGGACTCGGAGAATTAATCTATGACTTGCCGTCCCTCCACAAGATGTTCAACAACGGCGCTCTTATCAACTCAGGTATAGACTTTCTCCATTTCGCGATGCGAAACGATGATAAAGAAAGTGTGACTATTGAAATAGCGGTCCATCAGTTTCGCCCTTGAAAAAAGTACAACATTTAGCCCAAGTACCGATCTCATAGACGATTGCCACGACGTATGCGATAATAAAAGCCCCTGGGGTGTTCCCGAACGTTGCACTACAAAGGTATGTTAACTCTGGTGTTATGAGTGGGCGTACTTGTGAGGATAGAGATGTGTCAGCATGTTGAGTTGTTAATTGGAATATTACGGCCCCCACTCACCACTATCAGTAGCAGCATTCTCCCCTACGATGGTTGCACAGGGAATCAAGGCAGACTGCGGACGTATTAATGGAGAAAACTTTTCAAAGCTAAGAGTATCTCGACTCACCAGAGAAAATGCGATGAGGGTCCATAAAATTTTCCGGCTTCTACCCCATATTGCCCATGTCCGAGTGGCAAGAATTACTATGGAAGCTCAGACCATGGGGGAGAGAATCAAAGGCAAACAGGATGCACACATTCGGAAGCCACGATCGAAGTGAGACGAGCCGCTGTAAAGCCGGGGGGGGGGGGGGGGGGGGGGGGGGGGGGGGGGGGGGGGGGGGGGGGAATGAGTGGGGAATGAGTGGGGAATGCTTCATGAATGTAGAAGCAGTCAAACCTGAATTAACACTATCCACAGTCGGGTTTTCTTTCTAAGAATCAAGTGAAAACAGTAAGCTGTAGATTTGGAAGGCACGCTAAATGACATACGGTTGGAGAGATGGATATGATAGCCGCCAACATTGCAGCATAGCGGGCTATGATGAAAGTTATTGTGCCTAGAGAGAGCAGTTTGGATCTTCTTAAAAATTTGATCTGATCGTAGTGAAAGTTAACCGGAAGCTGTAAAAATCCTATAGGAAAAATCCGTACCTCGTCAAATATCGTCAAAACGTAGTCGAACAACTGGTCCGGTCATTGAGATAGGGCGTTCATGATGAGGAAATCGTCGAGATTTAGACTCACAAATAGAGTTGAGCTCGCAACTGATGGGCGTGATAAGGAGAAACATATGCCTTAGTGGATAGATCTCAGACTGCCCTAGGATGAGATGACATACAGAGAACGCTCTGCCCTCGTGAAGAGATGGTCAAACAAGTATAGAAAGACTACTCGAGAGTTGAGAACGTACGTTTTCCAATCTCACGTTGAACAGACACTTCCTTAGTTCTTCCAGCTGAGAATCCGTCAACATTTGACTCTCCATAACTTCATGTCAAGTCAACGTTAAGCGAGGTTACATGGAAGCAGAAGGGGGAAGGAATGAGCTTCCCGAAGTGTCGACGTCCACTCTAAAAGACATGACCCCCTCCGTATATAAACAGTAATTCTTCGGTATTAATTGCCAGGATGGCGGATGGGATCAAGCAAGGGAATGCCAGAGAGAGACTTGATAGTAACCACTGGCACAAATACGAGAAATTCTCAGCGATGGCATTTCGGTATTTCCCGCCCAGGCTTAGCGCTTAGATCTTAGAGCAGGCTCAAGCGCTGCCAGAGCCTGAGCCTGAGGGCTGAGGGTGTACTCTTCTGTCACTTTCCAAATCAAGTTGGTCGTTGTATCTTTGACCGCTCAAAACATCTTATGGGTCTCCTCCCGCTTTCGTGACGTCGGCGGGATGTGATGGGAGGCAGAGTTGATAACGTTCAACGTTTTCTTTCGTTAAATTGGTGATACGAGGTCATCGAGTATGCTTACAGGAGACTAAACTGGCGGAGCAGGTGACTGTTAATTCAGTGTCGACAGTATGAGTCCTTTGGACCCGTGTGTCCGGGATTTTCCATGCATGCTATGCCGGAACAACAGGTGAGCCATCATCGCACTAGAGGAGCGTGGAGGCTGATATTTGACTCCGCCAAATCCAAACGGTGTATATCACGACAGTAGAAGGTTTATTTCGCCACGTATAATTTCGATATAGTATGGGACTGGATCACGGTGCCCCTACGGGATTCTGTTCAAAAAGTCCCCGCAAATTTCTGTGATGATATTAAATAGAGGCGAACAACCCAAAATCATGCCACCCGCTGCTGCCGCCTGTCATAAATCCGAAATCAATTGATTGAACATGAAGGTTTTCGAAATTGACTCCTCTGCCCATCTCAAGCGCAGACGAGATGGTCGCCCACCAGATCGGTAGGAAAATAGAAGGCGAACTGATTTGGACAGAGTCGGTGAGATGTAATCAAAGTATTCCTGCCGAAGTGGGTAATGTGTACAGATTGGAATTTTGGTGGTAGTAAACTTGTGGCGCGACTGCATACGTTTTTGAAGAACAAATTGAAAACTGCCGTGGCAAGTTGTCAAGACTCCAATGCCTTCTTCCGTGTGTGGCTCAGCCAGCATTATTTGCCAGATCCAACCATATTCTCATCGTCTGCACTCGTCTTCTGTATTGCATCCTACAGATCTTCGTCAAGACTAATATATGATGATTACATACAGTATCTGTCTGTGTTTCGGCCTTGGACTCGACCATTCTGAGCGTAGGGGTTCGACTGCTTTTGCCTTGCATTCTGTGTATAGGCTGGATGAAGAGTCCCTCGTCTAGACAATCGTTAGAAGTGTTCCTGCACCCATGATCAGAGGTGGAGAGAGAGTTGAGCCTATTGTCCGAGCTCCCCGACCCCAGTTGCTAACACCACGTGCCAAATTTTTTCCATCCTTGAAGTTGACGTGTCGCCACGAAGTCTCCGACCGGCGACCACCTCACACTAGAATCCTCGTCTCTTATAGATGCACAGATAGACGTCTCCGCACTTATTTCGACCGACCATGCGTATCCTTCATGCTTGGAATTTCTCTTTATTTCTCTTTCTTTCTGTCATCCCGACAAATGTTCTAGGCGCGGTACTAGCGATTGATTATGGATCCGACTGGATCAAAGCCTCACTCATGAAGCCTGGTGTCCCTTTCGACGTTCTCTTGAACAAGGACTCCAAAAGGAAAATACAGTCTTCGGTGGCCTGGAAGAATTCCGACCGTTTGTTTGGAGGTGATGCTTTCAACTTGGTATGCACAAAGAAATCACTTGTCTTTGACACTCTTACTTACCTCCCACCTTTCCTTGAGGCTTCGCGTTTTCCATCTGACTCCTTCTCGTCCGTAAAGTTGCTACAAGCGGCTCCTTTTGATTCCCCAGTTGTCTCCTATTACACCACCATTTCGTCCAGCAAAGTCACAGAAACATCTCGGAAGACTGTAGCATTGGAGCAAAGCGACGGAACGCAATGGTCCACGGAAGAGCTCATTGCCATGGAATTTGCTTATATCAAGAGTCTCGCGGAATCAGTTGCCGGAGAAAAAGTCCACGATGTCATTCTCACCGTGCCACCATATTACTCTCAATTCGAAAGGGATGCTGTTGCAGACGCGATTGAAATCTCCGGTTTGCGCACATTGGCTCTCATCAACGATGGGACAGCTGTAGCAGTCAATTACGCCATGACACGATCGTTCCCAAATCCAGAATATCATGTCATTTACGATGCCGGTGCTTCCTCAATCCGTGCTACTGTTGTACAGTTCAGCACGGATCACAAGTCTACGCCTCCTGGGACACAAATAGTCGTCAAGGGTGCTGGATATGATAGGAAGGTCGGAGGAACCGAGCTTGATCGTCGTTTACGCGAGATACTCGTTCAAGGTTTCACTGCGAAACACAAGAAGAATATTCGTAACGAAAAGAGAGCGATGGCTAAGCTGTGGAAGGAGGCTGGTCGTGTCAAGGCAATTCTGAGTGCCAACACGGAAGCTACGTCGACGGTGAGTACTCTCTGACTAGAAGGAAACATTAACCTCATGTCAATTTCTTACAGGTGGAAAGTCTTGCATTTGACATTGACTTCCGTACTAAAGTCACAAGAGCTCAGTTCGAGACCGCTTGTGAGGATTTACAGGGTCGTTTCGCGCAGCCGATTGTTCAGGCTCTTGAGAACGCCGGACTAACACTGGTGCGTGTCGCCCTGATAATAAACCCACTTCTTAGCTCACATACGTGTCTCTTTTAGGACAACATTACCTCCGTGATCTATACAGGAGGTGCTACGAGAACACCTATGATCCAAGCTGCTGTTAAAGCTCTTGTTGGAGAGTAGGTTTAACCATGCATACCACAGCAACGTTTTTCTCAATCATTATATAGGGATAAAATCGCTATGAATGTCAACGCCGATGAAGCCGCTGTTTTGGGTGAGGATAGATTTAGTTTCCCCTCCAAAGCAGATCTAACAACCCCTTCAGGTGCTGCCCTTCATGGTGCGAGTCTTAGCAGACAATTCAAGACAAAGAACATCCAAATATCCGACATCACGGTTCACGACGTTCAAGCCTCTTACCAAGCTTCTCCGGCCTCCGGATCGTCCCAACCAAGAACCATCACCACCGGTATTTTCCCTGCTGGTTCCAAAGCTGGTACGAAGAAGACTCTGACCTTCAAGAGGAAGGAAGACTTCGTTATCAACTTCAACTACAAGAATGAGCCAGCACCGTGAGTCCCAAACAAAGATCTGCCCTCCTGCACATTAGCTAAGAAAAATGATTTGTTCAGAGGATTCCCGACTCACCTACTCGAAACTGAAATCACAGGAGTTGCGGAAGCTTTGGCGAATCTTACAGAGCGGGGTGCTGTGGATCCCGTCATCAAAGCTACTGTTAAATTATCGGAATCTGGATTTGTGTCTGTTACAGAGGCTGTTGCATTTGGAGAGATAAAGGACGAATCCTTGACAGGTGCGCATTTTCTTTTTCCGCCTGCCTTGCTAATGACGATTCATGGTCCTCGCAGGTAAAATCAAAGGGTTGTTTGGAGGCGGCGGTAGTTCATCTGAGACTGAGTCAGCGGAGGAGACCACGACCGATCCTCTTCGTGCACAAGATAGTTCTTCGTCCTCCGAATCGTCCTCCGCTTCTTCAGCATCGTCGTCTTCATCGTCAGCGAGTGCCTCGTCATCTCCGATAGCAGAGAAAAAACCGACGGAGAAGGAGCTCAGTACTATTCCGTTGGGAATTGAAGTCCGATTCCCTTCAATACCCCCAATGACCATTGAAGAGAAGAAGGCGAGTAGAAATAGGTAATAAGACTTTGATTCTTCGCCTCTCCGACCCTCTCCCTAATGTATTTTCCATACCAGGTTACGAGCAATTGACATAGAAGAAGCAGTGAAAAACCGAAAAGAAGAGGCAAGGAACACGCTCGAAGGATATCTCTACCGTTTGCGAGATTTACTCGACGAGGAAAACAGAGATACGCCTTTCAAGCAGTGTTCCCAGCCTTCAGAGAGGACCGCGCTTCAGGCGAAGATGGAAGAGACGTTTACTTGGTTGCATGATAAAGGAGATATTGCTGAGACTTCGCAGCTTTTGGATAAGAGAACTTCGCTTGAGTGAGTTCCGGGTTGCCTTTGTGAAGCTCCTTTTTTTTGACCTGATTTTGTTTACCCTCTAGGGCCCTCGAGCGCCCGATCATTCACCGCTACCAAGAAATCGAACAATTCCCTCAAGCTCTCAACAACAGTCAGATGTGGAACTGGTCTACTAGGCTCTTCCTAACAGAAGCCAAACAGAACCTGACGATCGAAGAAGAAGCTGGGGTTCCATCTAAATGGACTCGAGAAGAACTCGAAGCGTTGGAAAAGACGTTGAAAGAACATGAATCTTGGTTGAACATTTGGGTGGAGAAGCAGAAAAAGGTTAAGGCCAATGAAGATCCGGTCATTGAGACTACGGAGATGAAGGCTAGGGCAAAAGTGCTCGAACAGCATTTGCAGAAGTTGGTCAGGAGAAAGGTGCCAAAGGCCAAGAAGACGAGTACTACGACTACCGCTTCAGCTACGGCTACGGCTAGTGGCGAAGAAGTAGAGAGTACTGCAAGTGGGAATGATTCTAGCTCCAATGGTTCGGAGTCAAAGAAGGAGCAGTCGATACCACCCCAACAAGAAGTTCCTTCAGAGGATCAGATCCCAATACGACCCCCTGAAGGTCTTCATGATGAATTGTAGGTTTCAGTAGGGATCTTTCTCCCCCCACGCTGGTTTGGAGAATACAAAAATATATTATTACCAGTAATTATAGATCGGTGGTCCTTCTTGTGCTAGCTGTTGAGATAACTTGTAGATGGACGAAGAGATAATCCCTCCGAACCCAAACACATCTCGGAGATATGGTGTTGCAATATGATGGTGGCGTTCGGTTAGTTTTAATTTGTTCGAGGATGGCATGAAATGTCACGCCCATGCCACCGTCACACTTGCATCTGGTGATCCACGATTCCACATCCATGATCTACGTTCTTCTCCCACCAATCCCCCACTCAAACACTGAATGACATCGTATGTTCGGGGAACAAAAGAAGGGTACCTACTACTACCCGCGATTTGCTCCGAACACTCGTTGGCAGTATTCCATCTCTGATTTGTGGAAGGCCCCCAAGTCCTTCTCCCGTGGCAGCTGCCTGAGAATCGAGCTCTCTCACTGGGCCGAGTCAGATCAGGTTGATGTCCAATGGTGATATCTGATACAGACCTTATCAGAACGCACGCAATCGGAAAGAAGTGTATCCACGATTTGCCCCGAGCTCTCTCGAATCTGAGGTCATGCTTCTAACACCCACTCGACTCCGCTGGTATTTATGTTCGTCTTACTACCCAAATCAAACGAGACCAAGGACCAAGTTGTCAATGTTGGGATCGAGAAAGACTAACTGTAAGTGGCTCACGCTCAGATAACGAAATCACAACTTCCTCCTCCCTCTACCTTGCGAGCCTCGGATGTTTATCTCTTTGAACGCGCAACGATTGTTTCAGAATACTTTTTGTCAACACTCGACCTGTCCATTGTTCATCTTGTGCTTAGGCTTTGTTCGCATCATGCATGAATCTTCAGAAGTATTCAATGCTGACGTCGGGAACGCCTCGAATCAGTTCTCACATCATACGGCGACTTGGAAGATTGAATTTACGGTCTGGTTCTTGGATCTCACGCCACATTCAAGGCCTCAAATCTTGCTCACTGTATTTGTGAAGTTAACTGGATGAATAAGTCAGTTTTCAACCATTCAGACTGTCCTTGACGACTACTGCACGGTTCGACTCTATGTGTTCACGACGGTCGGAGCAAGGTCAGGGCGTGAATACTTTTCATGTCAATCACATGGAACCTGTACACCGTATTTCGGCTCGCGCAGCCTTTTCCACCAGTACCACGGTCAGGACTGACAGAAGGTCACCGTACTTCACCTGCCATAGAACCCGCAGGCACTTGGAGAATAAGTAGAAGAACGGGATGACGCGATGTTTCATCATACTTGCCGCTCATCATAATAATGGCGAAGATACATTGTACATTGATGTTGTATCTACCAACCCAACCAAAACTTGTGTCTCGCGATTCGGAAACGTATCTGGTGGACAGCGGGAACATGGGTCACCCTTGTGGGGAAACTTGGAGAGGGAGGCTACTAATCACCGCATTCAAGGAACGGGGAAACCCTTTGTGAGCCAGTGGCGGAGTGCTAAATTTGTCTGGCCGCCACTGACGATTTAGTTGTCATATCCGTGTTTAGTCAGGCGTACAGGGCCATGTAGTGATTTGAGGTTCAAAGTAAATGTCGCTAGGCTTCCCTTAACTGACAATCAGTAATTACCTTTCAAACAACGGGACCGGGAGGGTAAAATGGGACGCATAGGCAGACAACCCAAATTATTTCTGTTGGTCATAACATTCAGATGCTCGAAAATCCATACCACAGAGAAGGTACAACATTGAGTGCCTTGCGATCCGCTTCGGTCATTATATCAAGATCGAAGAACCCGGAGTTGAAATCTTGCACAAACGCCGTACGACGGGGTCGCCACGACGCGAGTATCTTGTGGTGAGAACCGCCTAGCTACAGCGATTAATGGGCCAGAAAAGAGTACTAGACCAAAGGGAGGTCTCCGGACCACTAGTGGGTCCCAATAATCCAGAAATTCGTTGGTTCGGTCGCACTCGGCAGTGAGAAAATTGAAATCAAGCGCCAGGAACATCGAGAACTGCGCTTGCGTTAGCTTCCCGCATCAAGCCCAGGCTGCAGCACTGTGGCAGCGAGATATTTTACCTGAAAGTTGCATGGAAAACGTCCAGCTCGAGCGAAAAAGGACTTTGTAGTTGAGAAGCGCTGATTTTCTAGGCGAAAAAGTGGTTATGAACCCTGCCGGCCGAGATGAAAGCGGGGAAAAACCGGCCTTTACCGGTAACCGCATGATTCAGTATCCGGTTCGACCGCCCCGAACACGTGAATGAGATTCCTTCCCCACACATATTAACTCCTTCAGCGCTCTTGCTCTTGAAATCCACTCTTCATCTCCTTCTGTCCATTGTTCCCCTTCAACAACTCAAGCACAATGGCTAAAGGACCAGTATCGCGTCCAACAAATATCCCAGTCCTTCCGCTTCCCTATCCTCTCGTACTGTTGCCTGGAGCGCGGTTAACAATTCCTATCTCTCAGGATATTGGCGAAGCTCTCCTTACACTTTTGGAGAGAACACAAAATCTTCCCGTCGTCGCCGCAGTGCCTGCCATATCACCCAATGAGAAGGAAACCGATAAGACATTACCCAAATATGCTACCGCTACTCGAATATTAAGGCTCGTTCGACCAGCCCGACAAATGGCGGACGGGGAGAAAACGGTGATGTACCTTGCATCGGTACACGGACTTACAAGGGTCAAGCTGGAGGAACCTTACGATGCTAACAAAGCTCTATCGTCACCTCTTCAGGACCGACTGGAGATGCGGAATGTCTCTTATCCACCCCCCCACACACACGATCAAGAACAGGACATCATCGCTTTGAGGGATACTATTGTCAAATTCAAAGCATCTGCACTCAAAGTGTTGGGGCATTTGATGCAGAACAGTCAGCATCAACAGGCGAAGAGGGATGCTTATGCTAAAGTGGCAGCCATGCTGGAAGAGTTACGTGCACCTTTGGTGGACGAAGATTCAGAGAAGGCGCGGGGGAGGATCGACGAGAATCGAGAAACCCTCGATAGAGCTGCATGGATGGCAGATTTGCTTGTCGGTAGCGTGCTGCCGGTAGGAGGAAGCTCCGCAGAGAACGAGGAGTGGATGGATAAATTTGGTGTGTTATTCCCAGTGATGTTATTACCTGCAAGCCGTTAATTGATGTCATTACCCACCTTCAACAGGTCTGCTTCAATCTCCGACCCCCCTGTCCAGACTGAATTTGTCAATCAATATTCTCAACAAACTTCACACGAAACTTGAAGTCACCTCTCGTATAGCGCACGCTGTAGATGAATCTCTCAGCAAACAGCAGAAGGAGTTCTTCCTTCGTCAACAGATGAGAGCTATTGAAAAGGAACTTCGTGATCTACAACAACCGTCTCACAATCCTTCGCAATCACACGCCAGTTCCAACGACGGAAATCCTAATCGCGGTGGTGAATCTCAAAGGGGTAGTGAACTGGATTTGGACCAGTCCCCCGACGCAGAAGATGCAGAGCTTTTGGAAATCAAACGAAAGATTGAGGCAATGGAACCGGGTTCCGAAGAGCGCAAAGGTATCGTGGTCTTCTTTTCCACACCAATCTCGTCCCACGACCTTACTCACACACCGACTTCAGCTGGGGTACGGGAATGGCGTAGATATCGTCGACTGACAGGCTCAGGAGGACCAGGAGGTGGGGGAATGAGTGTCGAGGGTAGCGTTATTCGGGGTTGGGTAAGTGACGCGTCACCTCTGATCGTCATTCTGACTTAAATGTTCTTAGCTCGAATGGTTTACTGCTTTGCCCTGGGCGGGATATATTCCTTCTTCCTCCGCTTCCAGTTCGGATGGCCAGTTGACAACGATCTCTACTCGCGGATTCTTAGCAGCAGCTCGAGAACAACTGGACAAAGATCATTATGGCTTGGACAAAGTCAAGAAGAGGCTCATCGAATACCTTGCGGTAGTCAGGCTCAACGAATTGGCCCGAGCAGCGGAAGAAGCTAGAGAGAGGGAACAGGAGCTTTCAGACTCTATTCCTAAAATCGAAGCAGCTGACGACAAAAAATCAACACCCGAGGACATGCAGCTAATGCTTCGGAAACCTGATATCTCAACTCCATCCGCCCAAGCACCCAGTCCCAAGAGGAAGAGGAAGGCAGGTGTCAAGGGTCCTATTCTTCTGTATGTCATAGTTCACCTTCCTTCTTCTCCCGTGTCCTTACTCATCGTTCTCGAAGGTTCAATGGACCACCTGGCACCGGAAAGACCTCCCTTGGTCAGTCGATCGCACGTGCTTTGAACAGGCCATTCCAACGAATATCGCTCGGTGGTGTTCGAGATGAAGGAGAAATCCGTGGTCATCGAAGAACTTACGTAGCCAGTGGACCGGGCTTGATTGTTCAGGCATTGAGGAAGGCCGGGAGACCCGATTTTGTTTGTCTACTTGACGAGATAGATAAGGTTGGAGGTATGTCAGAGGTAATTAGTCTATGGATCTTCCATTTCTGATGGAGTTCACAGGTGGTGGATACGGCGGCGGCGTACATGGCGATCCATCGGCTGCACTCCTGGAAGTTCTTGACCCAGAGCAGAACTCGACTTTCATGGACCATTACATCGGTGTCCCTGTCGACCTGAGCCAGATATTATTCATATGTACGTCTAACTCTCTGGAGACCATATCAGCGCCGTTGTTGGATAGGTGTGAAGTCGTCGTATTACCTGGTTAGTTATGCCTTTTTCCGTATATCCTACCGTGGGATGGCTGATAATCCACCTCGAATAGGGTACACGTACGACGAAAAACTTCACATAGCCCGCCGATTCCTCCTTCCCAAGCAACTTAAAGCCAATGGTATGGAAGCAACTCCCAGTCAATCCACACTTGTGGACATCACGGAAGAGGCTTTTCGTACTGTGGCCATGCGGTATACCAGAGAAGCCGGTGTTCGTACGTTGGAGCGAAACATCGGTGCAATCGTCAGATGGAAGGCCGTGGAGTGGGCAGAAGCAATGGAACATGAAGATGAAGGCTATCACAGCCCGGAGTCCGATTACTCAGATCCCAACGCACTAATGAAGGCCACGCATTCTACTCGTTCGTACAGCCCGGTGGTGACTGAAGCGGATCTCGAGGCCATCCTGGGCATTGCACGATGGGACGAGGAAGAAGAAGGCAAAGATTCCCGGATATCGAGGAAGGGTCTTGTCTATGGGTTGGTCGTAATGGGTCAAGGGGAGGGTGGAATTTTACCTGTCGAGGCTGTCTCTGTTCCGGTTGAGGGCAGTCAGGGTGGAAGGCTGAAGTTGACTGGCAGTCTCGGAGATGTTATCAAGGAGAGTGCTGAACTGGCCTTGAGTTGGGTTAAGATGCGAGGTTGGGAGTATGGTTTCGGCGTCGGGTTTGGTGGAGACGTGCATTTGCATTTACCTGCGGGTGCACAGAAGAAGGATGGACCAAGCGCTGGAGTTACGATGGTAAGCGCTTGAAACAACTTTTACACATCGATCTGGTCTAATTTCGTTGTCCGAAAAAGACATGCGCACTCGTATCGTTGTTGACAGGTGCTTGTGTACCTACAGATATCGCCATGACCGGAGAAGTACGTGGCCCTTACTTTGCCTATCCTTTTTCTATGATCACTCACGACCCATAGATCACTCTTCGAGGACGTGTAACGCCTGTAGGTGGCATTAAGGAAAAAGTTCTTGGTGCCCACCGTGCCCAAATACGGAAAGTCATCCTTCCATACGGGAACAGGAAAGATGTTGATCAAGACGTGGCTCCTGAGATACGGAGGGAGATGGAGTTTGTCTTCGTCCGGACGTTAGAGGAGACGCTTGACGCCGCTTTCGGTAAAGGCGTGTTGGTTGGAATGGGTTGGGGAAGGGATACAAGGGACGGACAAAGGGTAAGATTGCACGTTGAGAGTCGCCTCTAACATTTGCAGATACTTTTATGTACATATCCTTCTGGCACTCGTTTGGTTGTTTTCTGAAGTTGATGTGATCTCTTTTTGCTCTGCATCCGTTTTTCACTTGCTATCTTCCCATTTACAATTCATCTTTGTACAAGATCTGTAACAGGCGATATATCTCTGTGTGTAGTTCCATGATGTTTCTCTAGCTATCGGCCAACATGTTAGCGCATAATTTGGCTACGATTGTTCCTCATGACCAGTAATGCCCTTCATTTCATAGCACATACCTATCTAAGTCGCGCAATGAATCTCATTTCGATATCAACCAAAAGTGACCTCAAGGGTTCGATCCTGCAGTTGAATAGTACGTATACTGGACACGGTTACACAGACTTCATTCAGTGTCTATATTTTCGGTGTCTGTATTTTTTCTGGCAAAAAAATCTTCTAAGAAAAGAAAAATTTCTTCTGACCTTTTACGTGTTTCGTTTCTACACCAAGAAACACGTTCATACAAGTGTTTTGTTTTGTTTTTTTGCTCAGAAACGCGACTTTCTTGGATAGATTGCTTGCCACAGAAACCAGACCTTTTTGGGTGGTTGCAGATTGCAAAAGTGACTGGTAGCGTAGCACAAGTCAAGCATGTCGTTACACTAAGTCTCTATCTGATAGTAACTTATTACGCTAGGAGACTTGGAGAGAGATTCAAATATACCAACGATTGATCAACCCTTGTAAGTACTTCGTTTATTACTTAGCCTCGAAAATTGGCATGCACTGCGCAAGGTTGTGAACAGGAAGTACTTTCAGAACCGTTCATCCAAAAGCGAGGTTGCGAATGGATATGTTGCATGGTAAACATTTATTGATTATGCTCTCTCCATCCGCCAATTCATTCAAATCCTTCAAGCACTCCACATTGACGTTTCAACCATGTCCATCTTTATCCTCCTCAAAATAGCTGATTTCCGAAACCGGAAGACTGTCAATATCGCCACGATTCCCCGAGAGATGAGAAGTGAACCGGAGACCGGAGATGCTGACACCATCTGTAATCACCCTCGGATTACCCTTGTTCGACAGGTGCTTTAAGTAGGGAATGGTTTAATTGAAAACCGAAAGTGAAGCCTTAAGAAAGTACATACAGTTACAAGCCGAGTTGCAGCTGCACTATGTAGAACCGTTTGCAGGCTGGAGAAAAGTCTTTCAGTGGGAAGACTTGAGAAATCCAACGGAAGACCTCCTCACTTTGCACCGGCTGTTCGTATTTGAGGGGCCTAATACATTCGTTTTGTCAAGAGATGAGAGTGTAATGAGACAGTTACGAACCGTAGATCGAAGTATAATAAAGATATTCAGGATTGACAAAACTAGAAATGAAGCATGTCAGTTGATTTTCCGACTCGGGAAGCAGGAAAGAGGTAGTCACGCAGCATGAACATAAAATACAACACGCCTGATAAGAAAGTCAATAAATATGACGAAGGAAATATATCATGGCATACCATCCTTCCACAAAGTGTTTAGCAATGGTGTTCTCAGATCCTGTGGTACCCCCCTTCTCCACTTGGCAATCCCGAGCAATGATAAGGAGAGTATGACTAGAGAGGAAAGTCCGTCAGTTCAATCTCTGATAAGAAGGCGGTCATCTCACCCGTTTCGTATACGATAGTCAGAGCATACGGAACGATAAAAGTATCTGGAATGTCGCCGAATGTTGTATTGCAAAGGTCGAGCAACGAGGGGGTTATAGGCGGGCGTACTGAGGAAGAGAGAGATGTCAGTGTTGTATCGTTTTCAATATTACATGACCACGCACCACTGTTGGCCGCAATATTCTTCGCTATGATATACACAGTAAAAACTTCAGTAGCCTGCCGGGTCAATCGTTAAAAGTGAGCAGAGAACTTTCGAGGGTTGACGATGGTGGAACTTGCCAAAGCAAATACGACGAGATACCATAGGATTTTGCAGTTTCTACCCCATATTGCCCATGTCCGAGTAGCGAGAATCACTGTGGAAGATCAGATCATGGGGAACGCATTGGAGACGGACGTGATACACACATTTCAGGGCCACAATCGCACTGATACGGAAGACTATAGGAGATGAATAGGGAATTTACAACGTCGCAGATGGTCCCAGACCTATATTTGCACTGTCCACGGCAGGGTAATTTCTCTGAAGCTTTTATCAGAACAGCGAGAACGAGAAGATTGAAAGGCACATTGTATAACATACAGCGGGTAAGATGGATATGATGGCCATTACCAGCGTGCAATAGCGGGATGTGACGAAAGACCCGGTAGCTAAAGAGAGTCGCTTCGATCGCCACAGAAATTCGGCCTAGCTGGAGGTCAATCATGCGCTCGGAGTTTACAGGACGACGATCCATACTTCGTCAAATAACGTCAAGAAGTAATCGAATAGCTGCAGTCGTCATGAAGGAAGCATATCGTGGAACTGTAAGGATATTGGCTCACAAATAGGGCTGAGCTCGCAACTTGAAAGAAAGAGGGAAAGCGCGTCTCAGTGAATCGACTTCGATCATGACGCGAATACATACAAAGTATACCCTGGTCATGAAATGGACGATGAGTGCGTAAGAAAGGTAACGAGGGACAAAAACGCACATCTCCCACTCTTGTGTAATACACGCATTTCTCCAACTGAGGGTCCGTTAGTGAATCCATAAGTCATCTAAAGTCGGGTCGGGCGTGGGCGCATGAGAGTAGACCAAATTGCAGAAGGCCAAAGCGTGCGTTAAATAAGGTCTCATCGTAAAGATCTATGTTTAACATTGTATGTCCATGGGGTCAATACCCACGGAATTATGATGGATGGGATCAAACAAGGGGCGTCGGGATGTCTTTACGAGGAGTCCGGCTGTTATTGTCCGTCCGGGAGGTGAGCTCGCTTGCATAAATAACCCTTTGTCGGCACCTTGAGATACGAACAAGAATAGCTGACCTTCCAGGAGACACGCTCGAACTCGAAGCCACCTTTGAAGAACTTGAGGTGGGTGTATTGAATGACCGAAAGGAATGCTAACTGACAACGTTGGGGGTATAATGCATAGACTTCTCCAATATACTATGCAAAGGAATTGTCGGCGACATACCAGTGCTTGGTTACTGCGCCACACGCTAGCAGGTGGGTGCTTTACAAGGTTTGATTCCACATCCACTTTACTTCCGTCTTGAAGCTTGGCCTTTGGAGTTAAGTCCCTCATAAGTCGCAGGATTTGATCCTTTTGAATTCGGACGTGGGGCTAAACCGTTCGTAAGAAGACCCAAAGTGGGTTATATACTGTTGGGCCCTTTACCCGCCAACTCTAAGACTACCGCGAGTGGTCCTTGAAACCGACACAGCGTAACTTGATTCGGAGGCAAAAATGAAACTCGAATAAAAATTATCCGATTGCGGAGCCACTGTGTACGGATTCTGAGTTTGCTTGTCAATTTGTGAGCCATTGAATGCGAGGTTGAATTGTTCAGAGACGAATGTGGGATGGAGGAGAGTAAATGCTGTAGTCAATTGTGGAAAACATGTCGCTTTCGGTCGATCCGGATCCTGTAAGTCTCAGGCTGGAATTCCGTTCGAGATTTGGATTGTGAATTAGGATCGGAATTGACTTTTCTCTGCTCAGGCGAGAGCGATCGAGGCGGAGGTAACCGGTACTATGACCGACGTTTGATTCCGTCAAGTTCCGACGAATCACGGCCAGGGTCGTTTATTGGCTCTTGCCTTCACCGTCATCAAGTTTATATAACCGAATCAAGCCTTTATTTCCTCCAATTCTCAAGACACTCCCGTTCCTCCATACCCATCTTATGGCCAAGGCTCTAACCCGCTTCTGATTGTTCAGGCTGATGACCGGGAGGTTACGATTTGCCCCCCATCTATTCACACAGACATCTTTGATGCATCAATGATACCGCCCATGAACGAAGGAGACAGGCTCGCTATGCCAGAATTCTACCCTCCCCTTCCATTGCTGGCGTTGGTATTGGGAAAGCTCATAGATCGTTCAAGACAACCTCGCTTGCTTTGCGTGGTTTGCATCCGGGCACCTCAATTGCTACAGCATCTCAGTTTAATCGACCGCATTGCCCACCCGCGAATACAAATAACACTTCAATGATATGACCAACAAGCTTAAAACTCGACGTACGGATGCGTGTATAATTCAAAAACAAGGTCCGCATCAAGAGAATGGAGAAAAAGGGTCTAAGTGAGGTGGATGGTGGGCGATTGAAGTCCATCACGTTCGAAATGTATGAAACGTTCAAGTCGCACAATACCTCTCGACGCCTACGTATTCGGAGGCCATGCGATCAGGTCGGCCATGGCATCCTTGGTGCATCTTCGTACCCGCGCCCGATCGTACCCTTCGTACCAACCAATCGCATGCCTTCAGTACATGCAACCAATGAGGCCTTTTGGACCGGGACCGGTCGCGACCAAGCGAGGTCCTACACGTACAGTAACCACCCTCAATATCCCTCTCTAGTCGATTCAAGCAACACACTATCCTTCTTCTCTCCTCGAAACCGGAAGCCGGTCCACATTGTGGTCCATGGAAAAATGAGTCGTAAACCGAATATCCGTGAAGCTATTCGAATAGCCCGAAATCTCAGTGTCGGTGATAGCTCTAGGATTGGTCGAGTTTCCCAAGTGCTTTTGGACAAGAAGGATGAGTTCGGACTGAACGGGAAATGAGGGCATAACCATAAATGACGCACGAGCACGATCCGAGTTGCGATTGCACTGTGCAGAACTGCTTGTAGGCTCAAATACTCTTGAGTTGCTGGTGGAGATTGCGAAAAGGACGCGGGCTTACTTTGCACCAGCTGTTCGTAATTGAGGAACCTGGGTACAATGTTCGATTCATTGAGAGAGACGAGGACGGAGAATATGTGATGGAAAGGTGACCAACGTCGGATTGTAATATGATACCGATATTCATGAACGACAAGACTGAAAAGGACCAAATTATTCGTTGCCAGTATTCCGGATAGAGAAACCGTATTCACGTAGCATGAACGTGAAATACAGCACACCTAACGAGAAGGTCAATCAATCTATAGCAACGAAGAACGTCGTGCTCACCATCCCTCCACAAAGTATCTAATAACGGTACCCTCATATTCTCTGGTATACTCTTTCTCCACTGCGCGATGCGAAACAATGATAATGATAGTGTTACTGTTCAAAGTCGGTAGATCCGCACGTAATCAGAACGGTTTCAGTGACTCACCCATCTCGTATATGATAGCCACAACATATGCAACTATAAACGCATTAGGAATGTTGCCGAAAGTTGTACTACAAAGTTCGGCTAGCTCAGGAATTATGAGTGGGCGTACTGAAGAGGGACACGTATATCAGCGTTCCAAGGCCTATTCCAAGACGGCGCCACACACACACACACACGCACCGGTATTAGTAGCGACATTTTCTCCCATGATGATCGCAATAGGTATCAGCGCAAACTGTGAAAGTGAATATCACCGGTTTTGGTCAAGTCTGAAAAACTCACTACAGAAAACACGATCAGAGTCCACAGTATTTTCCGGCTCCTACGCCATATCGCCCAGGTGCGGGTAGCGAGAATGACTATGATTCAAAATCATCATGTCATGGGGAAACGAACAGCATGATCGAGGGGTACGCACATTCAGAAGCGATGATTGCAGCGAGCCGAACCACTGTTGAAAAGGGTTCGAGTTTCAATGGGGGGAACTGGAGAAATGGCAGAGGGGCCGAGTCGGACCTTTATTAATACTGTCCACTTTCAGGTTGTGCCGCTGGTAAATTCGGCCACGTCAGGACATTGAAAGGGGGATTTAGATTGAAGGGCCCGCTTTTGACATACAGCTGGAATGATGGCCAAGATAACTACCACCATAGCGCAGTAGCGAGAGACGACGAAAGCCCCGGTGCCTAAAGAGAGCCATTTGGTTCGCCTCAGGAACTTGATCTTGCAAAGAAGTAAGAGCCAATCAAAAGCCGAGGGAACAGTCCAAAGAGCGGGATACCTCGTCGAATATCGTCGAGACATAGTCAAACAGCTGGGATCATTACAGTAAGGCGTTGTGTCAGGGAATTTGGAGAGATGTCAACTCACGAAGAGGGCAGAGCTAGCGACTGATTTACACGATGGTCTTCATTATTAACCCTACGGTTTCCTTTAGGTTGTGAGCACATACAAAGAATACTCTGTTCATGAAAATCTTAGCACGTAGCAAACTTGATAAACGAGAAATCGGGTTTAGACGCACATCTCCCAATCTCACATTCTGCACACATTTCCTGAACTCTTCTAGCTGATAATCTGTTAATGTTTGTCCCTCCATCCTATCAAGTCATGAGAGCAATAGGGAGGAAAAAGACAGCTGGGCAGGGTCGAAGCACTTATAAATAAAAAATAAAAAATCCTCGTATCTATGCATTGAGCATCCCGCATATATCCACGAACGAATGAGGGGGGGATCAAACCAGAGAATGCCGATATACCCAAAAAATATCGCGGTTCATGAGGAAACAGTCGATTCATCCTTCAAGGTCCCGGTTTGAGAAAAAAAAAGGGTACATATATTTTTTTCAGGATGAAGACAGAAAAGGAAAGATCCGGACGGTGGATTTCTTTTTTTCCCACCTGCTTGACGGAGCCCACACACTCCGTTCACCACAGGCCTCTGGACGATTCGGTCCTCGTGGCTTTTACTGGCCCTCCATACAGCTCATGGGATGGGCCATGGTAGAGCCATTCGTCGTCCTGAACACCTGTTAACCCTCGATGATTCAGATTCGGTATGCAGCAAGGCACCTATAGCTTGGAAATCAGCCAACGCGGCGATCGTTATCCATCTCGTCCTCTTCTCGTCTTCTTGACACCGGAAGTCGGTCCACAGTATGATCCATCGAAAATTGAGTCGTAAACTGGACATCCGAGATGCTATCCAAATAACCCGAGATGACAGTACTAGTGATATCTCTTGGATTGCTCGAGGTTGCTAGGTGCTTTAGGAAGGCAGTGGTGAGTTCAAATCAAACGTGTAAAACATGAAAAATGGTGCACGAGTACGATCCGAGTTGCGACTGCGCTGTGCAGGACCGCCTGTAGACTGGAAAGCTCTCTCAGTTGCGGATTCGTGAGCCTATAAGAAAAGGTCCTTACTTGCCGCCACCTGTTCGTAATTGGGGTGCCTGGTGGGTTTGGTGCAGCGACCGTAAGACATGGAGTGTATGTACGAGTGGAACGGCTGCGTACCTCGGATTGAAGAATGATACCGATGTTCATGAATGACAAGACTAGAACGAAACAGATCAATAGCTGCTCCGATTAGAAATAAAGGAAACATATTCACGTAATACGAATGTGAAGTATAAGACCCCTAAGATGAAAATCAATACAGACCATGAACGAAGTAATTGGAAACGTTGGGAGATACCATCCCTCCACAAAATAGTCAGAAATGGTGCTCTAATATTCTCTGGAATGCATTTTCGCCACTTCGCGATCCGAAACAGTGATAATGAGAGCGTCACTATTGAAAGAAAGGTCAATAATCCATACAGCAGTAGACCAGCCGCAGTTATCAGGCCTCACTAATCTCGTAGATGATTGTCAAAATGTAAGGCACGATGAAAGCCCCTGGGATATCACCAAAGGTTGCGCTGCAGATGTCGGCCAATTCCGGTGTTATGAGTGGGCGGACTGAAAAGTGACATATATGTCAGTCTTTCGAAGAACGTTCCCATGGTACGCCACACTCGCCACTATTAGTACCCAGACTCTTCCCTATGATGATTGCGGCAGGGATCACGGCAGACTAGGAAGAATCAGTGATAAGATTTTAAGCGTGAAACTACAGCACTTACCAGGGAGAATACAATGAGAGCCCATAATATTTTACGGCTTTTGCCCCATATCGCCCATGTTCGGATGGCGAGAATCACTGTAGGTTCGAAGGATTAGCTCAAGAGTGGCAGATAAGAGCGAACGAGATGTGTACATTCGGCAGCGATGATTGCGGCCAGACGAAAGACTGCTCGGCAAAGAACATGAATAAAGGAAGCTTCATAGTGACGGCCATACCTGCACCAGCACTATCCACAGTCGGAGCATGCCTCTGAAGGTTTTGTCAGGAAGCATCAGTATGCACATTGAATGACACACAGCTGGAGAGAGAGCCAGAATGGCTACCAAGAGAGCGCCATAGCGCGATGCGACGAAAGCACCGGTGCCCAAAGAGAGCCGTTTGGTTCGCCTCAGAAATCTGACCTACTCGGAGTCAATGGAGAGGGAATCAATATCAAGTTGTGAAGTTCAGAGGACAACACACTTCATCGAATACCGTCAAGACATAGTCGAATAGCTGGGGCCATTGAGAGACCGCAGTTTGGAGAGGTGGCGAGATTTTGACTCACGAACAGGGCTGAGCTCGCGACTGATCGACACGATATAGTGTTCAATAGATCGACTTCTAATGCCATAGTGATGAGGACACATACAAAGAATGTTCTGTTCGTGAAAGATGCAGGTGATTAGTGCGTGACGGAGAAAAGACAAGAACGAGGGTCATACATCTCCCAATCTGCCATTCTGTACACACTTCTTCAATTGTTCTAGCTGAGAATCGCTCAATGCTTGTCTCTCCATAGTTCACGTCAATTTGGGTGGAAGTACATGGGAATCGGGAGAAGGGAAGTGAAAATGTCAAGCCTGGACGAGAAGGTCTTGGTGTTTGATCTCCTTGCACAATTGATGGATGGGATCAAGCAAGGGATGTCAAAAAACACGCCTTCATACCCCGTGTTAGGAGAGTGTCCCATGATGATGATCTGTTATGTCGGATTCTGGGTGCAGCGGAGTGCGCGTACCAAAGAACACCGCGAGGAGACACTACGGATCAGAGGAAAAAGCGGGTAGTCGGACCGTCCCGGGCCTGCTCCTCACGTCTTGACGGTCGGACTTGACCACGACGCCCACATACTTGGTGAGGTTATTGTAGTTCCGATATCGGGACATCGAGACGACAGGAAATGATCTGAATGATGAATACTTCAAGGTGCGTCGCACACTGATCGACACGCTCTTCAGCTTATCGTCTTGCCTGTTCCTCACCATCGTATCTAATCTCTTTCGGCAGCGGTCACCGACAGCAAATTCCTTGGCAAGGCTGACGACGAGATACTTAAACCACTGGACTTCGTACTCCTCTCCAGTCGCGTCTCCTTCGATACGGGATGAAGATCCTTCCCCTCTTTCTCTTGGGCTTCGTGGCCGTCTCTGTTTCGGCTTTCTCTCCTATCATTCTCGAGTCTCGTGCGGATCGTCTGGTTTCGCGGGAATGGTCTGAAACATCAGGTGGTTTGTGGAAAAGAACTTCTAGCAACAATCGTCCACCCAACGAGACCTACGACATCACCATATTCCATATCAACGATGTTCATGCTCATCTTGACGAGTATCGATCCTCTGGAACAGTATGTAAAACCCGGCTATGTATCGCCTTGGTTTCTGTTGACGATACCGCTCTCAGGACTGCACAAATCCTACCCAGGGATGCTTTGGGGGCTATGCGAGGTATTTGCCTTGTTTGATTTTTCGCTGGTATGAGTACCAAGCCTTCCTTTCTACAGAGTCAAGCAAAAACTGGAAGAACTTCGCCCGGGTGCAAAGAACAGCCTGTTATTGAATATCGGAGATGAATTTCAAGTTTGTTCGTTCCTGATTCCTTGAAATGTCTCACCGACAAGTATTCCAAAGGGCACTCTCTTTTTCACCTTTTACGGTGGCGAAAAGATTGCCGAGACAATCAATCAAATGGGCTTCGATGCTTTCGTTCCCGGAAACCACGAATGGGATCGTGGAGATGACTATCTTGCAACCTTCCTCAACAATCTAACCTTTCCGGCCGTCTGTGCGAACGTTCAAACCAACAACACTGCACTTGACAAGGCTATGGCCCCTTACCATATTTTTGAAAAGCAACAACTCGCCGTCATCGGTGTGACGACTCAAACAACGAGCTTTATCTCTAGCCCTGGCAAAGGAACGCAGTTTTTGGATCCTATCAAGGCCGTTCAGGACACTGCTGACCACATTCGAGGTAACACCGACGTGAAGAGGATTGTCGCCATGACACATATCGGCTATGACCTCGACAAGGAGATGGCACAGAAAACGCGTGGAATTCACCTCATCGTCGGTGGACATAGTCATACTTTACTTGGAAACATGACCGGCGCCCTAGGTCCTTACCCGACCATCGAGAAGAACTTGGATGGCGAGGAAGTTTTCGTCGTTACCTCGTGAGTAGATCGTTTTTATATTGTTGATTGCGGTACTCACGCGACGACACTTTCAGCTACCGTTGGGGAGAATACCTCGGATACTTGGACGTTTCTTTCGATCACACAGGGAAAATCGTCGCATACACAGGAGCTCCCATTCATCTCGACAACTCTACGAAACAGGACGCCGAATTGGAAGCTACCATCAAGGATTGGCGTAAACCGTTTGAAGCCTATGCAGCTCAGGTCGTTGCTGAAACGGTTAATGATCTCGATCAGACGATCTGTCAAAGTGGCGAATGTACTCTCGGTGATTTAGTGGCGGACGCTACCTTGGCCTATCGGTTGAATATCAGTGCCAACAGTGCAGATGCGTGTCTGGTCAACGCAGGAGGTGAAGAAATTAACGCTCCTGCCCACAGAAGCCACGATACTCACCCGCCCACTGAATCTTTACAGGCATTCGTACGACGATCCCAGCTGGTCCTGTGACCATCGGTCAAGTCCTTACCGTCCTCCCCTTCGGAAACCTCGTAGCAGACGTGACGTTCCCTGGGTCTGACCTATGGAAGATATTCGAAGGAATAGGTTCTCGAGTTAATCAATGGAACAATCAACAAGTCACTTCCTTCGTTCAAGTATCCTCCGAATTTCGGGTCGTGTATAACGCCAACAACCCCATCGGTTCCAAACTTGTCAGTCTCAGTCTCAAAAATGAGACCATTACTCCCGAAACGACAAAGGAGTATAAGATTGTTACCTGGTGAATTTTGTATACTGCTGTTCCGAAAGTTTGGTTTACTCACGCACTTTGGGATCGTAGGGACTTTGTTGCGAATGGAGGTGACAACTTTTGGCCTGCCAAGACTGGCTTTAACACTCTTGACTCCCAGGAGCAGGCAGTCTTGCAGTACTTACAAGAGAAGAAGACCGTCGATGTGAAACTCGATGGTAGGATTATGATTCAGTAGGTGTAGTTGCTGATTATCGTCAATCGTAATCAGCATTTCCTGTCAATGGGAGACATAAACTTGACATAGTAAAGAGCAGCCGGGGTGAGCGAACCGTCAAAAAGTGGTATGATGGGGTTGTTAATCTGTACTCCGAGGGGAGAGTGGGACAAGTAGATGGAAACTTGTGAGCGAATCTATTAGTATCACTGGCTGGAGCGCTCCATCGTCTTTATTCTGTGATGGTTATAATCAACGGACCAGCACGTCTGCCGAGCCTATCTGCTTGCAGTAAAATTGCTCAAGAAGGCCTCAAAGTACTCCCGTGGTGTCTCTGTAGCCATCCTCTAACCTCCTTGCCACTGGTTGACCTCTGTGAAGTTTGACCTTACTCTCAATCTCTGCCAGTCTAGTGCGTAATATAACTGACATGTAGGCCTCTACCCTTCTGCCGAACGAGTTGTGTCTCAGTTTCCCTGTCGTCTTCCACGCAGATTGCAAGTGTCGCATGCTCTTGTCTTTGTTATCTTATCAATATCTGCGTATTACAGATTCAGTTATGTAAACTACTACATGACGGCGCCAATCGGTCCCAAATTGTGAAAATGTGGCCTCTGGATGATGTTGAAAAAGGTGACGCAGAATGACTGACTATTCATCACACGCAATATTACCGAACTCGAGTGTCACCTTCAAGCTGAAATTGATACGAGGCCATTCAGTGTGCCTTGGCACCGAAAGGAGCCGCCCTCTTAATTTTAAATTGACGAGAATTGAGTAGGCGTGCCAACTCGGTCTCCGGGAAGTGTTCATGGGAAATCCTCGAATTTGCAAGTTTCTTTTCTGACAGAAGTTGACATCTCGCAAGTGTTGAATCATCTAATCAATTGAACGGTAAAATACTTAGATTGGTGGGTCAAATGTGAACACCACTTCACATGAACCGAAAAACTCTTAACCTCTTAGGCCTTGGGACTCGGGAGCCACACTTCAATTCCATTACTTTACTAAGAGAATCGATGCGTCATCGGTAAGTATACTCCGCACCACCGATTTCTTCTGCTTCTCTACGCGAAACTTGGAGAGATTTGGATTATCTCCCACTGGTTTTAGACATGGAAGAAGTAATAAAAAACTGCGCCGCTGTGGCTTTTGTTGGTAAGTTCCTTGTACTTGTTCTTTTAGCGAGAAATCACTTAATCTATACACCCTTTGCAGCCGGCGCAGACACGGTAAGCCGCTACCACGGTTTTGTGAAAATACAGGACTAACGTATTTTGCCACCATCATAGACCGTCTCTGTTATTCTGTCCTTTATCTTAGCCATGGTTTTGAACCCTGAAATTCAAATCAAAGCTCAGAAAGAGATCGACGAAGCGATCGATTCTTCCAGGCTCCCGGATTTCTCTGACCGAGAAAGTTTGCCGTATATCAACGCTATCCTTGCTGGAAATGGAAACCTGTTACACCTTATTGTAGGTCCTTTTCTGTCGTTTGGTATCTGCTTCCCTAGATTCTGGTTATAACTGTGAGCCTCGCCTCACAGGAGTGTAGAGGATGATAATTACGAGGGATATCTCATACCCGGGGGGGGTCCGCCTTTCTGCCTTCGGTTTGGCCACTGCTCTAATGATCCTAATAGGTTCAACAATCGTCGCCAATGTCAGGTAGGCTGGCATCATCCTGGTTCTTCCTTGCATCACGTCCGATGCTTACCCTCGTTCCTAGGGCCGTTTTGCATGATGAATCTGTCTATGGGCAGGACGCGACAAGCTTCAGCCCCGGAGCGGTCGATGAAACAAGACCGTCAAGAACTTCCACTCAATCCCGAACTGATTGCATTCGGATTCGGAAGAAGGATTTGTCCTGGACGCCATCTCGCCATGAACTCTATTTGGCTTGCAATGACTTATCTCCTTACCAGCTTTACGATAGTTAAAGAGGTTGATGACGAATGGAAAGAAATTGATCCGGTCGTCGAGTATTTGGATGGGTTTATAAGGTTTTGTGGACGTTTCAAAAATCCTCGTCCGATCCGTTTACTGAAACTAAGCTGTAGCCAGCCACTTCCATTTAGCTCCAAATTTATTCCCAGATCATCGAGCTTGCTCTGATTATGACAACCAACAGTATCTCGAGCGTTGAGTCTCAAGGATGTCACCAAATTAAAAATAAAAAAAAAGGAAAAAGTCAATGACTCATTCCCGACGCATATGAATGATTCTTCCAGATGTCGCGCGATGATTTCATCCTCCAAAACCGTAGTATCGTCGGTCTTCCCTTATAAAGCAAGACATCCGATGTTTGTCGTCAATTCTTCTTCGGTTTCAGTGTCCCATAGGCTTTGCACTAGTGTAGCGCGTACCTCTACCACGAAAATCGATTCTACCTCGCATTACTCAAAAGCAAGTACTCGAGTACAAATCATTCATAAGCATGAATAAATCCTCAGCAGCAGCAGTGCGGGGACATTTAGTATCAAAAAGGAACGGTAGTAAAACCATAACGTTCCCTTCCCGGGAAGTTTTAAAGGCCGCGTTGCGACAACCTCCCCTTACGCTTCCTCCTGTACACTATCAGTCGACTCTTTCTTTATCGCTGTCTGTCCTAAGGCTGTTTGTGCATGTTGAATGTTGGATTGAGGTCCGTGGTAATGTCGGTGTCCGTCGATAAAGTACCATGCACTGAAATGGAAGAAGGTGGTTGTGGGTGGGAGAAACAATAATCAGTCAACCTTGAACGGACCCTTCTCTGATAACAAAAAACGCACAAAGCAAGGACCATAACCCCAATCGTGATCACCGAAGCGTAGTTCATATTCTCCCTTGTAATTGGCAACACCGTCGGGAACGAGAAAATCACGCAGACAAAACATGTCCACAAAATGCAGATCCAATTGGCTGCGAATCCAAGCAGACCATTACCCATGTAGAACGGTCCGGGTTTGAACATTACCTCTGGGTGGTTTTGGTTAATTCTCCTCAAGAAGATGGGAATGACATAGCTAAGGTCGAGCGCCATGGCGGTTAAGGAGAAGATAGCAGACGTGGCAATAGGGCTAGCGAAGTCTAATAGACCTGGGAGGATGCTGACGATCGTGGAAAGAACGATGGCACGAATCGGGGTTTGGGTGATGGCGGAGTTGTAACCGAAGTAACCTCTGTCAGGTAGGCCTGATTAGGCGGGCGAGTGAAGTAGACAAATAAACGATGGTGTTCACCATGGAGAGAAAAAAACCGTACCATGGTCCCGACTGAAGGCATAAACCGTCCTTGAAGCCGCCTGAAGCGCCGTTTGTACTACGAAAAACGCAGTGAAGCAAACAAAGACCTTTTCCAACAAGAAACAAAGGTAGAACTTGTATCAGGATACGGATCTAACTATCCCGTTGAAGAGGAGAAGCCTCACCCAAAGGATCAAAGCACCCGTCTTGCCCATTCTTAGAGTCATAATCTTCGCGGCGTCTCGTCAGAAAAACTTGTTCTGCACGAAGGAGCAAGGAGGGGTTTTCCTACCGTGAGCACAGCATTTCCAGAAGGTCCTGGGAGATCCGCTCTTGGCACCAGACACCCAGCGTCAGATTATGTATCCTGAGCGACGGAAAAACTTGTAACTCACAAAGGTCCCGAGCAGAGAACGAGGACGATGTTGAAGAGCCATCCAATAAGGCCAGTCCCGATAACTGGAGACAGACCATTGATCTTCAGTTAGAACAGTCGCAGATACTGAACAAGAGAGAGAAAGAGACCTACCAGCAATGAATATAGCCGAGGGCGCTAAGGTCAAGGCATATCAGATCCGTGTTCGAGGCGTAGCTAGATTAGAAGGATAATACGCACCCGCGTAGGCAGCGCGTTTTACTTCCTCCCTAAGTTACACAGTCAAAACTATGAAACATCCCTTCGTAAAAGTGAGCGTACGATATATGAGCCGTCGCGTCATAGTCCTATCACAGATGCCTACTGTCAACCCACATATGAAGAAAACGAAAACATCAATCTCTCTTACCGTCATCTAGCGAAAAACGTTAGTCTCGTTAAACGTGTAGAAACCCGAGACTTACCGTCCATTGAACACTTAGCAATCCGAAAAGGAAAGCGAGACCAGTATTCCAACCCGCATGACCATCGAGCCCAGTCTGATTGATGATACCTTGTGATCCAAAGACATACGCCGCCGGGTGCATTTCTGAGCGAGGTGTGGTTGCCAATAGCACGATAATGATCACTACATGCCAAACAGGGGGAATCAGAATCCCCAAAATGGAGCGTTGTAGGTATAACAAACTAACAGAACGTAGCACCCAAATTAACAAACACGAAGGAAGCGGATAATCGAGCAAGCCAACGCGTGGCTAGGGTGTTCTTTGTTGGCATATCAGATAAAGGCCGCGAGAGAAACGAAACATTGCGACGTACAAGTAGACCGTGCACTACCAAAAGCCCTACAAATAGTCCAACCACCTTGCCCTATAAGTTGAGAAGTCGTATTGGTCAACAGATTTTTTATCGTGAAAGCAGTTGTGGCGACAAATACTGACAGCAGTGATCTCAAAATTACCATCCTACATTATAGTCAAAGTAAGCCAATCTCCATATCGCTAAAGTAAAGAGTAGAGATGCACCAGGCCGACCACAACAGCGCCCCAAATCATATTGGATAAACCAAACTCGGTTGAAGACACACCAGCAATTTGACCTGTCCAGGTTTCAAAAGAAACTTGAGAATTCAATGACCTGAACACCTCAGATTGACAATTGCGGACCTAAAATGTTGAGCCATCCTACCAACCAGCCGACCTAGTAGTGATTAGTTTGAGGTCTCGATAATCCGAGATGAAAAGCTACGTACTCTTGCGCGATGTTTTTTGGGAGTGAGTTGGGCTGACGCTGTGTACCTGAACGGGGGGTTTCAATCTCCGCGTTTTCGAAAGAGACTACAGTACTCACAATCCACCACAAGTCGGGAATGCACTAACGATCTCTGCGATACTAGATCCAAGGGTGAAACACATGCATGCGCCAATAATCCAGCACCAAGTCACCTAGTACGATCATAAGTCGCATGACGCCTGGGCCAATACCATTGCACTTACAGACGCAGGACCGCCCAAAGTAAGTGGTGTATTGAACGTGGTCGCTACACTTGAGCATAAACCCTGTGAGTCGTTTCCGAAGGGTGAGTACTCTTTTTCACTGATTTGAGGATCGCTCGACACTTGCCATGATACTGAACGCGAAACTTATCTAGTAGGAACTCAATCGGTAAGTGATAAGATTGGCCAAACAATTCGATACTCACTGTCGCGAGATTTGAGAACTCTCGTTTGAAGGAGGGAACATAGCCCATTGCAGCGAGTTCTCTATCATCTTCATCGTACGAGGTGTTCATGCTGGTCGTTGCGGAAGGATAATCTTCAGGAGCCATTACGTTAACTAAGCACCAAAGGTAAGCGGTAAGTGGGTTGTGGCGCCGTGTATAAATATAATGTGTATGATGGTGGTGGGAGTGAGAGAATTGGTGTCAAAGAGGCTCACGATGTTGAAAGGGGTAAAGAAAATTTCAAGCCTTGGGCACGTCGCTTGCGTCGCTTGGCGCTTGCCAATACATTGCATCTTATCTCCCAGCGACCAAAACCGCTCGTCCCCGAATCTGGAGGCGCAGAGGCCCGCAAACGTGAATGAAAATAACCGATAAATGGAAATACACTAGTACGCACGGGAACTTGACCATACCGCAAACGAGGTGAAATCACGCGATTGATGGCAACCTCGATAATGGACAACGCGGTTATCAGCACCTTCTTCACGCGCCTTTCTCCAACTCCAGATAATGGGACTTGTTACAGTGAATTGTGAAGAGAGTTGGCCATGGTAGTTCAGAGACAAGAGCAGAATCATAATCATAGTATTAATGATTGAGTCGCGAGACAATGGAAGGCCGGAAAATGCCGAACTGCGACGTGCCTGAGGAAGGCTGGTTATAAGCGGAGATCTCCAGACTGGTTACATGTTACACCTCACGTTCGCCACGGAACAACGGTGATTTTCCTGGAAGATCGTTACTCATCGGAGGAAGTACAACAACTTCCATCGCCAGCGAGCCCCAACGGTCCTTTTATGCCCCGGTGGCGCAACACTTTTTCAAGATACGTGAACAACGGATCGGCGAGAATCGACAAAGCAGGAGTTCGTGTGAGATGTCACTCGTACGCATGCTCCTCACTCCACCGACTGTATTCTACATTCAAAGCCCATGGAAATCAGGTACTGGTTCATCTATCTTTGACAACCGCTGCGGAGAGTGGACTTTGGCTTTGCGGCAGAAAAATACCATAGTACGATGACTTTCTGTGAACACAGGCTGAAAACGGCTTTGTACCTCCCAGCAAGATCCTTACAGCTCTCTTCATAAGAAGACGGCCTCGAGCTTGTATCTACGTCACGACGATGTTTCTTCAGTCAACCATCCCGGCCAAACCCCGATTTACTAATTGGAATCCCACCCTCGGTCGAGATTTTTGGGGTATCTTCCAGCAACTACACGACATATCATATCTTACAAACAGAATGACACAACGTCAAGTTTCAACTATATCCAGGGTCCACGGCCCAGTACCTATGTTTTGCCGCCCTACCAACCAATTATAATTGACGGTGGGAAACCACGTTTCATGGGATGGGAACCGTTCTCTTTGAAGCGGGACATCTTGTAGCATCTCAAAGAGATTAGCGCCACCAAAAGATGAACCGCATTTGAACAAACGCACTTCTCTTCCTACCGATATGTTTGCCTTCCACTATGCACATTGGATCTCAAAACGCTTCTGGTGGAATGCATACTACGTACACGTCACCTAAAACCTCGAAACAACTACGACTCGTTCACACTTCTACGACCCTGTTCCACGAAATTCTTTTGTTGAAGCTCCCCGGGTCCTGACTCGTTGCTTGCGTAGGTCACCTGTTATACCTACATATGATAGACTGTTCAATGGGTACCTCGCAAGATCTCAGATTGGGTACGTGAGGGATGTTTGTTGTGCATACCACCTGAACCTTACGACATCCAAGATTGGCCACTTTCTGGAGAGCAATTTGAGGGTTCTCCCGCCAGAAGTTGTATTCGAAAACCTCATGGAACGACCTGGAGGTGCGGCTCCTGACTATCGACTGAAGCCACCTTGTCTCAAATTCAGAGTACCACCGTCGGACGACCGGCACCTGCAGGGCCATCGTCCTCGACTGAAATACACGAATTAACAGGATGGAATCATATATTTTCTTATCTCCGATTTCATTGACGAATTCGAACGTTCTTTGTTTCTGACAGAAATTTAAAAAAGAAGACGGCCTCGAGCGTACTTTTCCATCAAGCCCTCAGTCGACTCTACTCGGAATCCGGCGATATTATAACTCCAAAATGATCTCGACATTTCTTATTCGATTCGAATCTATCCCGTGTCTGGCGGTACTACCTCTTGACGACCTCGACAGACTCGCCGAGGCACCAAGTCTCGGGCCCCGGCTCGGTACTTACTCTCCTCTCAAGTTCCAGGTTCCATTACCGCAATACCATCGGCATTTGACCCAACACTCATGACACAAACTGGAACAAAAGCTCATATGTATCAGTAGTTTGGAACATTCAAGGACAGAGAGGACGCGTTCCGGGTGCAAATGGCCTATCTCGGGCACTCACGCATTTTACGCCAATGACGCCACCTTAATGAACTCGAGAAACCCAAACTGCCCGGCAGCCGATCGGTCTGGAGGTAACACGTATTTCAGCCAAAAGAAAGTTTGGGGTTCAAACATTTCACTGAGCACGGCATGCCAAATATACATACATTCTGAGGGATATGCAGTTGCATGCGTTCTGCCGCTCTGCCAGCCGCCGACCGGAGATTGAATAATCGAAGTTGAGGAATGAAATCGAGCGCCACCGATGGCATGGGAACCACGCTGATTTTTGTCCGCGATGTTCCCGGCGATAACAAATGGCACGACATTCTTTATGTTTTCGTTACATTCCTTTAGGAATGGACGGGATGCATGTCTGTGAGTAGAGTCATGTTTATCTTTTGAATATAACACCCATGTGCATGCGGGCAAACTCTGTATAAGTAACAAGGTAAGTTTAACACCTGTCTATGTGACTTGTCGTCTGCCTTGATGACCCCACAGAAGTCAAGTTTCACATACCAAGTACAGTGGATAAGAGTGAGTGTACTACTACTGGGCGGGAGATTCATCACAACAAAGCAACACGATGGGAACGGACAAATGACAGGAGACTGAAAAAAATTCGGGGAGCTATGCTATAAAGGAGTAGTGATAGAGAAAGCACCCAGCAGTCATCATGACGGGATTCAGGTTCACCGGCGGTACGCCACTCAATCGCTTCTGAGAGCTTGGAGCTTTGAGGTACCGTCAGCTATGAGATGTTTTCGCCACTGGTGCCGCCGCCGGAAGTTTAAGAGGAAAAAAAAAAGATAATAAAAGAAAAAATTCCAAACGAGATGCCCATCAAAGAACGGCCCTGCGCCGTGCATCCCCAACATCAACATCGAGGCCACAAAGGGGAAAGGGACGTGATTTCTGAGCAAAATGCCGCACAATCTTTTACAACTTACCACCTGGTCGGACGCACATGACAGAAAATCACCTCTAAGCTCAAGCCTTAGCTCAAGAGTCACTTTGACTAGCCTATGACAAACTTCCGATCACCTCACGTTCTGAGCGCAGCTGGCACGGGTCGGATATTTGATCGAACATCCGGCGAGGCGCGCAGTACAATTTCTAATGCGTAAAAAACATATCGGCCAGAAATTTGGAGTGCATACCGGGCAGAAGTAGGAGCTTTCCCGATGTTCATTCAATACGTCGAGTTGGACTCGGAGGTTTGATGGTCTTTATATTCTCAATGATGGAATAATAATTCGACCAGAGGAAATTTCAGGCCACTACCAAATACCCCAAGGGACACTGGAAAACGGAGCATGGAGGGGTGGAGATGGGAAAATCTGCGGGGTGTGTAGTTGGGACCCTGCGCAGACAGCCTTTGTACTCTTGAAATCACAATTAATGACACTGTTGAACATCGAGGGTCGCGGTGTTTATCGGAGGGGGTTTTCGGGTCCTTGAACAACCTCGGTGTTATCGGACCAATCGACTATGAAACCCGAAAACTCGAGCGTCGAGTTTCATCTCCCATTCTGCCAAAGATTATAACAACCGCTGCCCTTCCAAGTTTCAGGAATCAGGCTTCCTGTCTACTATGTATATACTTCCCTTAATCGTCTAAGCTTCGTGAAGTGGGATCAATCTCACCACGGTCTGCATTCTTCCTTGAAGGACGGGTCCGATATCTCAACGCGGTAGAAGGCAGCTTGAGGTCGAGATACCTAGATACAGAGGTCACCAGGGGAATCACGAGTGAGTCCCAAATGAGTTTACAACCCAACTCGTTCAATAAGGACCTCGGAGGGGAGCATTAACCTCCATCCAGATATGTGCGTGAAATCGTGAAACGCCAGGCGATAGATCCCAACAGCCATATTCCAAGCCCGTCGAAGAGTTGTCCCACTCGGTTGGTCCAAATTTAGTGCACTAGTAGCTGAGTGCAACGCAGTACGGTGCCCCTGTGCCTATGGCCCGTGGACAGCCAGAACGGGTAAGCTGGCTCTACCCATACATACATGTTCATTCTTCCTGTTTAAGGTTAGACGCTTAGCCGGTTTCAATCATCCCCCGGGGTCGACAAGATCGACGATTGAGATATCGAAGACTGTGGATTGAATATCTGGGAATTGAGAACTGGAGTGACGCACCCTAGTACTATAACAATAAGTGAACCGTGCAAGCCGGATCTACTTCCCTATCTAACCTTCAGAGTTTTGACGAGACGATGGGGCTTTAATTGCTATTCATGACCGGCAAGAAGACCGGAGAAGGGACTACCAAGAGAATTAGAAGGGGGCTCTGAACACGCAAGCTTCTGAGTTTACTAATGGGATGGGCGCGTCCAGGCGCGCCTTCACTTCCTCTCAATGACCATTAAAACTTTGTAGTCACTTCTTGGCGGGAATCAATTGCAAGAAAGAAGTTTAATCACCGGTCCAGGGGCCTTGCTCGGGAAAGCATGGGACAGCTGGGATGAGAGAACCGACAGTGTTCCACTATTCGCTGCTTGGCATCCCTGGGCTGTGGTACTTTCTATCTTCGTGGTCAAAGTTTGATTTGAGGCAATATCGCAAACACTTCGGAGTTGGACGAGGGTCATGTTTGTGAGATCTTCATATCTTTTGGGGCACCTCGGGATCAGCAGGCAAGTAGAGAAAAACTTTCCCAGTGTATCAATAACGTGGGGCAGGTACTCCTGATCAACGGGAAGGACGGCTGCAAGCTTAGATTCGCTTGAAGGATATGTAAGTACCCACTGGCCTCCATGACATTGGATATTTCGGCCATCGCCATCAGCGCGTCTGTACCGTAGTTCCATCAGAGAAGACAAAAGGGCACGTTCCCGACTCCCGAGGGAGGGATTTGTGCCGGCTGAAGAATATTTCCAACGTTATAAGGTGGACATTTGCTTATTGCCCCGAATACAAGTCACAAGTGTCCAGTTACTAATGAGACTGTACCGTAGTGGCATCTCTAATCAAAGATAGAGCTCAACTCGAGAAGATAACGGCTAAGGCCAGCCAAGTTTGAGCAGACAATGGATGAGGAACCGAAATAAGTAGCAGTAAGTGTGAGCACAGTGGGAATCGGGAGAAGTTGGGGGACATCTGTACAGCAGCCGCATGGAGATGAGGTTCCGGTTCCCGGAGGCCCGGCCTGATATTTGTTCAAAAAAAAGAAAATAAACAAAAGAGTAAATAAACAAAGGGACCGACCAAACCAAGCTTGTTTTTAATCCCTAACCATCACCATGCACTTGTCCCAATAACACTCGCCTCTTTGCGCGTCGCAATCGTCGTCGGTTTTTCGTCGTCGTTGCCCGTGTTCTCTTTCTTGCCAACGCTCGTGGTACATATACAATGCCCAAATCCTCCATATCTCCCAGACCCATACTCAAACGAACTCATAGCGACGAACGCCGTCACTCATCTTCCTATTCTCATGGCGTTCATTTCCCCCCTTCTCCAGCCCTAGCCCGTACATTCGATGTATATTCTTCTTCGACATATGACCGTTCTCCAATAGTGGTTTCCCCTAATACATGTGCCCTTCCTGAGCGCGGATGCCCAGGTCGCACTTATAGTATCGACGACCCGTCATGTTCGACATATACCAAGCCTGTCAAGACTTCTCGTGGTGAACACGCTCATCCCCGCGTATTAGCCTCGTCATGCACCTTTTCATATCACCACTCAGAGTCTATCTCAAGTCCACCATCGTCATCTTCATTACCACCTCCCCTCATTCCAGATCTTTCTTCAGAATCAGAAGAATCTGATGGATTCAGCCCTCCCCCTCATACGCCTTTCTTTCGCAGAATCTCCCCAGCCTCGCCTTCATCTCGCAACGACAAATACCCCTCATCTTATAGCTACTACCCCGAGATATCCTCTTCAATAATACCCTCGGCCATAATACCCTCGTCTCCCAGCGAGATAAAAGTACGAAGACGTCGGAGTTCTCGAGAGAGGGGAGAGAGATTACGAAGTTCACCTATGTTAGATGGGCAGGAGGCTGACGATCCCGGGTACGAAGATGACCTCGAGTACCTATCTCATCGTCCTTCCCCTTCACCCTCCCGCTCAAAAAAGCACCGTACACGGAAGAGTATATCTGCTCTTACCCAGTCGATGTCAAGTTTTAGCATGCAGGATGATGCGGGTTGTCTTGGTGGATTCTAGACTTTTGCTGCACTTCCTAGTTACGTTTTTATTTTTATTATTCGTTAAGTTGACGAAGAGGATGCCTTTTGATTTTGCGTTCATGCCCAGAGACTTTTTCAGAGGTCTGACTCTTTTTCAGCTAGCCGTCTTATATTATTTTTCTGTGCCTCCACGTAATTCCGTCGTCGTCTCTTCCGTGGATTATCTTACGCCTCCGTTTATCATTTTTCATTACTCATGCACGTCCGCTAGCTCATCGTTTCTCCCGCAATTGACAATTCATGACTTTCTTGCAACTTCAATGTATACCTACCGTCGCAATTACTACAGAAAAATAACCTGTATTTCTTTCTATCCATGTTTGTTGTCGTTCAAACGTGAATAGAGCTAAACTTCCTACCCAGGACAGCAAAACCGTAGTAAAAGCAATCGGTCTCCAAGTGATTGCTGAAGTTCCGTTACTTGGGAAACAAAATGCGGACGCGGGCGTTTCATTGAAGTCCTTTCACTTCGCAGTCCAAGCTACCGCAAGACTACATAGAATCGTCTCACATGGGGTTCCTCCGCAAATTGAATGTTGCAATGGCCGCAAACCAAATCATGAACATACATAACTCAGACTGGAGTGTCCGAAATACCTCGCCCCCAAGATCTGCCATTTGAAACTGGCGACGTTTCAAACCTACACTTGGACGACTTCAGACTTGCAGGATACTCCACCAAATGCTCCCACCACCTATGACGTCCTCCTCTTCAATGATTCCTCGTCCGTGGAGTGTAAGAACTCATTTTCGTTCTATGACGTCCATCCTAACCGGCATCACAGAAATAATTAGTCCTTCATCATGAAGAACATTCTCGAACGACTTATCCGATGCCGCAAGAAATTTATCCCATCCATGATAAGACGTTGTCGCCTTTTCCCGCCCGTGGGTAGCACAAAATAGTGTTCGAGGATCCCGACAGGCCTATTCCTTCACACCACTTCGAGCGGCGATTCGCATTCTCTGTCCGTCGTACGAATGGTCACATTGACAACCAAGACCCATGTTTCGCCCCGTAGCCCCAATGTTCGCAACCCGCCCCTCTACGGCTTTCAACCTCCATCCGGGGGCCATTCTCAGCCGTTCACCCATCTGTCCTCACGGGCGTTGATGTCGATCTTTGGTCCTCCGGATTGTCGTTTTTCATATACTTCGGTCTCATAGATTAACCACCAAGGGTTCTCATACCCAGAGTCTTAAGCCCAAAATACGTCCTGGGGCCTGGGCATCAATAATGATTGACCTCTTCTTATTACCGAGCTCATGGACCCGTTGTGCTTTGTCCCTAGGCCTCATGTTACTACTCTTACTACTCGGTCTCATGATCCTCTCGCGCTCGTCCGTCCATGATTTTCAAGAAGAATCTCACCTTCCCTTTTTCCCTCCCCTGCCTGATTGAAGACATTTCGCGCCCCAGAAGAAGCCCCGCCTGCTTTTGAATTCGCAATCGTAAGGCTTCCGCCGGTAGGTGTGGTGACCCCCATCTCACGAATCAAGTGCGGATCTGTTAGTGTCTCTCGTCCAGTGTCATCATTGGGAAATTCAGTTCTTTCTCTGCCCTTTTTTAAAATTTCTCAAGCACAGGGGCCAACAGGCCCCGTACACACTCAAAATTTTCATACAGGAAGATAACCAATAACCAGAAAGGTGTGTTTTCCTTCCACCTCGTGGATGAAATCTCCATGAAACTCCGGACTGCAGCATCAGGACTTTCTTTCGCATTGTCGTTCGGGCCCTGTTCGTTCATTGGCGCTACGACTACCCCAAACGGAAGAAAGACCGGGAGACACGTTTGTCCCAGTCTTACTGACAATCAACATCGGGATGTCGGCTCCAATCAAAGGAATGAATCGATATTTTGAGGGTTCTGAAGGACATTGGGGACAAGGGTAAAAAACAACCGTAATCAATCAATCTCCCGTTAACCTCCTGTTGCATCGCTTTTTTTATCGAGGTTAACTCGAGGCGTTAGCGCTCCTTCAAACTTATCAGGAGGTAAGCCGCCCTACCATTCAAAGAATCACCATCCCGGATCGCCGAAAAGCAGGCTATGATTCACCCGTGACACTTTGAATTTTCTCAAGAGGCTCTGCTTTGAATTTCTCAAGTCGGAAACAGGACAATCCGTGTTTTGGGGCTGCGCCGGAGCGAACTGCTTATTGAGGGCTGCATATCAGCTCTCCTTTGGAATGTATGGTAAGTGTCGGGGACTTCTCCGGTCCAGCCGATTCTCTAAGATGAAATCTCTCCGAGCCGGCAGTTGATCTTCTATCTTCATGAGAGACTATCCATGGCTGGTTGTACCCGACGAAGTGGGAGTGACGTACTCATGCTACGCGTTCTAGGCCTCTTTCAGCCAACCAAAGCATGACTGTACACCAACAGGTAGTTGGATAATATCATTATCGGAGGTTACTCCACCATCCACAAGGTCTCCGGTATACACGGAGAAGTAACAGCAGTTCGCTCTCCAAATTGCTACTTGCTGCCCCGAATGCCGCCGCAGACCTACTATCGGATATCACAAGCCTCTCTACAAGAATCACTCAGACTTCAAACGCAATTTGAGTGCATCCTAAGCGAAAAGTTCGTGAGAGCGCTCAGGACCGATCAATACGCGGAGGGCTTAGGAGAGACTCGGACTACTACTACCTACTCGAGTTAACCCTTGCCATCCCTCAAGTGACTTTGGCAAATAAATGTACTAGTGGAGGTGCACACAAGCTAATCGTTGCACGACAAATTTGCGTATGGTACATGACTTGAATCGGACTAGCCTGCAGCACCACTGGGAAATGAGACTCAACTATTTGACTTTCAAGTCGGTTATAAAAAGTACAACACCTAATAATAGTAGCCAAGTTTCCGAACGTCTAGACTTTGGTATATGTCAGTGTACACAAACTTATTACAGCAAAAGAATGAGAAAACGGAGAAACGAGTACAAGGTAAATCCCTGTGAATCCTCCTTAAATCGGATCGACGAGATCGATTAACGATGAGTACTTGAGTTACGGACCCGTGTTCGAGTGCGAAGTAAAAAGCTTGAGAAGGAAATGGGACCTGGTCATCAAAGAAATGTTCTAGTCAGTCCAAGGCCCGAGGCCGAGCAAGATCGAAGGAACAGCTTGGGATAGATGCGTACTACTGGAACGATAGTCATTGTAGTTCCGGTTATTGTGGCCGAATCCTTTAAAAAATTCCTTTCCAGTTTGTGTACGAAATAGGAAATTTCATGTTATTACTTGCGGGCCAGGATGTACGACAACTTCCGAAGCTCACCTCCTAGGTCTTTATTATTTTATCGGTACCGAGATCAGACATATCACCACCCTCCATTTACACTTCTTAAATTTCAACCTTCATCGATCGTCTCAAAACAAGAAACCGGACGGAATACATTTCCATTACAACCTTCTACAGAGCAAAGATACAGTTCCTTTTGAACTCCTTGTTTCTACGCAGCCTAATACTCTTCTTTAGGACTTAAATTATAACATGGAAAACACGTCAGCGTCGACCTCAGAGAGCGGGCTTCCCAATGAATTCAGAGCCCTAGAAACATCCGTCATGAATCACGTATTCTCCACGGTTCCGAGTAGAAGTAACGTTACGTACGGTTCGAATGTTGGTCTTGAGCTCAGGAATCGCAGCGGCAATGATTTTTCTCTCAGACTCGTTAATCGTTCCAAGAGGGTGTATTTTAGCAACACCCTCAGCCTAGGGTATTGTCATCCAGTGACCCATAGAACCAATAGAATGATAAGACGCACGTCAAGTTCGACTCTCGAAGAGAAGAAGTCAAGAGGTTCACCGAGCTCCTTGGTCAACGCCTCTCCACCAGCTTTGTCCGCCAAAAGACTGACGTAGGACGGGGCGACTATCCCCTTCTCACCTTTAATGGCTTTGATCACTTTGATTGCAAATTCGTACCCTGCGTATGCCATTGACAAAGTAGCAGATCCTGCACCGTCCTTGGCCTTGACAACCTCGTCACCTCCAAATTGAATACGTTTAACGAGTGCCTCGAGGTCGATGCCACTAGGCAAGGGATGGCTTGATTGTGAGAGCAGGGGAACAATCTAAGATAGAGTGAGTGTTGGAAATGAAAATGAAATAGCCCGAGAATGTGCCCACCGTTACTCCAGAGTGTCCTCCGGCTACCGGAACGACAACAGAAGATGCCGCTGAAGGATCTTTCAGTAGTTCAGCAACAAACGTCGATGCTCGGACCACATCCAGAGTTGTGACGCCGAACAATCTGAAAACCCGCACAATGAGTCGATCACATGCGGAGATAATGTCAATTCTACCTCTTGGGGTCGAAAACTCCCTTCTGTTTCAGAACCTCTGCCACGATGGGAACAGTGGAGTTAACCGGGTTTGAGATAACGAGCACGAACGCTTTCGGGCACGTCTTTGCGACTCCTTGGGCTAAGTCACGAACGATCCCAGCGTTGATCTGTGAGATAATCGTCATTGATATATTTCCAATATGTCTGAGAAGGGGCTCCTGACCTTGAAAAGATCATCTCTGGTGGCAATATGCGTGTCGATTAACTAGATTAATTACATCCCATCAGATTCTGCACTGACCTTGACATCTGTACTCGAGCAAATGAGAAAAGGATGTAAAAAGATGGAAGACAGACGTACACCGGGTTTGCGCGGAACACCAGCAGGGATGACAACGACCTCGGCACCAGTCAAGGCTTTCGCCAAACCTTCGTCGGGTGGTAGGTAACCTTCGACTTTTGCCGGGGTTGCGATGTGAGACAGATCGGCAGCGACACCGGGAGTGTGCACAATATCATAGAGACCGAGCTAGAGCAGTTCCTAAGCTCTAAATAAGCCAGTCTATAATGAATAAACGCCCACCCCAGTGACTAGCGGATTGGTTTTGAGCAAAAGCGACAAGGGTTGGCCGATACCGCCTATTCCGAGATGTTTTATGACCGGATGGATTTGTGTGTATGATGGTAAAGCATACCTGAAGCACCGAGAACAGCTACTTTAACCATTTCGTAGAGTATTTGAGAGGTCGATGGTGGTGGATAAGGGATAAGAGTAGATTTAGAGGCTTTCCCATCTGATTCTGGACTCTGTCCTTCCGTTCCCGATGCGTCACTTCCGCCGGCATTTGCCGTAACGAGCAACTCGATCACGTGGTATTGACGCGTCTATGATGCTTGTACTTGTTGTGACTCGGTTCTGAATTAGGGTTTCAACCTCAGCTCACGTTTTTCACCTTCGGCCATCACCTCGACCGCTTCAAGGGACTTCTAAGGAACAGCAATACCCGACAGTGACCCCTTCTACGACGACCTGGCACTCGCCTTCTGGTAGAGTGTCCAGTAATGTTTCAACGATTCACCAGTGCTCTACGTCTCGGGCACAGGCATGACGACGAACACAACACAGCTGGCCCTTCGAAAGGCGAAGTTATGGGCCAAGTGCTAGAACAACACCCAAACCTTTCAGTTTTTCACTCAGACTTCGACCGTCTAACTACACCCTCCGGTCCACCAACTTCACCTTCAAAGATTAGAAAACATTTAAAGCGCATGTCAAAGGGTCCTGAAGAATCCCTACGCTCATCTTCACCAGTGCCATCCAAATTGTCAATAGGAAAGCCCAAAAAAGTAAGGTCGCCTCTTCCTTTGGATAATAGTGAGTATTGTTTGTTTTTTTTCACTCGGCCTAACACCATAACGTGAATCGTATAATATTTCAGACCCTTCTCAACTTTCTCTTGGTCGTGGTACTCCAGAACCTTCGACCCCGTTTACGCCCACAGAACCATCCCGTCGACCATCACTTGATGCCCTGCGTTCCGTCGGAAAAAACGGACCTTTCAGCTCTGTAAGGTCTCGCAAGTCCATCGACATCTTGCAAACGACACCCAGTGAACCACCACCTCAAGCACAGTCGCCGGTTCTCACAGGATCAGTCCGTTCTATCTTACGTGAACCGAATACGCCTGGTACAGGCCAGAATGTTCGGTTCTTCTCCCGCGATGCGTACAAAGTTCTGACCCCTGACCAGTCCGTAACTGACATCGAAAACCATGCGATACTGTCGCTTACCTCCGATGTCCCTCCTGTACCAGTACCCAAAGACGACGTACCCTCTGTCGTCACTCGTGCATCATCTTCCCCCAAGAGTTCACGCCCAACTATATCTGAAGTTTTCGGCCAGATGCAGGACATCACGAATCAGGTTGACAATCATGATCAGGCTACAGTTGGCCCAGAAAGGTCCTCCTCTATGAACATATCGGAGACCTCCGACACTTCTAACCTGTTGGATCTTTCTCAAGATCTTCAGCTACCCACTCTTCCCCCTGGGCTCGGATTCGACATCGACTTCGATAGTGCCGTCGGAGTCGCGTCGGATGTAGAAAAGCAGTCGCAAGGGCCGATGATGACCTCTACCCCTTACCGTTCTGACCCGCGCAAGGGCAAAGGCAAGGAGCACGAAACTGTCGTCGACGAGGACGAGTCCCTGAAGCTCGAAGGGGATGAAAGTATCTTCCACTCCGGGGAAAAATCCTCCAAGCTCTCCCAGGGCCTTCATCATCGCAGCCAATCGCTCAGTATGGGACAGACAGTATTTTTCTCCATGATGAACGGATCTAAGCGGTCCTCCACTTCGTCTGGCGTCCCTTCTCTTGCTAGCGACGTAAAAACTGCCTCTGCCACCGATTCACCTTCGGTCTCCTCGATGCGTAGTCGTAGTCGTGCCCTTAGCGACACGGTATTCCATTCAGTGTTACGCTCGTCTCCGTCGAAACCTCCAGAGGAGGATATCAACGACGAGTCGTCCTCAGACGTTCTTGTGTATTCAAACAAGGGTCCTGAACCAGATCCGTTCAGCGCGAATGCTCGGACATATTACACCCCTCAAACCATGATCCCAACTACTCCGCCCCGCGGAGTTCCGACACATGTTCGGAAGACTTCTAAGGAGGATAGTCTTATCGTCTCCCTCCAAACGCAACTGGCACTCCAAACGGAACTCTGTGGTCAATACGAGACAGACCTTCGGGCTCGCGATGAGCTTGTTGAACTTTTGAGCTCGAAGCTTTCCGACTGCGAAAAGGAGGACGGCAAACGGAGAGGTATATTGAGAGCATGGAAGAAGAAGGTGGCTGAGTTGGAACGAGCGTGTAGACTCCTTGAAGAGGAAGTGGAGGGATCGAGACAGGAAAGTATGGAGAGAAGTTTGATGGACGAGGCTAGTGGCCAGGCGCTCAGGATGCTTCACCGTCAGATAGCGACTCTTGAACGGGAGAAGGGAGACATCAGCCGGAGAGAAGGGATATTGCGGGAGGAAGTTCAGACTTTGGAGGGCCTTGTGCAGGAGAGAAACGAGGACGTTTTGAACCTCAAGGAGAAGCTCTGGAAGCAAGATGAAAGTCAACGAGAGCTGCAGGAGGGCATCAGACAGGCGAACGAGCAGATGGAAATGCTTGGGAATGTCAGCCTTTGTTTAGTCGACGAGGATGAGCTTAGGAAGCAGCTCGCAGAGGCAAGGGCAGAGGCGGAGCAGAGAAATGAAGAGGAACGGGAGAATCATCGTGAGGCTGAGGCGGAGTGGGAGAGCCAGAAGACAGCACTGTTACTCTCTGCTGAAAACGCCAAGGCAGAGAAAATCAGTTTGGAAGGCGAGTTGGAGGCCTTGAAGCAGCAGCTCAAAAATCGCGATGACGAGTACGCCACGCTGAAGTCTGAGCTAGAGGCACAGTGGGGACACGCAGAGAAAGCTAGTGACCAAATCGAGGTGCTCTCAGCCGAAAAGGAGGAGATCGAGAGAGAACGCCAAGCTCTCGAAATTGAGAGGAGTACTTTGCAGATGGACATTCAGAATCTACGGGACGCAAAGGGTGCACTTGAGGAACGGTGCCAAGCGCTCGACGCCGAGAAGGACGAGTTGGAAAAGGAATGTCAAGATTTGACTAGTACTTTAGAGGAACTTCAGGAGAAGGTGGAAAGTATGGAACTTGACTTCAACGATTCCGAGAACAGGCGGAATGAGCTTGAGCAACAGGTAGAAACTCTAGAGAGCCAGATTCAGGCAGTAAGTCGACTCTTCCATCTAAGGAACACAAACGCCTCATTTTTACTTTCGCAGGGTAAAGAGTCGATCCGCTACAAGCATGAACATGCGGAGGGTGTCGCTCATAAGTTGCAGGAAAGCGAAGCACGCGTCAACGAACTCGAGATGGAACAACGCTTCAACATTGATAACGTGGATAGGCTTGAGAAGAATATCCAGCAACGCGACCAAGAAATTTCTGCTCTCAACGAACGCGTGTTTTCGCAGGAGAAGGAGATAGACAAGCTCAGCGAAAACTTAAGCAAGATGTCTCGTGAACACACTCGCATCCTGAACGAGCAGATGAGGGACCTCCAAGATACAGCGACGCGGGAAGGAGAAGCGAGAGGAGAAATGGAGTCGTTGCTGAAGCGCCAAGCTGAGGCAAACGTAGAGCTGAGGACATCCCGCGAAAAGATTACATCGCTGCAAGAAGAAACCGAAAAACTTAGGAGACAGGTGCACCAGCTACAGCAGGACAGCGCAGATAAGGAGGTGAAGATCGTTCAGCTCATGAAAGGACGAGATCAGGACAAGGACGATTTGAATGGTTTGAACATCGCACTGGATTCAAAACAGCAAGAGCTCGAGCTGGTACGTGACTCTATGACCCGAATCACTCACTCGTCTGACTTACCGGGTTCTCTAGATTAAACGGAAGTTGAACGTTCGTGGAACAGCAGGGAGCACTCCTGCTCAGATGAAGATTGGCATCGCACATCGCCGTGATTCTACCATGTTTTCAACGCCATCTACACCTCGACCACCTTCAGTGTCGAGTGATTCCGGAAGGGAAAGCATTGTATCTAATAAGGAGAGGAAGCTCTCATCAGAGACTCCTATCAAGAATCCAGCCCTTGCCAGGAGCACTAGGGCTAACGCAAATCCTTCGGTCTTGTCTTCATCGAAGAGTGTCACTCCCAAACCCGGTCTGATGGGACCCCCTGCTGCACCGGTTCGACCGGCTATTGGTACACCAACGCCCTCCCAACGTGTCGCTTCTCTATCGAGATCGGCTTCCGCCACCTCGGCGCCACCAAAGGAGGTGGTTCAACATCGTCGAGTGTCGTCCACTGTCCTTGACGCAAGGAAGATACGGGCTACCGTCGCTGCTAAGCAAGCCCAAGTGGGTGAGAGCCCTGTCCCGAGCGATGCCTCTGAAAAGGATGAGAAGGAGAATGTGGACATTCGATCTAAACGAAGGGCTAGTATGATTCCAACCCTTGCGTAATATTTACATCTATTACCCATTCATTTCAAACCTTGAACTCTCCGGAGTCCCTTGTTCTGCGATATCCGGACATTTAGCGCTTTTGCCAAATTTTTCCCCACGATTTTTACTTTCCCCCCCTTTCCCGATCTTACACGTCCATTGTACGACTGTCATTTCTTGAAGAAAACTCGCTATCATTATGCTCTCGTTATGTGCTGTATCTCTCTTCTCACCAGGCGATAGTTCTACGACAACTTACGCTAATATCTGAACCTATCTATGCACAAAAGTCGCTGTATAGTAGAGCAAATATCATCATGTTCAGAAATTAAAGAAGTGAACGTGTGTTCGTGGCGGATGCCCAAGCATCAGCGTCAGGCCTTATGATCATTGCTTTGAATCCGTTGCCAGCTGGGGAAAATTACGACCGAATACCTCTGCATTATTGCCAATGCTTCATGAGTAATCCGGGAGTAGCTCGACCAACACGTTCTGGTGCAAGGTCGCACTCGCTCTCATGACGGCTCCTGGACTTGCATGCCCGCAATTTCCGTTCGCTCACCTACGTCCCATACTCTTGTGGATGGGGAATGTTTGTGTCGATTTCAGGATGGTTGTACCGACAAGAAAGGGCATGACAAACATCGGGGATGGTTCCTGACCTTGGCTCACAGAAGCCGAAATTCATCTCATTGATTCAACAGTGTCAGCAAGGACTTCGACGTTGATACGCGTTGTTCTGGCATTGTTTCACTCGTCCTCAGCAATTCTTTTCTCCGTCGGCGATTTGCGGAAAATTGCTGTACGATGCACCAAGAATATCACGGCGTCCTCGCTTGGAAGACTGCGGAAGACAGCAAGAAGATAGCCTGACAGGACTCAATTTTTGACTAAACATGTTCATGTCACTGACTATGGAGACAAAAAGCGAGTCGATGGACACGCTTGGTGTTATGACTTTGGTGTCTGTATTGGTATCTCAACTCTTTCTTTCAATCGCTGTTGAGCTGCCAAACCGTCATGATCAGGACACTAGAGCATCTACAAATGTAGTGCATATAACCTGTGAACAATAAAAATGCAGTGATGAACAAAACAGGGCCGTTCCGAACAATAATTACTAAAATTGTGGCACTCTCGCATATAAAAGTAGCCTCGTGGGCACATTCCCTTAAAAGGCCCCCCTTGCAGTATTGCAGGGTTACTTGCTGTACTTTGGGAAACGTGCCCTCTCGTCTCCTCACTCAGATTCAGCCTCTCTCTCTCTCGAGATTATCTTTTCTCTCCACTTAATCCTCAACGCTTCTTAGTGACGCAGGCGGTCACCGGTAGGTGGTGCTCAGGTTCGATATAATCGTCAGAACTGATATTATTTCCTTCACAAAGACTCTGGTTTTTTCTATTCACCCTTAATTCTCTGCCCTTTGAAGGTGGTCTCTGGACGATGACCGAATACGACTACAGCCCCGAAGGCTATGAACGATACCTCGAAACACAGCGGCGCATATCACAATGGGTCGACACTGCCGAGGCTCATAGAGACCAGTTTAAAGCCCCGTTTGGCGTACGATCAGATATGGAAAGTGAACGATGGGATGACAACGTTCGAGGTGGCCGTGGAAGAGATGATGATTACAGACGTCCAAGGCTTCCATCAGGCCACTCATCTCGATCGGTAGTGCCCCCGCCACCGTCGATGATTGCTGCCTCAAATCATACGTGGTATCCAACACACACGGTACATTACCCACCAGCTCAGAGCTTCGTGGTTACCGCGCCTTCCAAACGTAAATCGGGAAAATCACACAAGTCATCCTCGAAATCAAAGCGTCATACGTACATCATTCCACCTCCTATACCACCAAGCCCTACCGTCGTACAACCGCCTCCAGGTCAATACGGGCCACCAAGTGTGACCTACATAACCACCGATCATACTGGTTACCCGGTCACTCGCACGTCCCCGTTACACCAAATACCAGGCTCGATATATTCCTATTCAACGCCTCCTCCCCCAATGACCAGTCCACCGGGTCCGGGCTCTCCTCCGATGATGTCGCCCTACACGACTCCAGCTGGAAGTCCCTTATTACATCAACCAGGGAACGTGGTCATCATCCCGCAGGGCAAGAGAAAAGTTCGAATCATGGTGTGTCATCCTCGCCTTCACTATTTGCATGTAATCCGCTCTGACCTATGTGCACTGCAGTATTGACATCCTGACCCGCACTTTCGCAGCTCTACGGAGTCTTCGGACACTTGGGAACAGTTTTCGAAAGTTCCCGATGGACCTTCTTGATGTTGTCACACACATCCGATATCGCATCTAGACTCGCTCATTTGTACCCCATAATCAACCTTTCAGCCCCAGCTGTACAGCACCACATTAATCCCAGGGTAATGGCATCCCTGAACTTTGCAACCGAGTCTCAAACCGGTTGATTGACCTTCCACCCGATTACCGAAAACTTCGGTCACTCTGGCAGGACAGGCCGGAACGGACTCATGTGTCAAGGGTCCAACATTGAGTGACCCACGGTGACCCTACCCGAATCGCATTGGAGTAGCACTTACCTCAACGCGAATCTGAATTGTTTTTGGCTTTTCTTCATTACTCCAACGGAAAATCATCGGCGCTTCCCCGTTTCCCCGCCATTACCCGCCAGCCCTCTTCCGTGAAACAAACGCTCAGTGTTTTCTACCCCCCCTCCTGCGCGCTTGTATTCCATAACCGGTACGCGGGGCTGGGGGCTCCGACGATGACTTCTTACACGTATGTAGACCTTATAAACGCCTCGAGAAACGCCGTCTTGTATTATCTTTTAATTCATTTACCTCGCAAATCGACACTGCTTTTGAAACGGACCTTCGTTATAGATATTTGTTCTGCTGCGCAATCCATCCCCTTCTGGTTGTTCATTACCTATCTCGTAACTCTCCGATTACTTAGTAGCATATTCCGATTGTGGACCCCGTTGTATCATTACATTTCATACAATATATATCATTTCGACTAACAAGCAAGCCCACAGTCATTCTGTTCCCATAGCCAAAATGCATGGGGCTTCGCTTTTAGTAGAATTTCGCACCCACGGAAGCACACTTTCGTGAGTAACTTTAACCTTCCATAATCTTAGCCAGTTCTGGACTTTACACCGCGGTTGTCGGTAAACTGTAACGTTGTATTGGGAGACCCCGCCATTGAGCCTGTTGTCGAAAGTGCGATTAGGGATCATGTCCTGCTCGCGAAGAAGGACTCATAACCGAGGCTTGGAGTTGTTCCGCCCCTGATTATCGTAATGAGGATGCGTTGTGCAGATCAAATTTTCGACAGAATCTGGCAGTGTGCATGGCGGCGAGCACCTGCGAGAAAGATTCGATACGTGCGGAATCTCATTCACAAAAAGTCAAGTAAGATTCATCGGTAGAGTTGCCCATGAATTGATATCACCTTCAAGCCTGATTAACCGATTAACAGCTTGGCCTAGACGCGATGCCATAGAAAAGAACCTTGTTTTTTGGGATTGCTGATATCGATACACTCATTCTCCGCGTGCCAAGACGTTCAAGAACGATTCCTCACCCGCTGGAAAGCGTCTGACAGAGACCTCTAACTCAGCTCATGCATGTCAACGTCAGTTGCCCGGGAACACCTGACGTACAATCACGAGTAATAATTATTGCCTCAAGTTCATATCCCAATTGTGGATCCAGACTTGTAGTACGTCTACATTACACTGCAATCCAAGCGGCGAGGTTTCTGAAGGTACGTTCGTCGATCCCTCCCACGATATCGTAGGACTTGCTGTACTTGAAGTCACCCGCCGAGCTCCATCAAGGGCGGACTGCAGGTTGTTGCGAAGTTAACCGTCTTCCTCATTACCCAAAGAGGGAAAAGGCTACGAGGCAAGCCTTATCCATTATCCTCGGGCCTTGGCCTCCCCATGGGTAGACGTCCGATATCATCCGCCATCGATATCTGGGTAGTGAACTCAATCTCCGCATTTGTGTGGTATATAGAGCATCCGGGAGATGTAATATCTCTTGGATCACTCGAATCTGCAAGGTGCTGTTCACATTTTGCATTTTTAGCGCTTTGACTCGTTTCGAATATGTAATCACGTACTAGGACGATCCGGGTGGATAGCATGCTGTGAAGAACAGCTTGTAAACTGTGCAATCGGTTCATGAGCTTTCTCGAAGATAAACGAACTATCTGATAGAAATGGCCTTACTTTGCTCCCCCTTTCCGTAGTTGAACAGCCTAACAAGATGCATCTGAGCGGAGGGCACTAATGAAGGAAAATGATCGGATGATGGGCATACCTCAGATGTCGTGACAATACCGATATTCACAAACCCTAGGACTGCCGTTTTTTTCAGAACCCTGACCGCAAGACGGAATACTCGACCTTACCCAACATAAAAGAGAAATACAATACACCTAAGAAAGGAGTCAATGAAAGGTTTGAAGCCAGAACACCCGTTGGACAAACCATCGCGCCAGAGCGTATCAATCAATGGTGCTCTCACATTCTTTGGTATAGTTTGACGCCAACCGATAACCCTTACCAAAGAGAGAGATAATGTAACTACACGAAAAAGCATGAATCAGTTTCGCAAGGCACGACACATCGCACGCATTGAAAAGGTGGGCGCCTTCTTACCTGTCTCGTAAATGATCGTCAAAACATAGGGCACGACATATCCGTTCTTGATATCGCCAATCATAACACTGCAGTAATCTATCGACGCAGGAGATATGACAGCTTCCACTGGAGAGGGTGGAGGGGGAAAGTCCATTGACTGTGAGGGACTGGGCTCCACACATAGGTCATAGAAATTACACCGTACCGTGATTCGTCTTCACACTTGACGCCACTATGACGGCGGCAGGTATAACAGCGGACTAGTAGAATGATCACCAAGATACGAATTGAGAGTAAGATTCAAGTCCTTCAGATGACAAAACAGTCACTACGCACCAACGAGAAGCCGATTAATGCGTAAAGAATTTTCCTACTCCTTCCCCATATTGCCCATGTTCTGACTGCTACGATGACTAAATGAGTGTATCGGACACTTTCAGTCAAGAATTTGGTGCGCAGAATGACCATGACCCTACATTCTGAAGCAACAACTGCGACCAAACGGAGAACTTGAGAGTGAATCATTGAACCTTTGAGGAAACTTTACGAAAACCCAAGATAAGCTTACTAGTATTGATGCCATCTATACGAAGGGAGATATGCTGCCGAGTATTGGTAAGGTATTGTGGGCGGAACAGTATCAGGGCTCACAGGTAAGAGCGTGATGATCACACTGGTCATTGCAGCATAACGAGCAATCGCAAATGCGGTAGAACTCAATGTTAGGCGCTTCGACAGCCACAAGAACTCGACCTAATCCCAGCTTTCAGTGCGTTGAGACATCTTATGGTGCTTCCGAAAGCGTACTTCTTCAAAGAAGGTCAAAACATAGTCGAATAGCTATCATGACAAGGGCATTATCAGATCGTAAATCCCCTGACGAAAAAAAACTGGAGAACGCACGAATACACCGCAGCTTGCAACTAGTAAGAAGAGTCAATATGTCACTGAATCATCGAACCACAACTTTAGACAAAACGCACACAGAAGGCCCTGCAGAAACGGTCGGAGACATGTAAATTGCATCAATACAATTGGACTCACTTGACCAAGCCGTCCATTCGAGATACAAACAGACAAAACGTCCAGTTCAGAGTCCGTCAGCGTCGTATCATCCATCTCTGCGCTCTACGTTTCACTTCGAGGTTGGGGTATTGGTGGGTAGTTGTTGTGAGAGGAACCTTGTCATGTCGTCCAATTTTTCTTGGGAAAAGCTTCTATTTGAATGACTGAATCAAGCCGTGGAGGTCAGCAGGTAACATGAGGATATTTGGCATCACATTTGAATTCCATCTGTCAAATATATTTTTGGGAGCGTGGTGGGGGTAACAACCAGCTACTCACGTCTAGTTGCACTGATACTTCATACAATGTCGATGCTCTTAACACTCCAGGATACCTTCCTCGGTTGTGGATAGTGTGGGAATGGGGCTTGGCGTTGGAAGCCTCGGGTAGGTGCTGGAAAGGCAAGCTCAAGGGTGGGGCAAGTGTTGGAAATGAACGTAATTTTGGGCCATGCATTGCACTTGGCTCGATAGAGCTCCCAGCTAGATCTGATCCTCCTCAAGCATAACAAGCCCTGCTAACGCTATCACCGACTTTACCGATTGATTTTCAAAACATATCGTATTTTACAACTAAAATTTACTGTCCCCAGCCGTACAATTATTTTTTTTTACTTCTAATGATCTATGAATGAGAGTCGTCGAAAACCTGGTAACCTAGACAACAATTTTTAAGCAGATCCATCCTTCTTGGCGGCGAAGATCAAAAGATCGCAAACACGACGAGAGTAACCCCACTCATTGTCGTACCAACCGATAAGCTTGACAAAGTTCTTGTTGAGCTGGATACCAGCAGAGGCATCGAAGATGCATGAGGCATTGTGGCCAATGAAATCGGTGGAAACGACACTGTCCTCGGTGTAGGTGATGATCTCTTTCAGATCACCGGCAGCGGCATCCTTAATGGCCTGCTTGATATCGTCGTAGGAGGCGGACTTGTCAGTGCGAACAACGAGATCGACGACGGAGACATCGGACGTCGGGACACGGAAAGCGAGACCGCTGTACGATCATAATCATATTCAGTGATCATTTGACAAGGATGATAGAAGGAAAACGCACGTCAATTTGCCGTTCAAGTCAGGAATGACCTTGCCGACAGCCTTAGCCGCACCAGTGGAGGAAGGAATAATGTTGTTGCCGATACCACGTCCACCACGCCAATCCTTGCTGGAAGGTCCATCGACGGTCTTTTGGGTAGCGGTGGTGGCGTGGATGGTGCTCATCAAGCCCTCGACAATGCCGAACTTATCATGAATGACCTTCGCGAGGGGAGCGAGACAGTTGGTTGTGCAAGAAGCGTTGGAGATCTGCAAAAGATGGTTATCCGTGAGGTATCCCGGTTTGACCGAACAATCGATTTCACATACAACAGTGTGCTTGGAGTCATACGAGTCCAGGTTAACACCACAGACATACATGGGAGCATCAGCGGAAGGTGCGGAGATAATGACCTTCTTTGCACCACCCTTCAAGTGAGCAGAAGCCCTAACCACAAGATGTTAGATATCGGTTCATACGTTGTGAAAGTGTAAAATACTACGCACTTTTCGATCGTGGTGAAAACACCCTACTCATCGACGACGTAAGAAAGATTTCCTTACATGAAAAAGAGAACAGCGATACGCACAGTCGACTCGACGATGTAAGTAGCACCGACTTCACCCCATTTGATGTTGGCAGGGTCCCTCTCACCGAAGACGGTTATTGCCTTTCCGTTGACGATGAGCTTGCCATTCTTGGCCTCAACGTCACCCTTGAAGCGTCCGTGAACGGAATCGTACTTGAACATGTAAACCTAATCACATCGTTTGAGCATGTCAAGACCGATGAGAGAAGCATAAACACAAACCATGTATTCGAGGTCGATGAAAGGGCTACAGACCACGATCAACGCACGATCTCAAAGATTCAGGGAAAAAATCACGCACTCGTTCACGGCGACAACATCAATCTCCTGCTTTTCGATGGCATTACGGAGGACGATACGGCCAATACGACCTTCACGACGTTCATCAGTCCCATCGACAAGAGGTAGATTCAAGGAAAAAGCCGGAACGCACCGAAACTAGAGATGAACAAAGAACCCGACGACTCAGTTTAGATACTCGTCCCGAAAAAGATTACCCACTGACCCGTTAATTCCTACTTTGACCTATAAAAAGCAGTTAGATACCGTTCTCGCTGCCTGAGAGGATGAGAACATTACTAACCATGGTGATAAAAAATGGTGTTGTGTGCGAGATGTTGAGAGAGACGAGTGACAAATCTCGACCCTTTATATCCCTGCGGCCCAAAGATCGATTATGCTCGGGAACTTACTAATTTTGGCTATATGTACCGCATCGATAACGCAAGACGTTACAGTGACAATACTCAATTCAACTATCGGACTCAAGTCGTTAGTGACGTTCCACCCTAGGTTCCCGACGACAGTTGCTAGAAAATTTTGCAACTTTTTCGTGCAAGTGCTAATCAACGGGAATATCGTAGGTAACCAACTCCGGAAAAAACGATACGCTCGGCCGTGGCTTGGTTTTCTGGAACCACGACAGCGAACGTTTTCGAGTAGGTACATACGCCACTGTAGAACTCCGGTTAACGCACCAACTTCAGCAGCGCTGCGTAACCCATCTATCCACCATCATATTTGTGCTTCGGTGATAGATAACAAGTATATCACCAGCTCGAACGTGCAAACGAAGACGCGGGAAACCGTTTGGGGCTATCGCTGAGAGTTCGGCTTCGATCCCATTTTTTTACCAACCATTACCAAGCTTCAGTACCCCTCCGGAGTCCTGGATGAGCTCGGATTTGAAAGACCAGCTCCATTTCACGGAAAGTCAAGCAAAACGTCAACACTCCGAAAGCATTGCAATTTTTGGATTATTCATCCTCTGAAAACCCACATTAGACCGTGCTGACTCGATAACTGAAGCTTTAGGAGCGGATTTAATGCACTGGAAGGCGGACAATTTCAGGGTTACTGTTGTGTTCAGGCAACGCCTTATTGAATAGGAAACGTAAGTACCCACTCTATTTTCGAATCTTGTAGACATGATGATAACCGTGGTAACCACAGTTTGCGTAAATTCGGACTCTGTAAAACCAGGGGGTTGACTGGGGTAGAGCGCTTTCATCGAATTTTTGCTGAAACGTGAACCTTGCACTGTCTGTACCATGTACAAGTTAACCGATCAGTGCGGTAGTAACGATCATGAGGTCAGAGGCTCATCTTCACGGTTGTAATCTCCGCAGTGCTAAAGAGAGGCTCTACTACTGCAGATGTGAGGGTGCTGGTGTATTGAGTTAGCAGTTTGAAGTGTACGTCTGCAAAGTAACCCAGACACGCGATTCCGTTATTTGAGCGGCTGGCGCAGTAGTTGCAGGAGCTCAAGTGACCCATAGGAATCAAGTTAACAGTTTGAAGCGCCACATGCCTGAAGGGTAAAGTGAACCATCGAGTTCCAGGCCCACTAGTCAGGGGGAGACCGAACGAACCTGATGGTTAGTGACTTTAAGTCGATTTCCGCGTAACAGTTATCAGTTATCAATGTGTACAAACCACTGAGCAGTAGAGTATGAACACGGTTGGTGGCAGATTAATAGTGATAACCTGGTCATATCCTATTGACCAAGCGTATTGAATGTTGAACTTGTTATACCCTTCTCCATCCGCACTTCCTCATAGTTTGTACAAGCCACTCGATGGAGCGCCTCACTTATCACCAACAGGAGGAAATTATGCGCACCAGAGAAGCACAGGAGTCGAGAGTAAAGACCAGTACCGTCTATCTCCCAGATGCAGATTTGGCTGATACTACATAACTAGCCTTCTGACTAGAGGTGCTGGTATCATGACCTGTACTGCTAGCAACAGGTCGGCGTAGTAAGAGTTCCGTAGAGTAGAAAATCTAGACCCAGTGCCTCCCCTTAAAATCAGTTTTTTTCGGGTAAAGACGATGATATGTTGCTTCAGATGTTGAATAGTGTTAAACGTCGACTTGGACGTGGGGAACAGGCACTGAGCGGCGGACAGAGACAGGTCAAAATGAGCGTGGGAAACCTCACTCTTTTCAACAAGCCGCGCGGTGGCACACACAAGTTCGTTCGTGAATGTCATGATCACTGCGAGGGAGTAACGTATTGGAATAACCCGCCCACTTACAGTCATTGCAGGTCAAAATCTCAGACAGTACTCAACCATACTTAGCTCGTCTGTCTCACCACGACTGCCCATAGCTATGCGTGGTTCTCCATCAAAACCGAGTCTTCAAGCTTCAATGGCCGCTGGGTTGATCAAGATTACACGACTTCAAGGTGTATCCTAGCGATCTCCATCTTCATTAAATGTGAGTTCTAGCTGGACTAAAACGCGGACACAAGAATGTGAGGCGAATCGGGCCAACTTCAATGGTTCGCGTTTTCGTACATGGAAGTTTTTCCGGGATAACGCATTTCAGTGTTCACGAAAAGGCCAGCAAGTGCGAAACCAGAAGGCAGAGGACAGATATGGAGGTAAGTATCCCAATCTTCGGACTATCCATCCTCCGCCAAGCGGAATTAGACCGTGTCGGCTCAGAATTCGAAGGAGTCGAATTGGGAGACTCGGACTCGGACAGGGTTAATGTGCTAGAGAGCGGGAAAGTTCAGACTTATGGTGGCGTCCGGGCGACCCGTGATTGAAGTGAAACATGTACCTAGTTTCAGTCTTCGTAGCCAGAACATCAACAGTGACAGTCAACATCACCGATTGCGTGCTTTCATACTCGGTGATTCTGAGATCGAAACAGGAGTTGAGTTGCTCGATATAATTTAGAATACGACTGCGAGCCTTACACTGTTGTTCCTCCGCTAATCAAGGTAGAGAGGGCGCTACTGACGATTGTTGCAGATGTGGTTTCCGTAACCGTTTGCTCGCTCACCAAGGTTGAGAGGGCGGTAGTAATAATTGTTGCAGGTGAAATCTCTGTAATGGTAGTGGGAGAATCTCCTGCTACATAGGTCAAGGAACTGCCAATGATGTTGAATCAATCTTTAAAGCATATATCTGGAATGTAAATTGAACATACTTTGGCGGTAATCGAATTCCAGGTAATTGGGTTGTCGCGAGCCTGTTTCTCATAATTCAAGTTGAAAATTCATCGAAAAGATAATTTGAACCATACGTAGTGAAACTGGATGCTTTGGAGGTTGGAGGTGTATTAGAGCTACCGAATAGAGTTAGAGCACGGGCACTGTCAGATGAATAACGGAGACTTACTGAGCCATGGTATTCAAGTTCTCCCGAAACGACGAAATTTGAAGCACGTTGTTATATACATTTTCGTTCACTCCTATCACAAATCTAGACAGACGTGGCACTTATGATGGCAACGAGATGCATCACCAATAAGAGAAGCGCCAAAGTCTGTGGTACAGTCACCACCGAGTCGCAACGGTGACCGGGCGTGCATGATGTACTGTAGGCTGTAGGCTCATCTTCTGAGCTGTAACGGCTGTTTATTCGACTGAGTTGGTGCAGACGTATCTAATTAACAATGGCACACTCTGCGGTAGGGACGAGTTGTTTGCTCGGAATTCCGGCATGAGTATTTGCGAGAACTTCAGGATTCGCGGAACAGTGTGATGAACGATTTGGATGAGATTGATATCCACAGGTTGGTGGGATTCCAATTGGTGAATCATCCAACATCCTAGCTGTCCTTGGATAGGACGCCCTCGGATTGTCGAGTTGGACATCTGTTCCGCTTGCTAGAATGACAGACTCTGTGCTGTTCGAGAGGTGAAGAGACGGTGCACCACTAGGGTCCCACAATGACCTTTGCAGATAGACAAGAACAATTATCAGTGTTGGATAGATACCCTTGATGGTGAATGCATGGTGTCAATATCAAAACAGTATGAGATCAGAGGAAAACATACCACAAGTTGGACGCTAAGGGAAAGAGAGGCCTGTTGGAATAGTTCATTGATAGATGTTACGACAAACAATTGGAGAAACTGTGAATGCGTGAGATACAAGAGAAGCTTAGACATCAGGTTAACGTACCCAAAGAAAAGTGTACACGATTCCGGACTCTAGGAGTAGGAAAAGAGTTTTCTGTGTGGCAGTGGGTCGTCCTCCTGTGCCGAGATACTCCCTCAACACGCGCCGATATATCCTGATGCAATGGTCAGAACGGGATGTGACTCATGTGAATTCCAGAGGTTCGCGTACCAAACTTTATACCCAATGGCGGCCGTTGCAAGGACATTCGTGGCTATTGATAAAACATAATTGGAGATGGAAAGAGCTCTACAAGTCGGCGGCAAGTCGAGCGGCCAGTCAAAATGAACCAAACACCCCAGAAAGCTTATAACCGACGCTGTGATATATTTTCATTTGCAAACATACGGGAAGGAACACGCCAACGTACCTGCCGAGCCCAGCAATAGAAACACCGATGGATACACTACTCTTCGATTCTCAGTCCATAGTACCCATGCCCTCCAGACCACGATGTAGTCGCCAATCACAACCTGCGGAAATTTCAGTTCACCGATTTGCAAGGAAAACGCCGGACCATGACTTGCCTCACAGAAAAACATAACTGGTTGACTCAGTGATAGAACGGTAAAACGGTTCCGGTATGCTATTATTTTATTGGCTACAGGCTCATCGACGTTGTCTATAAGAATCGTCTTGATACCCTGGAGGAAGATGGATGCATATGTGGCGACAAAGAACGTTGAGATTGCAAACATTGTTACGATGGCCAGTAGCAGAACCAGCTTTGCTTTTACATTCCCTTCTTTTCGGCTGGTAGTTCATTCCGAAGGAAATATAATGAGCAAAGCACGACACGTATAAATAGGGAGGAAGGTCGACACACCATAAAACGACGATAGTAAAACACAAAAGTACCAGGTATATCCCTAAGCGATTATTTAGTGGTACCATCGAATTGGATGATTACTAGAGACAGACCATATGGGATTGCGGTAACCAGAAAACCAACACCGTTCAAGAGTAAAGTGGAGCCTGTGGAAGATATCAAGGTGAAGTCGTCTGGGTTAGTCGTCATAGAGGAGAGCTATTGCTATTGCCAAAATCGTCCATCGAACATGACCAAGTTCATTTCGTTGACCGGTGAAACGAAATCAAAGGATGTGATAGATCTGCCATGTCCGATCCTTATGTGTTTCATCCAGTCTGGCTTCGAGCGTTAAGGCCGGATCGACATGCCAGCGGATCGGCTACCTCGAAGATAAAACACCTGCAGGGATACGTGAGTTACCTATGCCTCATCGTGTGAGACTTCATACTATTTTGGTACCAAAACGGCGGCCATTGAAGCTTGTTATACACTTTTTCAATCATTCCATCTTCTAAATTTATTCAGGCGGCCGATGGACCCACCGATGGGCATCACCAACGAAGATACCGCACAAAAAATCGGCAATTGAAATCCTAAATCAGTTGCGACATGTTGGTTACTGGAGGCTGGAAACCAGCAGCTATCCAACATTCTGAATCAGAGACGCGTCCACAAAAAAGGAGCATCAGGGTGAGTATAAGTCGAGCTACACCTGTCGTTTTATTTAATCTCGATCATCATCGGCAGGGGTAGTATTGATACAACATTTTGATTTATTGTCAGTGGCTTAAGTAGTGTCCAAACAGCAGGGAACTTAATCTTCTGCCCTTAGCTTCGTAAATGGAAAGGAACCCTCTCAAGTTGAATAGCTGTCCCTCCAGAAATGAGGATCTCTGAGCTGGATGAAAGGTGACAAGATCCACCGCTCGGATCCCACAATGACTTTTGCAGGTAGACAAGTATAACGACTAACGTCGGATAAATGCCCTTGATGTTGAGAGAACGAAATCAATATGGTAGAGCTATCACAAGAAGATGGAGGAACACACCACAAGTTGGACACTAAGAGAAAGAAGAATTTGTTGAAAGAGTCCGTCAGTAGATGGAATGGCGGCAAACAATTGAAGGAGCTATAATTGCGTGAGATATGCAGTACGCAAACGCTCAAGTGGACAGACCCAAAGAAAGCTGTAAAAGATTCCGGACTCTAGAATTAGAACGAGACTTTTCTGTACGACGGGCTGTCCTCCCGTGTGGAGATACGCCCGCAGCACCCGCCGATGTATCCTGATGAAATGGTCAGAAGGGGAAACAAGTTTCATATATTCGCGTACCAAACTTTATACGCTATGGCGCCCGTTGCGAAGATGTTTGTTGCTATCGACAAAGCATAATTAGAGATGGACAAAGCATAGCAGGTTGGAGGCATGTCGAGGGGCCAGCCAAAATGTACCAAGCACCCCAGGAAGCCCACGACTGACGCTGTGATTGCGTGAGATCCCTTCAGTTGTGAGCAGACATGGAGAAACAGATTCACATACCCACTGAGCATAGAAATAGAGCCACCGACACATAAACGACTCTTCGCTTCTCAGCCCATAGTACCCAAGCCCTCCAGACTACGACAAAGTCACCAATCACGACCTGCATCATTTTAACTCAAAGATTTACGACGGAAACTCGGGAGGTACCTCGGCGAAGAACATGACTTGTTGACTCAGCGACAGAACGGTGAAACGGTCCTGGTATGCTATTATTCTGTTGATTATGGGCTCGTCGACGTTGTCAATAAGAACCATCTTGATACCCTGGAAGAAGATAGATGCATATGCGGCGACAAAGAATGTTGAAATGGCGAACATCGATACAATGGCCAGTAACAGGAAGAGCCTCGCTCTAACATTCCCGTCATTCCGGCTAGTAATATATTCAGGCAGGAGGAAAGTAAGGAGCAAAGCATGAGGTCGACCCACCATAAAATGACGATAGCAAAGCACAGAAGTACCAGATATATTCCTAAGCGATCACTTAGTGGGACACCAAATCGAACGATGACTAGAGGCCAACCGTAGGGGATTGCAGTCACCAAAAAACCGACACCGTTCAAGAGCAAATTGGAGCCTATGAGAGATATCAAAGTGGAGTCGTCCGGATTGGTCGTCATTGTACGGTTAGGTGGTAGAGATCGAGTGACTGTTCATCGAGAGTAGTTTTGATTCGTTCGTTGGCCAGTAGACTGCCAGAGTTAGAAGATCGGAGATTCATAACGCGTCCCGTATTGGCCGGCGGGATTGGATATATCGTCAAACAGTAAGATGGACAGATGTGCTCTGTTCCTTGAACCGGAATATCATAATCATAGTATGGATCGATTTTCGCACACGTTAATTATGCATATAAAACCGGATTTGACCGAAATTATATCACGGACATAATACGAGGCGCCATCGGTTCACAACAAAAGTTGAATGAGGTAGGGTACATGATGGAGGCAATACAAAAACTGACGAACACACAAGTTATTAACAGACTAGTGGTGCAGGTAGACTGGAAGAGAAGGGGTGTCGTGTCGATCGAGGGTTTGGCAGCCTCATACTTGAATGTCATTTTCCTTGATGGTTAAAAAATAGGCATTCTCAACTCGAACGAATAGCGCGCATAGACTCTCACCTTACAAATCTCGTGGCTGACACTAAATTCATCGATTTGGGCGAGAGCGAGGTTCATAAGATCATTTCGTGGGGTTTCCTTCATAACGTCTTTATGTCCGGAAGCCTGTTGTCGATGGGTCAAGCGTGTGAAGCGCGTGGATGAAGGTGACTTACCGATAACCGTCGATCAAAGAGCTCGCTACCATTTCCAAGCGTGTTTTGTATCTTATCCCCTCTCAATGGTGCGATACTTGGGACACGAGGAAGACCTTTCATTTTGCTTGGCAAACCTTCGATAGGGGAAGGGGAAGCCAACGGACCATCTTTCTGTTTGACAAACTTGTTCAGTGCCGATTCGTAATCTGGGAAATGGTACTGCCAGCCATTGGGAATTCCCTGATAGAGAGAAACTTCTCGCGACATCGGAAGGCTCGTGACGCGTTCGATAGCTCCAAGAGATGGGGAAGAGGACGGACGGAATCCAGGATCAGATCGTGTAGGCATCAAAGGGAGCTCGACCTCGGTAAGAGGGTTTCGAAGTGTACGTTTCAGGCGATGATATTTCATAGAGTCGTCCTCTTCATTACCATCAACACGGATAGTCATAAGTGGTTCCGGTTTTGAGGTTTCAGAAGAGAAGAGAGGGTCCGAAGAAGTGGAGGTAGACGCAGGGTTGGAGGATGAATCATAGACGGGTGTGTTATCCCTTCGGCCAGGCTCTTCTTCATCGAATACATAATCATCGTGAGTCGGCGCAGCCTCTGAAGCCTTCTTTAGTGACTTTTCAGCGCAAGCTGGACAGGAATCCACAAATTCTCCAACTAGAACAGACGAAACAAAGGCATGAAGATCTTGAACGAGGGCGTTTGTGGCACACTGGTCACCGTGGTCGCTTGCGAGATGACAAAAACAGAGAATGTCGTATAAAAGGTCTTCGGCAGCGACTATTCGATCTTGATAGGTTAGGATAGCTTGAGGATGAAAAGTATCGAGGTCTCTTCTGACGAGGATACCTGGTCGGGTGGAAACGGAGAACAAGCCCTCATTGGGCAAAGGGTCGCTTCTGGTTTCCGCAACTGGTGAATGGCAGTTACCAGATCGTTGGGGTGTTTTGAACATCCTATCAAAGGTGGCTCTAGAGAATGGGCGATCTTCGTAACGAGAATTCGCGAAGTCCTGTGAGTGAAGGATAGTTTTGAAAGTTTCCGGCGTTGGGAGACCCGCTATTGGTAAAGATCTATCTGACTGAAGACAATGTTTCAGCGGAGGAGTGAGGCTTTGAGGATGGGTCTCCATGTCGTCGAAGGTCCGAGTTGCAGGTATTGTATACGAAACTGAGTAGGCAGAGGTAAGTAACAGTACGGCGGCTGCACGCCGTTACATAAACAAGTGAGGTGCCGTGCGACGGCCTCATCGCGAAAGCCGGTAGGACTACAAGTAAATAGAGATATACGTAGCACTACATTATTCGGAGAGTATCGTAAAAAAAATCAAACCCAAAAGGAACGAACGAACATTATTAGCAGGCCGAATTACAACTATACAGAACATCAGTAGGGCAGCCCATGCTATTCAATCAGGGTCTCGTAGGACGTCTCTCGCCACCCCACCGGCAACCATCATCGCTCGCTTATCCTCTGAATCATCCGGATCAAGGAAGCCAATCTCTTCTTGTGCCTGGAGGTGCTGAGATCTAGGATTGGGAAAGAATCAGTATGGCGAAACACAGATACGTGGGCCTTCACGTACTCGAGCCTCGATATCCACGCGCCATCCATCTCAATCTGGAGGTCTGGCCCGACATAGCTGCAGTAGATACATCGTAAGAAAACAAACTAGTCAAAAAGGAAGACATACAGGCGGTTTCTGATGGCAAACTGCAAAAAGCCTTTCCAGTATGGATCTAGGTTCAAAAGGGCGCCATTTCCAACGACTACGAGTAGTTCCCGGGCCCGGGTTATGGCGACGTTCATTCTAGTGAACAGACGGTTAGGACCTTCGCAAATACCGATGACAACACGGGCCTACCTTTTTCTTTCGAACACTAACCCAATCCCTTTTGCAGTATCTTCTGCGAGATATTTAGGCGTGAATCTCACACAAGAAATCACTACCACCCTCTTTTCGCGTCCTTGGAAATCCTAGAAGTTCCGCTGTATTGAACATGGCCTAAAGTAAACAAGAAGAAAGATCCAACCTCAACACTCCCAACATCCACCCTAGCAAATCCCTGTTTTCGCAAGTTTTCTCGAAGCCTCCACACTTGCTCTCTCCAGGGCGCCATCACCCCGATATCCTGAAGTTGTAAAGGAGGCGAAGATTTATTTGCCTCTTCCATGAGAGAGGAAATAACTTCGACAATCCGTTCAATCTCGCCAGCGTTATACCAGGTCGCTTTCTGCGCAAGGAAAAGGTTTGAGGTGTAGTTTTGTATGTACAACCGAGCTCAAAACGTACTTCGTGTATTGAATCCTCTTTGGTATACGATCCGATGAATTTGAGAGGGAACGATGGATTGGGAAGTTGAGCCCAGGAGATCAGTCCGTTTGCAGCGCACGGTTCTAGACTATCGTTGTAGAACATCGCCGAGGGGGGCATCAGGATCGCGGGATGCGAGCGATAATTCTGCGTTCATGGCGTGTAAGTCAGCAATTATTCTGATTGATGGTGCAAAATGCAAACCTTGGTAAGGTTTACGAATGGCTTGAATGCAGGCAATCCACCGTTCTGCCATTCCAACGAAACCGGTGCTTGATAACGTGCCTCGGGATGTTCTGCATACACCGGTCTCTCAAGCAAGCGCTCAAGAAGCGAGACGTCAAGCTCGTTCTGGCGAGCTATGTCTGAGACAATGATAGGGCCCACTGTCAAGTAGGACACCTTGATCAGAAAAGCGAAAAGAACGGCGAATGGGTAGAATCAAACCGACATTGATTTGGGTCTCCACAGAGAACGAGTTGAGGCATTGTCGCTAGAGGATGATACCTAGGTGAGGGACAAGTGATGATATCAGTAATATCTTTCCCGGGATCCCCCTCCTGCTTCGGAAGAGTATAAACGACCGAGATGGGGATCAGCAGCTCGGGTTCTGATCCCTGCGCAGCCTAGATGAGGTCCAAAATCAATAGGTAGCGACAGGTAAGAAGGGGCATCACTCAACCTCGTCAATCAATAGGTGTGTCCAGTGTGGTGAAACTGGCCTTCTATCATCTGGACGGAGACCATCCATCACCTCGTCTTCTAGAGCTGCCAAAACGACATTCGTACAACGCGCTGATACGAGCATCGCAGCATCCAAACAGGAGGTCACCACTACCTTGTATCTCATTAGAGTTTTCCAAGGTGGCAAGGCAAACTTGCCGTCATCGTTAGGAATGTCTGCGCAGGGATCAGCTTGAACGGAGAAGACAGGAGGTGTGTGAGACATCACACATACAACAAAACGGTCGAATAGCATCAGGAATCTCGGCAAACGTCCTGTTCGGGTCATTCAATCTGAGCATCTCGCGAGGCTCCAGAACTGTTGCCAATCTCTGAGTCAGCGTATCAGTTGCTGGATTAGACGGTGCACAGAGTAAAATATGGGCTTTGGGTTGGAAACGGAGGATTTGGTGTACAGTTTCGACAATGGTTCTGAAGCAGATTGTCAGTACCGTGCTATAGAAGAGAGGTTGGAAACGAGGCCGCACCGCGTCTTTCCCGTTCCAGGTGGTCCCCTGATTAAGAAGGGTATAGGGGATTGATATAGCGAAACCGTGGATGCTGCCAGCTGTGTACCATGCAAGAGTTAGAAAATGTTCCACGATAGGTCAAGAGTGACTCAACACGCTGTTCAGCGTTCAGCCCTTTATCCACCCAATGTTCGTGCGTCACATGTGGAGGGCTTGATGGAACCGGAGGGTACAATTGAAGGTCGCTCCCGTCAGGAAACATCCATTGGTGCGTGAGCGAGCGCGTCGTCGACTGCAAAGCACCACCAATAGTTCTGATGGCAATTTCCATTGCCATCGCAGGACCTGCATTGGCTAAAAATGACGCGTTAAAACATTGGGGAACCTTCTTTACTTCCTCCGGGGCAGATTGTTGATTCGGATAGAGGTTATTCAAAGTATAACTTTTAAGGGGCGGGCAGCAAAAGTCTGGATGGGATGATGATGGTTGGAAGAAGGCTATGTGAACGTAAAGCCTTCACTCACGAACGTAACCCTCCCTTTTCCGCGAGAGCATTACTCTGCCTTCAAATGCCATACCCGTCCCCCGCTCCCAATCCAAGATGATTTCTCTAAGATGCACAATATCGCCAATCTCCAAACGTGGATAGTTTTCGCGTATTCCAGGTACGAATATCGAAAATTCGGCTTCTTCCCAACTATGAACGTTGACTTGAATTTTCCATAATACAATCTTCTTTTTATCGTCTGCAACTCTGCACAATTCCCATGCATGTAGAGTCAGCCAATGACTCTGGTAATCAGATAAAATAGGGACAACAGGCGTATCCTCACGAGGAGGAGGGTTGGAAAGCGTCGTACAATCAGACCAAGAAAGAGTATATTTTTCGATTATTGAAGAAGAAAGGGGAAAGTCATTGAAATAAGACGATGGAGGATAAACAGGAATTGGAGGAAGAGGAGTAAATTTATGTGGTTGCTTTTGGATATTTTTCAGGTATTGAGGAATATATGTTTCAGCCTTGAAAAAGGAAATTTGATTATCGTGGTTCCCTGATCAATACCAAGCAATTGCAAGCCTTACATGTATATCAAATTCAAAGTTGTTTTCGTCGGGTCCCGATCGCGGTGATTTTTTGGGAGTTGAGAGTGGTGTGGGTGGTGTCGCTAGAGAGAGCTCTGGAACCGAAGAAGTGAATAGGTCCGGAGCAGAACAAAAACCGGGAAGAGGTGCGAGACGTTGTTTCCAAAAAGTATGAACGTTCAAATGAGGAACATTAATATCGGAGAGCTGCTGTGTTGTCGTTGTTGCCCGTGTCGGAGATGGAGGTATATATGTATCTAGAATGTATCCGTTCGAAGTCGAGTACTGCGTTGGAGTTGGATACACAGGGTTGGGAGCAGGACCTGGCCATGGTCGTTGCGACGTGTAGGCATTGCCGGGATAACTTCCTTGGAAATGGGGTAGGCCGTTCTGATGAGCACTCCACTGAGCAGGATATTGAGGAGCAAAGGACTGTCGAGGATCATGAGGCTGATGATAGTATGCTTCACCAACATAGCCCTGGAATTGAGGATTGGGATGATATTGAGCGTTCATGATGCTTGAAGTTGGGGAGAGTGGATAGAAGCAAAATCCTGCAAAAAAATCCTATAGGAAGAGCTCATGGAAGGCGGGAATGGAAAGGAGCCAGAGAGATAATGGTGGTTCTGGTTCAAGCCGCATATTACGATCACGAGCGCACACGCGTCTTCAAGAAGTCTAAGAACTGTCAGAGATCTAGATACCCGCAGTTTGAGACTGTCGCTCAGTCGCGTCTCTATATGGTAATTCTATTCGGATGAATGGGGGAAAAAACAAAAAGTCGTGGCTCGTACGTACGAGGCTAACTTGCTCTAAACTTGAGTGCAAAAAGAATACATTCCAAGTACAGAGAGCGACGAGATACTGTAATAGCTATAACATGGTATGTAACGTAGACGTATGATCTGAGATACTGTACAAATGATACACGATTAATCAAGGATCCGAATGTAGGGTCTAAAGGAAGGAAAAGACGAAGAGAAAAAGATTCAAGAATCAAGGGCAGGCCGAGGCTTAGTGCGAGCTCCGCTTGGCCACCTTCGAAAGGAACCTCATTACGACTTCTTTTCCTCGTTGTAGATTGGTCAGGGAAATTCTCTCGTTGGGCAGATGGGCTCGATCCTGTAGAAAAGTAACGAAGGTCAGATTCACATATCTTACCCATTTACGGCGTTTTTAACTTACCTGGCTTTGTCCCATGGGAAGATGGAGTGCGTGACATCCAAAGGCTTTTTCCAAGAATGGAATCGAGGGTATCGACTAGAGCAAATGGACGGAGGTAAGAAGACAGAGAAATAAGGGGGACACGGAAGATGACACGTACACCACCCTCGCGTATCCTCAGCGGTGCCACACCCCATTCTTCCTGAATGGCGCTCTCCAGGTCCTTGAACCATGGATCCTTCAAATTGCCAAGCCACCAATCGGCAGTGCGATCAATAATCACCTCGAGTTGGTTCGGTGAATTGAGTTCCTTGTATGAAGTTCGTAGGTAGTTAGACAAAGATTCCGTGACTGCCTCCAGATCCTGATCGGGGACAATTCGAAGTGATATATGACATGTTACAGTTCCAGGGATAACGGTAGAGTCTGGATTTTGCAGAAGTCAAAACAGTGAATATCAAGAGAAAGGAGAAACGCACTTTTTGGTCCAGAGATCTCCATGCTGTGAACCGTCAGCGAGGGTTCGCGCCACCGCGAAAACATGGAAGAAGCAGGTTTATGAGTGATTTCGGATAATCTCTCATACAGATCCTTCTCTGCTTGATCAGCACCTGAAACATGCTCATCTTACCAACAAAGTAAGTGGGTATCAGCGAAAACGAAGTGCACGAACGTACAAAAGCCTGGAATCTTGACACGTCGTTTAGAATCGGTCAAGGTCGATATGAGGCTGACCCTGCGAGTAGCTGTCAGACAAGGGCATATTACGCGTTTAAAGTATTCTCACATATCGAGCATAGGTTCTACGATGCCTCCACCATCGATGCCAGAGTGAAGGTCTGGGAGAGCATTGGAAATCTGCCATGTATACGCTCAGATCAAGTCAAAATGGCTTGAATAAGTAACCGAACCTGAACCGAGCAATGTATCACACCACGAAGACCGTATGTAATACAAGGTTGGTCTTCTGATATCCAGGTGGAATTGCTTTAGTCAAAGGCTCAGTACGGGATCCAATAGGAAAAGAACAATGAAAAAACTGACCTAATAAGGATCTCATCTATGTGGCCAATCTCGTCCTGCAAAGGGCAGTTCGTAAAACTGCGGACGCCTCCGAGCAAAAAAAAGAACACACCTTGTATTTCCTCACCGCATCTTCAAATCCAACACTTCCGGACTCTTCCTCACCCTCAATCAGGAACACAACATCAACACCTAACGCACGGCGGGAGAGCAGCTCGGAAACAGCAAAAGCGACGGCTAAAATCGGACCCTTGTTGTCCGTCGTTCCGCGGCCATAAAGATATCCATTTCGACCATCCAACTTGAAGGGATCGGAGTTCCACCCTTCCATTGGGGCTCCAATTACGTCGTAGTGGCCATAGAAGAGTAATCGTGGTCTCGGGTGCGTGCCTTGTCCAGTGAATGTCCCCAATACGAGAGGGTTGCCCCCTTCACCAGTCGGGAGCTACAACAGCGGTAAGTGGGCAGCACAAACTGCGTAAAAGTAAAAGTACTGACCAAAACCGAACAAGCTCCAAGTTGCGTCAAGCACTTCTTTAGCCATATAGCTGCTTGCCTACAATCTTCCCTATGCGAGGTATCCGCGCTCACACTCGGAATTGAGACAAAGTTCGAGAGAGCATAGGAGATAGTATCTATAAAGATTTATACGTCAGCTGTGGGGGTTCGATAAGTGACAGTCCATTCTAACCCCTACAAAGTGGTGCGTCGGTGTTTTCTCTATCTCTCTCCTCTCCTGAAATCGAAAATCTTGGTGGCGGTGGACGAACATTCCAAACTTTGATATCATCATCATTACCGCCAGTGAGAAGCGCGAAGGACTCGTCGTCTCCGACCTTATTTCGGGAAACGACGGATGAAAGTAGAATCCCGTTATGAGCGCTCCAAGATGCGGTGCGATCAAATGAACCCGAGTAGCGCTACCAATAAGAAGATTATAAGGTTAATCATGACAATTGACGGACAGCGAAGATGGGTAACAGCAACTTACTATTACTTGGCCATTTGCGGAGCAAGTGTAAAGGTCCGATTGGATCAAAGACAAGGAGAGAATGTCAACACCCTCTTGGACGATTATGGTTCTGACAAGCGTCATGGTTTCCAAATCCAAAACTTTAACGTGCCCATCCTGACAGCCCGCGTAGGCTGTATCTCCCCGAACCACGATAGATAGAATAGCACCATGGGTGCAGGAAAACGTGTGAAGGAGTCTGAGGCCGTTTTTAGTGCATTCCCAGACCTATAGAGGAAAGTAAGAACCTCGAATGGATGAAGCTAAAACACAGTGTAACGAACCTTCACAGTCTCATCTCCACTTCCGGTCAAAAGCCTCACCGCGCCTTGATCTTGTATAGTCATGCAGTATACATATCCAAAATGTTCCGACTCGATACTATTGTTGGCCGGGATGCACAATCGAGGCTCGTCGCCGCCCGCTTCGCTCGGCGGACCGCTGCCATTGTTCGCGAATATGTCGGCGGGTTTACGCTGATACTGCGGATAGCTATCGAAGAATTTGTGGACTTTTCGCGGGCCGAGGAGGGGAGTAGATGTGCCCGAAACGGCGTTGGAACTAGAGTCGGAGCCAGAACGACGGAAGTCGAGCCATTGGATAGAGGTGTTCTGACAACCAAGGAAAACGGTCTTGAGAGTTTCAGACCAAGTGATAGAGTATATATCTCCTGCGCCTGCTTCGAGATAGGGATCGATTGTGAATAGTAGCTGCAACGTCTTCCCGGACCATACGCGGACGGTGCTGTCCCCTGCAATGATGTTAAAACATTGAACACTGCCGAGTACTATTGGTCGCGTACCTGAAGAGCTGAAAAGCCAATCTCTATCACTCGCATAGTGCAAGGCCAAAACGGCCTTGGTGTGACCTCGCAACGTGTCTTTCAGCTGGAAGGATTTCTTGTCCCAAACCTTGGAACCGACAAGTGTGAGCGATACTCAAAGACGAGCCTAGCTTAATGCGCACCCTGATATCCACATTCTGGCTTCCTGAGAAGATGTATTCGTCATTCGACGCAAGGCACAAGACTGAATTTCCAGAATCATGCAGCTTGTGCAATAAGCATGGTGTATAGTTGCTCGAGTGTAGCGTGCGGCTAAGAGATGCTGAACAAAGGAGTCAGTGGTGATGGCTCGGTTCCAGAGAAGATGTTGTAAACGTACGATGAGGAGAAGGAGGAGGATCCATGCTTTCTAGATCCTTCGAATAAAGCTGGACCTCCGCTAGGAGTTGGGGCTGCATACTTATATTTGTCGGTTAACTAGCGGGTTGCCAGTAAGTTGGCGTTTTTCTGATTCAAGTACGGGATGGTGCCATAATGGCGACGGAAAGGGTGAAGGCCCTACTTGTTAGATCTGTAACAATGATTATTGCTGTCCTCAGAGTCAGTTCCCAACATTTCAATTTCCATCGGAATTTGATTGACCTTGCCACAGTGTGACGCCGGTGTCACCTCCGGAATCCCGCCGCAATCAATAAAACCACGTGGCATGACGTAAAGTTGACGCCCGCCGTGGGAATTACTCCTTGACCCTCAACTTCATACAGCGATTTTCTACCAACCTACTCTTCGAATGTTCAGGACTTTGATTGAAATGACCCACCATATTCCGTACGCAAGAAGCAAAATTTACTGCAACAATCGCCCGTAAATTGTGACTCACACAAATCTGACTCTTTTATGAAACGACTACATACCCTGATCTTGGTTCAAGCAAATCTCTCAGTGCGACCTCCAAAACTCGATTTTTGACATTCAAATAATCTCTGATGGCCGAGAACATGGGATACATTGGGGGGTGGCCCCACCAGCATCGACGCAGAATCGGTCGGTACCGATTTATCATGGAGTCTTCGAAAAATTAATGGTAAGTGAATTCTTCTTCACTCTTACCACCTCAAATGCCCCACCCTCTAATTACTCTGAACTCGAGGCTGTCAGGTCAGACGTCACACTGCTACAGCTTTCAGTTGTCGAATATTCAGTTTCTTGACGTCGGTGGTATTAGTATATTCGTGCAGGGTATTATACGACCAAGGTAAAATGGGATTTTGACCGCGACAATAGGTTGGGGACCAAAGGTGAGCAGCATTATCATCCTGTCAGTGTCTCCTGTCGAATTTTTACGAGCAACATTCGTGCCAAGTTGCGCCATGTACAAGTGCTCTCATTTGTCAATCATGAACCTTTACGTCCTCTACCTTGAAACTCGGGGAAACCTCTGGTATTCCGTTGACTAGATGACACGTACGCTTTAACGTCAGGTCTCAAAGGGGAAGGACCTTAGAGCAGTTTAACTGGAAATCACGGTAACGCCAAACGTTTCTTGTGTCGTTGCACTGACCGCTCCCACCGCAGCGTTCAATTCTCAGAAGCTGTTGCACCGCGAAAATCACCGATAACATTTTGGAGACACGGGTGATAATATGTTGCGCTTTTCTGTACTCAACAGCCAGAGGCTCTGCATCCTTGGAGCGCTTACTCGGACTTACTCGGGATGCATGCCGCATTTTACTACTGCGGATCGCTTTTCTCGCTGCTTCTTCATGGATCACCAACTGCGATAACTCTGCATAAAAGCTACTTTGTCATGGGTGCGCGTCGAGTGTACAACCGGGATCTGGATAGCTTTATAACTACATGTTAGGTGGCCGGGAGCGGAAAGTCGATGAGGCTAACAACGGAAATGAACTGGTGTACACTAGTTGTGAGGTGTCACTTAACGACGCGGAAATTTTAGGCTATCAGGTCACCGAAGTAGCGCTAGCGTAGTACTTTCTAAAACGCTGGGCCCATCGTGTTAGCACCCTCACGAAACCTCTGCCATAAAAATGGTTCTTGTTCTACTTTTGGAGACCACATTCTTTTTTGTTTTTTTGTGGAGCGTTTCACCCAAAAAAAACAACACTCGGCGTTCGCTCGGCCAAGACCCAGGCAAGACCTCTCCCTCGATTAGCGGTTGGGCCGACAAAGTTGGTACCTTCTCCCCGCACAAGGAATCAGGATCTCGCAAAGAGACTATATTTCATGTCAACCAAAATGTTCGGTTCATTCTTACCTATTACCCACACGTATGAGGCGGTAGGTTATTTTGAGCTGACAGTATGGGTATCTCACTGTTCCCGCCTGGAATGCTCTAGGACCACAGCCTAGCCTTACGGTGTGAATCCTGCTTGCAATTGTGATGTAGGACACTGGCAAGATAAGAGGTCGGAATCTCGATACGCTCCGTAGCACACAAGCCCCCGATGGTAATCAGTCCAGACGACTCGGACTTCGCCTCAACCTAGCGCAGAACAATGGCATGCTACACTTATCCGAATTTACCAATCCCGGAAAACGAGAATCGCCAGTGCTAGTTGTCACTGATCACGACACTAAATACTTCGCGGTCTTTTCTGCATTACGCCGGATGCACACGGTGCGAAGGTAATAGTATCTGCTTCCTATTTATAAATTATCCTTATGCCCGTATGAAATACACCGGCGTAGTGCTACACAACGAAAGTCCCGGCCACAAAAAAAAACACACAAAAAACTATAATAAGAAAACCCCAAAGTAACATGATCAACGAACCAAAAGTGAAGACTCAGAGAATGGGAGAATCAAAGAACGAGTTTTCCCCAGCCTCCTGATACATGGTCATCGGCTATTATATTGCACTTTTAACGACGTCTCCTTCTTCCATAGCTACTTGACGAATGTGGAGGAGCGCACGACTCGCCAGGATGGAGTGTACCACACGTTCGAATCTATTGCGGTAGGCCGACCATTCAGATTAGGGGCGTGCCGAACAGACAGCTGATTCCACGCACGAGGATAAAAGAAACATAAGGTCCGTCTGCGAGTTTTAACTAAGCTCGTTTCTCATTACCATAACCGAGTGGTAGTCGACACTTACAGGAAGAGTGCGTACGAGGACCACGTTAATCACCGAGGTCACTGGAACAACTGGAATATCAAGAAAATCCTGTAAATTTCACTAAAGAATAGCTCACGAAATATGAATGTATAGTACACAACGCCTATGTTTGATGTCAGTTCGAATGCAGGGAGGTTGTAGGACCCTACCGTCTCGATAGACAGTCTTGAGAAGCGACGATCTTCCGCCCTCCCGGTCTATTGGAAAAAGGACAGTTAAGCAACCTCGACTTATTCTTGGAGACCGTTAGACATACATGCTGCAATCACGGGAATGAGGATCATCACCAATGTACCTATAGAACAATGGCCAATCGGTATCCGTGAGGTACTCATGCCAAAATAAACGAATGACTCACCGGTGTCGTATACCAAGAGCAATACCCACCGCAAATATAGAAGTTGGCTTGCATTGGTTATGAAACATCCTTGAAGAGGATGGTGCGTTGTGACTAATGAAATTGTAAAGACGACCATCTAATGATGAAGGAAGAAGCCTACATCTCACAGCTTGCAAGTATTTCGCTGACAAGAGGAAGTTCGGCGCCCAGCAGGCCAAGAGGAAAAAGATGAAACCTATGGCCACCGAATTTCGCCTCCCCCAGACCGCCCAGACGCGGAGTGTCAATATAACTGGAAGAAAAGTTGCGGGATGCAATCAAAAAGCACTATAGTCCAGCTTACTTTCAGATGCAAGCATACCGACGATAAAACACCCTGCACAAATAATCACATCAGACCTATCGGTCAAGGTAGGGTAACATTACAACATACATCCAGTGATTCTGTAGTCAAACTCACAAACACGAGGGGTTAAATTCGCTCCGAAGTTGTCTATGTATAAATCACCATCAACACGGACTCAAAGGTATGAACGTACCCGCTCACTCACGGTGGATGATGAAGCCAGCGGTGTCGAAAAGTGGGAGATAACGCTGGAAGATATATATAACGGTCAAGTATGACCATTTCCTCATCCAGATATGGTCGATCTCGGAGGGAAGATTGAGGAAAATCTCGTAGAGCAGGACCATAGTAGCTATGACTGCGATATTTAAGTTTTAGCCATAAGCTTTCTGGTATTATCCCGATCCCGAATACAAACCATCCATATACTAGAAGTAAACTTAGCCTCACCATTCCAGATCATACCATTGTTTAAGAGGGCTCACCGCGACTGTCCGTTGATGGTAGACCATCACTTCCACACTTTCCATGACCGATTCCTTAAGTGCGGCGGGATTAGGCATCGTGTCGGAGGGTGGAGTGCAAAGAGGGAGGTGAATCCGACCCTGACGAGAATCTCATCGGTCACAGTAATTATAGTAAAAGATCGTCTTACCTCCGTTGTATCAGACTTTCGGTGGCCGCTGCCATTCCGTCGATGTTAATGATCTGGAGCTATGAAACCATTTGGATGACAGATGGACAGGCAAATTAGGCCAGTAGATGTCATATGCGGAACGTCGGGTCCTATAGTCCATGTTCGAACGGGGGTCCTAAGCCCTATTAATGATCAACAGGGTTCGGTGAATGGTGTTGAAGAGAACTTACACGAGACTCAGATTGCGGGACTGTGAGGGATAACTTGAGTATACCAACGACTCAAGAGAAACCTCCCTCGCGGCTTAGTGGGTTGGGGCCTCCAGTCGTCGGTCAAATGGAAATAGACTCTGGGAAACAAACTACCGAGCGAGATTGCGGCGCGAGAAACGTTCCTGTTCACCCGAACGGAGAAGGCAATGAGTGCAATGATATCCGTGCCAACGTGATAAACGTCAATTGCCTGAGAATCCCTAGATACTAGGATCATTGTTAGCGAGTTAAGGGAAGCGGTCAGCTAAGTGCTAACGCGATGAGAGAACGGGAGCGGCTGGGAGCGCGCGTCACAAAAAAGGTAATTACACCATCGTGTGAATAACCATCTAGATATGGAAAGGCAAGACATTTCTCACGCTCGCTGGACCGTGACGCTCCCGCCATCCGTCCCAGCTGTAACGCTAGCCAGCAAATCCGATCACTTGGGAGCGTTTCAAAGAGATGCTACGCTCGATATCAGCTTGAGAAGTTAGTCCAACCGATTAGATCCAAGTCTCTCCGAAAAGGAGAGAACAAATGATTGAGAAATCAAAGAATTCCATCATCAATGCATGATAGATGGAAAATACCACGATCATGCGAAACGCAATCAGTGAACAGGGGGGGGCAAGAGCTGGCGCACACAAAGCTGAGCGCGGCCCCCGCGTTCCCACCTCACCACCTCGAGCTCGCTTTTTCTTTTCAGCAGCGCTGACAAGGAGCTGATTAGAACTAACCCGCAATCAGCATAATTCTGATTGTATGTCTTGACTCGAGAATTGTCTCGGGTAGCAACTTCTTCCTTGGCCTGCTTCAAATGGTCCAGAATTATAGGTAAAATTGGGTTTTAGATTGAATTTTGCCTCATTGCAGGATGCATTGCACCACTGTTTAAATGTCGAGGAACATTAAAGCAAAACATCAAGTGCAACTCACTAACTTGGTCGTGTAACTTGTTAGCATGGATGTATAGCTTTTTGACTGAAGAAGTGACGATGAAATGTTTGGTGAGAGGGAACTTGAGGCACTTGCAACGGTTATCATTGTTATCCGGACTGACAATGAGACTTGAAGGCAAAAAAGTCAGCCGCGGCGAGAACGTGATCACTCAACTTGAAGTTTGTGCGCGCAAAGTCTTGCCCCCTCTGAGCCCATCGTGATTGTCACGGAAATTTTGAAGAGAAGATGGGGTACCAGTGGTGGTGACGCGATCACCCCTAAGACCCAAGTTAATTTTCGCTCCCTTTGCCTCGTTGAATATTCCAATTTCTGTTCGTTTTTCGCCTTTTTTTCGCCGCGAAGCCATTGGCAGAGAAGAGTTAGATATGAAACTAATTCTACACACTCATAGTATGATACATTATCCGCCGCGCGCAGAGTAAGGTCGCTATGCACCCGTGTGCTTGGGCAACAAAGCCTTTCCGTGAAGCGAACCTGACCGCAGTCAATCTTATCCTCGACGCGCAAAGTCTATGGGAAGACTACAGAATGAGTGCGTCGTCGGGCTCGAGATCTGACCCAACCCGCCAGTATAGCATGGCTATCTCCGTGGGGGGGAAAGAAAGTGTGTAGAATGAATCACCCAGTGCCGCTCGCACGTTTATCCGTCGCCGGGCTACGGACAATTCTTGCGCGGAACATGGAACGAATTCAAGTCCCACTGAGATGCCATAGGGGCAAACTTGCCGCTACCAAGGCAAGGCTAGAACTATGCTTCAGCAGGTACAGGGAATGTAATACTCAGTTTTTAGGTGAAGAACCCTGGCTCGAGAATTGGATGTAAGCGCTTGAGCCTTTGGGCGTCCGGACTAGATGCTGAACAAAGTCCGATAGCATCGTCCCTCGATCGACAGCCCTTGACAACTTTTGAGGGAAAGTATAGGATTGGCGGAGGTGATTTCAACCCCCCAAGTTGGGAACCAAGGTCGAATGTCACTTGCAGATCGATAACCTCTTTGGATTTCTCGACCTGAAAGCGACTGATACATTCCATGGGTAGTCATCAGAAGGAGAAAGAGCCCTCTTTTTCTGGGGGGGCCCTCAATGAGCCACACAGTATGTGAAAAGATAGACAGACAAGGGCATTGTTCACTGGATGACCGAAAACTTCGAAGTAACTCCATTCGATGATTACAAATATGACCAGGACGGTTGCGGAGCCACAACTGGTGACTTGAAGATCGTATAAGGTTGTGTGAGGTATCTGAGTTTGACCGTGATGTGTCCGCAGTGAGGAAAAACGTTCGCGACATACAAAATGAAACGATGAAAGATATACCACGCGCCTTCCACTGGCAGATCATCAAGTCAGGGGCAACAAGAAGACTTTTCAAGCACACCGCGATCTCCAACTATTCGCCCGTCAAATCCTGATTTCTTGCCGTCGACGTGACCAAGATTGATGAAAAGAGCGGCGCTATTCAGTTTCTGTGGGAGCGAGAGCGGCGCTATTGGCGTCAGTGGGGGCATGAGCCTATCTTGGAGGGTTCGCTTGTTGCTTCGGGATTACGACTAGTAATACGTTGTTGCATCAGCCGTAGGTTGAGTGACGTTTGATGTAAACAAAAATTGATTTTCAGGCTTTGAAGACAGCGATGAGATGGGGAATGATGAAAGCAAGCTACTGTAGTTGGTTTCATATGATCTTTCGGCAAATTCCATTCTGTTCATAGGTTGGAGACGACTGTCTATCCTCGAGGTGCATCGTCAGTCGTCGGGACGCGACGCAGATTCTCTGCAATGTTCAGGTGAGTTGAGCAACGTGTTTCTTGGTTTGATACGAAACTCACGTCATATTCCTTACATTGCTCTTTCCCCAACCTTTCCCAACATGTCGACATGAACAGCCGTCAACAAACCCACCAACATTAACGTCGGGTGTCAAAGATAGCGAATCGGGATACGAGACGAAAAATTCCTATTGGGTATGCTGGAAACCTCAGAAACGATGAGAGAAATAAAAGTGAGGGCGAAGAGGTAACTTCTGAGGCCTGTGGCCTCGTTGGGTAGGAAGTGGAGAAATAGGTTCTGAAGCGCGATTAACTTATGGAAGGTAATCGACGCGAAGTTCATTGCAATGGGAAATTGTTGGATTGTTGAAACGTTGACATGGACGTCGCGGCCACATGTAAGGACCGTGGGAGTTTACTTGGATGGGGAGTTATAACCGATCTTCATCGGAATCGCAGAGCTTCATTGGAATATTCAACCTACTGCGATTACCGACCTTCAAGTCCAAAACATTCTTCTCTATAATCTATAATAACGCTATCCTACGCTTGGCTCAGGCTGTGTTGTAAGTCGCAAGTTTCGCCCGTATCATATCGGTGGTCTCACAAACAGGCTTCCGGCGCCAGAATCGGTACAAATTGTGCGTTCTCGTTGAGGCCGATGAGCTGCTGCTAGTAGAAGGCCATTCCAAGACTGTGCTTGATTAACCCTTTGCTTGGGGTCCGCAGTGGAGCTACTTCAAGACCTTGCCCCAGTAGGCCTCTTCGTTGGCGTCATTGGGACTCTCAGGCCAGTGTCCTCTGCACTTAGCATTGATATTCTACTGAATTGGCTTCAGTAAGTTTCCGACTTAAAATGAGGAGGATAAAGGTCAATAATGGCCGATCGAATATAGCTTCCTATCACGCGCAAAGCAAGAGTGTGCGAACGATGTTTCTAATTTCTAAAGGAGACTGAGAACTGATGGTCACCACCGATTGCAAAGTCGTATTCAACGAGTTTGTCAAAGAAAGGGCTATCCTTGAGGGTGTACCCGGGAAACGAAACGGACGGCTTAGACAAGCAACTCGCCTTCGTTTCGCGCGCTTGATAGACTCCCCAAAGGAGGCTATACAAGGGAGTCCAAAAATTAGTCTCAACTCAAGAACCCTCACGATCAGGTAGCGGACCGTGGTCTCAGAATTCAGCACCGGCACGACTCATCCGACTTGCTTTCTGTTTCTGTTCTTATTCTCAGCGTGCATTCCATCTCGGTTTTAGACTCGATACAAGTCACGACGCGCGGCGGTCGCGGTCAAAAACAGCCTTGTCGATCATTCAAACAGCAAGTAGCATTCACGAAAGAGTTTGAAAGCTAGTACATAATACACTGGCGAGTTCATACTATAGGCCAGACGACATCAATGTCAATCATCATTCAACTTGAACAATTGAATTGCGGCGCCCCTTCTGAGCTGTAAGAGCTCGCGCTCCGACAACGTGTTCTTCAATTCCTCACCATCAACCCACGCCGTCCCTTGAGGAATTGCCACAAATGGGTAGTCGATGGAGTACAAGATTCGATCCAATCCGATGGTCTTGTTATGTAGGAGCAAAATATCCGTGGCAAAGTTGCCCGATGTCGTTTCGAACAAATTCGTGCGCCAATATGAACTTGCGTTCCGCAGCATCGGCATTCCTTGGGGCTTTTGCCTCGCAAGTTCTTTCAACACATTCTCTGTTAGAATAGTACGAACGATGATATGGAAGGATCCTCACGTTGGTCGATCCGGAGGAGGTCGGAGGGAATGCGTTCCCCCAAATGGCCAACTATAACTTTGACTTTTGGGAAGCGACTGCAAGAATTAGATGATCTCGCGTCATGCGAGAAACATATGATACTTACTCGAAGACGCCATTTGTACACAGACCTAAAATGTGCGTGGAAAGAGTCGCAGTAAACTCTTGGCCAGGTCCAGTTAACCAGGGCGCGTGCCCGTACAATAAGTCATGAATAGTGGGTACATTGGTGCGAGGATGGAAATAGATGGGAACATCCAATCCAGTCACCACTTGCCAGAATTCGTCGTAGTCAGGCGTATCAAAGAAAAGGAGTGTATCTAAATATACCAGGATTAATTATGGCTTGAAAGCAAGTCATGAACCTAAGTTTAGGTACTTACTATTATCAGCTCCGGACTGTTGATAGTCATTCACCAGTCCACCTACGAATCCGAGGGTTTCCACCGTGCGTCTTAACTCTTGCACGGCAACCGATGCGTTATGCATAGAAAGTGCAGCAAAAGCGCCGAAACGCAACGTATTATTCGAGATCGACGATGCCAGAACATCATTAACACGAATGGCCATGGCAGCAGCCTCTTCAGGATCGGATATTCCTTGGATGCACGGATTAGCACACGACAAGATCATCTGTCGGAGAAGGAATCGTTGCATATGAGATACTCCACCTTGACTCGCATGAAAAATTCACACCGCGGTATGAATCACTCACAAAGTCGACTCCGTTCGCATTAATCCCGGCTAACCGCTGGTTGTGAATGTCCAACAGGTTCTCTTGTAGCTCGGATGATTGCTGTGCTGTGTTGTTTCGTAATCAGAGGATGGCACCGTAATAGTATCAGGAGGAGGCGCATACTATACAGATATCTCGGTCAGTCATTCGAGCAAATGCGAAGCAACACAAAACCAACCTATCAAGAAGTTCAGGGATAGTCCAAGCTTCTTCGAAAGCTATAGTCCCTTTCCCTGTATCATTCCATTTTCTCGCTTCACAAAGAAAAGCCAGGGAAAAAAAAAGGCTGCGTATAGGAATTCGACAGTTTTCATAACGTCAAAAAACTGGGAGGACGGAGGACTTGACCTACCTCCCTCACGTTGGGCTAATTTATCTTCAGTAACACGGAAAATCAGCTTCTTTACGGCGCAAATTTGAAGACACAAAAAGCCACACACCCAAGTCGGACACATGGATCGCGTATTTCAATTCCAAATTGACGGAAGTCCGTTCGTACAGAAGGCTATTTCCTCGCACGCTTACTATCACGTACCCTGTGTTTAAAAATTGAGTATTTCTGCTTCCACACTCCTCCATCCCTCACCAAGACCTTCGGAATTACTAAACATACACTGTATAAATACTGAGATGTAATTATTTTGACAATTTTCATTGTGTAAGGTACTCAGAATTTGAATTGAAAGCCGAAAAACCATGTATTTTGGACCAAAGCTGTCCACATTTATGGCAGAAGTAACTTCCCGATATTGCTATCCTGGACCTCAATGCACACTTTGGAACCTGGCCCGCCCACTGTTGCCTGCACCAGTGCATGGTTTCAAAGCTCGATTGTTGAGTGTGACGGAAGGACCCTGCGGAGTTTGAACCCGTTACCATATAAGGTACTATCTTAGTCATTTTGAAGTGCTTCGAGTCTAAATTTCATATTCGATCCGTGCCGAAGGACTCGGCATCTCCCACGTTTCGTGACATTTTGTGACAGGATTTTTAAACACCTACTTTTTCAAACATCCACCATCGGCACGGCTCTATCTCAAAACCTACATATCCAAGGGACTCTAAATTATATGCCCATTCTCTTTAGATGCTTTATAACCTATATTATCATGCCGAAGAGCAGAAATGGACGGGAACGTAGAATCCGAAGCGTTTTTCAAAAATTTTTTAAACACTTGTTCAGTGTTAGTATGTATATCTAAATCAGCGAATCCCATCCTTTTTGGATTATGCTAGTGAGGAGGATTAGATAGTCTGGAACAAAATTGTAAATTATAGTACAAGGGTTCAAACCTGCTTGTGGGGTCGGACCAGATCCGATGATAAACCATCTACATCATGCCAATCGCTATGGACGTTTTATCAGTAGTAAGTCACATAGGCCAAATCAAGATGAATAAAGTCTTTGTATTGGAGAAAGACTCTGGAGGCCACTCTTTCTTGACATGCATGGACTAGCCATTTCTCAACTTGAGAGCCCGTTCAGTCAGTGCCAGAGTAATATCATGATCAGATTTTGTTCAGTGAGACAGCCTGGTCTCATCTGCGTTGTAACGAGACTTGGGAGAGCGAAAATCCGTTTCCAGAGTAAAAACCGAATGAAGGATGAGGGTGAGAAAAGTAAATTGGGGCACTGCAAGCGGCAGCAGTTACGGATATCGTTTTTTATATTTCACTCACTTCGTATGGTAGCATTCGCCTGATCATGATCTCACGAATCAGCCCCTTTGGGATTTATATTCCAGAGCCTAGTTATTTTGAAAACATCCATTATAATACTAGCGATAGTAACTGATAAATGAGTGATAGTAGTAAAGATAGAATAAACCGAGTCCTTTGAGTAATTGTGAAATCCCCCGATGGATGATAATGATAGGCGTTTGAAAGACACCAACAATGATTTATAGACTTCGAACCCCAGAACCGCGCTGGAGACAACATAAATCCAAGGAATAAAATCTAGACCATAGATTCAAGGTGCTGAAGTCGGACCAGGAGCAAGGTCAACGTGGTCTCTCTTCTTTGCTGAGTTACACCAAGGAGACGGTACAGGGGTATCGTTAACCCAAGCATCCGGATAATTGCATCCCTCAATCTCAACCATCATACCCGTCTTGTCGTTGGAATTCGCCCACCCACTGCCAAGGTCAGCCGTCCTCGTAGGCTTAGCACCAGTGGGAGGAAAGGTGGCGCCCGCGAGCGTGGGCAATACTCCGGTGGGTGTGTACTTGGGAAGGTCTGTGACTGGAGCACCAGCATTTTTTATGGAAGCAGGTGGCCAAGGATAATTCGCCAAGTCGACCTGTCCGGTGCCAGTATTAATGGTACCGGTAAATGGTGCTGGGTTCCCACAGGCTCCTGCTGCTTCGCGAGGATCTGTAGGCATCCATCCGTTTTCCAAACCAAGTTGGTAAGACCATGCGGGGGATTCGACTTTTCCGGATTTGAGGGAGGCTCCAATTTTCCACGTCCAGAAGAAGTAGTTCTGCAGAAATATAGACTTGGTGAGAAAATCGAAAGGAGCCTGGGAAAAACATTACCTGAAGCCCATCCATGCTCGCCAGAGCAAACGTTTTAAGCCGAGCTTTAGTGTCATCAGAAAAGTTCTGCCAGTCCGTCCACTTATCGCAGGACCCAACTGCAGTAGTTTTTCCAGCAGTATACGTCCCATCATACCGCGTCCCTTCTGGAATCCCGTTCAGCCATAACCCACAGTCATTAATCGCGTTACTCCACTCTCCAGCAACTGATAGTCCAAAGGCAGCCATGGACTGATTGAACTCTCGTCCCCACTGACATGGTGTACCGGTTCGAGAATCCCACTGCGCATCGGTTTGCACGTCGTCGAATGCGGCGTACGGGTGAGAATCGATGGCGATACGGTCAGCGCCTGGTAGGAAACCGATCCATTTGTCTTTTCCTAACATCGCATCGTGGAAGGAAATCCAAGGTCCTTCACCGGTACCACTGGCTTCCCGGATAACACTGTATGCTTGAGCATAACTACAAGGGTTGTCAATGAAACCTGAAAGACGGGGGAAAGAAACGAGGCACCCACAAAGAGCTGATGGGGCCCTGGTCTATCGTTGGCTCGTTGATGGGCCCGAACATGGTTACAACATCCCGATACTCGGGTTGGGAGATGAACTCTGCGATAACCCGTATGACGTCCAGAGTCCGTTGGGCGTTAGCGTATCCCATAGGACCTTGAAGGAAATTGATATTTCCCCTTCGGCCAGAGTGGTTCCAAACGTTTTGACTGCCAGGAACAGTATGGAGATCGAGGTTGATTCGGATACCGTATTTGCGAGCCCATTGGATTGCTTTGAGGAAGTATCTGTGTACGAGAAGATGAGAAAGGGTACTGCAAAGACGTCGAACGTATAACGTACTTCCATGCCACCTTGTCGATATAAGGCTCGCTGGGATGCTTAGCGACAGCCCAGTAGGGAATCGGAAGGCGAACGTAATTTAGTCCGGCGCCTGCAATCTCTGCGAAGTCTTTCTCAGTCTACATCATGAAGTAAACAGTGAATCTCTGCAAATAGAACGGAAATAAGTTTGAGGCCTACAATGAACGTTTTGTAATGATCTTCAAGTTGGTCTGCTCCGCCATTGGCGGTGTCAGCGGCCATAGCTGGATGTAGCGTATACTCATCAACAGCTTCGGGTTGGTATTTCTCAAAAGGGGCGGGGCAACTGAAACGAACAGGAGCATGTCAATTTTTGGACAAGAACACATAAGGGGAGTAACATACATGAACTAAAAGAATTAAGGATTGTCAGCAATAATGATATAGTATACCGAGTAAAACTACTCACTGGTTCGAGTACAAGCCATCCCCCAAGGTTGACCCTGGAAAAAGACCAATCAGTCAAATAAACGAGCTACCCATTTGCTGACTTACCCCCTAATTTTATCAACTCCGTACCTGAAGGTCTCGTTCAGTGCAGGAGACCAGGACTGCGCGCGAGCACCGTTGTTGAACGGATCATTGATATCGTAGTACCAGTATCCTCCATGAGGATTCGAATACTGGATCTTGGTACCATCTTCCAATGTAACGTCGCTGCCATTACCTCCAGTGACAGCTGCTAGAGTGCCACCCGATTTACCCGGATCGCCTGAGCCGCTACCGTGACTTCCACCAGATCCCGATTTCGAGGACGCATTTGAGCCTTTGTTTTTATTCAGGATGGCAAGGGGGACAGCAACAGCGATGGCGATGATAGCGACGGCAGCCACAGCTATACCGATGATAAGGTTGCGCTTTCTCTTTCCAGAGCCTGGTTTGACGACATGACTCTTCTCATTGAAATCGCGATACCCTCCTGAGTCTTCACCGTCGTGGTACAAGAACTGGGCGGATGAGTTATCGTGACTGGTTTGGTAACCAGATGAGGCGATTGAAGTTCGAGTGGCGTTTGGATCTTGGCCGAAGAAGCGTTGTTGATTTGGGAGAGGAGGAAGAGGAAGATTAGGGTAGGATGCAGTAGCAGGGGTTGACATAGAGTCATCTAAAGGAATGGGATTGTAAGTTGCAGCACCATCGGGGGATGGTCCGCTATGCGACATGGCTAGAATTCAGAGTGAGCAGCTAGAAAATATATCATTGAAATTCAGAATCGTACCGAAAGGAAAAGCAGAGGGGAAAAAATGTAGTGGTGGGGGAAAGGAAAGGAATAAGATACAGTTGGAAATATAAAGAGCTGTCAGACAGTCATACTCATTATGGTGTTTGCCCGTCGAGATGGGCAAACATGGCCGTGTTCCGTTAACCGTCCGCTATGCGTGACAAGTGAACGTTGCGTTGTTGAGTCAAGCAGGTAATAAGAGCCGAGTATATGAATACGATGCGCCCGTGTCCACCCGTCGCGCCCACTCGTACGTATGACATGAACATATAGCTATGTAGCTGCCAGTAAAATTGAGAGATGAGTATGCCATACTGTCAGAGGATGTTGTCAAGGAAAGCGAACCCCGTTGCATGCTGGCGTCGGCTTACACAGCCTGAGACCCCCAGATCGAAAAATGATGGATGGCGCCGTTCTCGACCAGTATCGGGTTGTTCCAGTTTGGTCTGCGAGAAGGTCCCGAGACGAAAATCAGATGGCCGCAGAGGAGTTGGTGATCAAATTCCAGGAATAACAAGTGGATGTCGGGACTGTCGTTGATGCAGACATCGTAAGTGTCGCGATACTGTTCAAATGTGGTGGCAGTGCAGGCTTCATTTTTTCACGGAGGCCGGATCTTTATTTAATACGGCCGGATACTCCCGGTATCATGTGTTAAGTTAAGGGCAGGTTCCGTCGCGTCGCGCACGCCCTTCAGAATCATTGGCTTCCAATTAGCAGGTGACCTGAACTATCCGCCTGCCTCCCTCTGTCGTGATGAAGGATGGTACTAGTGCCGGCGGGAACCAAACGAACCACCTGATCATGATCATGAATCGCGCTGGAAGCTCCTGCAAGCATCCGGATATCCAGCATACTCGATTCTACGCCAAAGTCGGAACAAATCCCACTGCTACAACCTGCCCCGCTCCAACATGAATCAATACCTGATCATGTCTCCCATTGACAGGATTTGGATTTGTTCATAAACTGGTTGCCTAATTACATACCGATAAGTTCTCGTACCACTGCAATCAACGATGATAAGGGAAAAAGACAGCCAAGTACCTACCTGGATTGTATTCCTACCGCAGGTACTGCAAGAGCTGCCTGATCCTGGGAGTCGAGAGTACTATAGCCAGCCTGGGCAGGCCAAAAGTTGTCGCCCCCATAGCAAGGAAGTCCCTACGAGTCCGGCATGTGCAAGTGAACTGATCTCAGAACAAAGGAATAAGAAAAATGTAACTCACCAGGTAGCAATCTTGTATACCTTCGTTGTCTCGGCAGGACACCGGTATACGCAACAATTTTGCCTGAGGACCGAAAGAAACATCCATGTACCTTTCTATAGTCTGATAAGCACCTGAAGCACCGGTTTCCGAGTAAAGTGTGACTGTGATGAGATGAATACTGTTGGAAATAGGAACCCCATACACCCGAAGTGTCGGAGAGTCTCCTTACTTAGTATCCATGTTTCCGATTGCAGTTATCATATTATAGTCAATACTTCTGTTCGCCCCTTTACTTACAGTTTCAACCCCTTTCTTAGTTTACTTATCTATCTGCGTACACTATTCCCTACACCTCAGCTTTACCCTTCGTGGTCTGCTGAGGTGTGTATTCCCGTACAATCGTTCACTCTACTCTTAACTTATTCTTTTCTCATGACAGATATACTAATTACGATTGCCTGATAGGTATGATATATAATAGAGCTTTACCCTTCATGGTCTGCTGAGATATACTAATTACAATTGTCTGATAGGTTATGGGCCCCATGCTCTCATAAACTGCAGAAGACCACATATTACCCCGATAAGCTCACGACTATAACGACAGTTCAGTTATCCAACAACTACACTAGTATCCAGACTCTCCCCGAAGAACAGAAGTTCAATGGGGAGAATTACTTCACCTTCTGAGATGTGCTCCTAATGCATGGGAGGGTGAAAGGCTTGGATTTGTATTGGGAAGCGAGGATCATAACACCTAAGGACCCCAACTCACAGAAGCCTGCAGAAGCCATGACGGCTGAGGCACCTACGACCACAACAACTCCGACCGATGTATCTAGCGTTCGCACCTCGACTCCTGTAAACGACCCCAGACCACTCTTCCTCAAATACATGCTACGAGAATCAGTCGTGTTCTTGACCATCTGGAATAACGTCAAAGATCCTATCGGCCTTGGCCTATCAGCATTTATTGGCAAACCGTCACACGAATTATGGGCTCATCTTCACACAGAATATGGCTCTGTTGCAAACTATGCTCACCAAAGGAAGGAGGCAGCTCTCCGGTCTTCTCGATATATATCTGGGCCTATAACAGGTGAAGATGGTTACCTAAAGACGATGAGAAACTTACGAAAGGAGGCCATGGATGCTGGGGCATTCATCACTGAAATTAACTTCATAACCCTATTCCTTGATTCTTTCCCGAAGACAACTGAATGGAACGTCGTAACCGGGAACTTGATATATGAACAGAGCATCACACTAATAGCGACCCGACTCCAAGAATATTACCTGCACAGCATGGCAGGGAATGCCACCAATGCTGCTATGGCTGGTAACTTGGACACGGTGGCAGCAATGAAGGCTGAGTTGGCAGAAGTGAAGGCTCTGCTTACGCAAAGAAACAGGAGGGAGTATAGACCTGATGGGAAGACTTGCACGAACTCCAGGTGCACCAACCCAAAGGGACACACCATCGATAATTGCTGGGCAGAAGGGGGAGGAAAGCAGGGTCAGTACCCCGACTGGTACAAGGGAAAACATACCGCATCTACTCCCCGAGCCAACTTTGCCGCCACGTCGTCAGTTGTGGGTATACTGCCAGGGAAGACATTTGCAATGATGGTGGAGTTGTACGAAATATCACCTGCGGCGTACTCAGTTGCTTTCAATAGCAAGAGATCTAGTCGGATTATTGGTGACAGTGGTGCCTCCCATCACTTCTTCAACGACCTGCAATCGTTCAAAAATTATTGAGTGTTCCCTACAGCGTCAAAAGGGTCATCTTCGAAGAAAAACGAATCCTTTCAGATACTAGGAGTGGGTGACATCGAAACAAGGGTTGTCCACAACAGCGTCCAGAATACGTTAGTTTTCCGAGAGGCATTGTTCGCGCCAGACATTGCATGCAACCTCATCTCCTTGGGGATACTTGACTGAGCTGGGTGGAAGATGAGCGTTGGGGGCAGAAGGATGAGATTCGTTGATCCTACAGGTTGTGAAGCCTTCGAAGCATGCAGAGAAGACCTGTCGAACTTGTACTCCATCAGTGGGATACAACCAGTGCATACTCCCGTCGCTCTCAGCGCTACATCTACCGATATCAATTTGCTTCACTGTAGAGCTGCCCACATTGGAAAGGACCAAATAAGGGAGGCTGAATCTCTACTCGACGGACTTCACATTGAAAAGGGGAAAGGGGAGGACAAGAAGTGAGGATTGTATACTTGGTAACCATAAACACTCTCCCTTCCCTCCAAGTGGCATCGATGTATCCGAACCGTTAGAATTTGTGGGAGTGGATCTGTGGGGACCCGCCAGAGTGAAGACGGTTGGAGGGAAATCACATGCTATGTTAATTGTCAATGTGGGGACTGCAAAGAAGTTTTTGGAGTTGCTGGACACACGAACTGCCGAGAGGACATTAGACGTGATGGAAGCTTTCAGACGGTTGGGAGAGCAACAAACCGGGCTGAAATTGAAGAGGGTTAGGATGGACAATGCCAAAGAATTCCATTCAGAATTGTGGAAAAAATGGTTTACCTCACATGGGATCATCCATGAATTTACAGCTCCCTACTCTTCTGCATCAAACGGGATGGTCGAGCGTGGTATTGGAGTAATCACTGCGACGACGCGTATTCTCCTGCTGGAAGCGAGGCTGGGTTCCGAATGGTGGGGTGAAGCAATGAATGTGGCAGTATACATGGGCAATCTTTTTCCGTCAAAATGCCACCCTGGAAAGATTCCAGAGCAAATGTGGACGGGGAAACGACAGACTGTTGCTCACCTACGACCATTTGGGTGCAAAGTATATGTACATATCCCGAAAGAAAAAGGTCTTTCGAAACTCGCACCATGTTCCGTGAAAGCTCAATTGATTGGGTATGAGGCACCGGGCATTTACAGGTGTAAAATCTGGGGAAGCAATGAGGTCGTGACATCGAGGGATGTTGTGTTTTTTGAGGGAGAAGGGCACTGGGTGTCGGATGTGGGGAACCAGTTAGACGTCGACATGGTCGACTCTGAGGATGATTCCTATATCAGGAACTGAGACCAGGATCAAAGGCTTGACCCGGCGTCGGCATCTATCCCCAAGGGGAACACGGAGCCAAGTAATATTTCGGGTCCCGTGGCTTTGACACCAGGTAATTCTGAGAATGCCGTCGATCACGAGACTCGTTCGTTTTCTACGTTTTCCACCCATTCCTCCAAACGAGTCCGCGCGCCTACTCAATGTGTACTTCTATCCAAGGAGTCCGAAGAGGAGGAGAGCCGAGCCAGGGACGCAGGGGAGGATTGGGCTGGAAACTGGAAAATCCCAAGGGGGAAGCCAAACGAACATTTCGCCAACTCGTCTCCAGGTTTTTTCGAGGAAGACACGCTGAGCACATTCGTTGCTGAAGTACCCGAGCCAGGAAACCTTTGGGTACCGAAGAATTACGAGGAAGCTAGGTCTTGGTTGGACCTATGGGGAGGACCCATGGATAGAGAAATGGACCAGTTAGATGGATGAAAGGCGTTCACGCTGATGCCACTGCCTACTGGACAGGAATTAGTTCCTGTTATGTGGGTATATTCGGTTTCACTTGATGGGAAAGGGAATCTCAAGAAGCGGAAGGCTAGGTTAGTAGTGAAGGGGTTCAAACAAGTCCAAGGGACACACTACTTTGAATCTTGGGCCTTGGTCACTCGGTACGAGTCCATTCGATTCCTCGCAGCAATTGGTGCAAAACTACGCCTTCGTTTATGGACTGCAGATTTCACTGGTGCCTATCTCAACACCAAACCACAAGGGACAAACTTCTTATGTATTCCACCAGGGTACGAGCAAAGGTACTCCTTACGCGACGGAACGACCACGGCGTTGCTCATGAACATAAACATCTATGGCACCATAGACACTGGAAACAATTGGTACAAACTCCTCGACAAATCGTATCGGTCTCTTGGGCATATCTCCTTAGCAGCCGACCCGTGCGTCTGTTCTTGAATCCACGACTCTGGTTCCACAATCACTGCGACATACACCGACGACGTATTTGGGCTATCTACTGATGACGACGAGATGAAGAAGAGGACGGAAGAAATAGGGAAATTGTATGAGTGGACAGTGTACCCTGAGCCAGATACTTACCTCAGCATAGCGACTAGGCAGGACAAGGCGTTGGGGGATATTTCTTTACAACAGCGAGTTCTTATTGACAAAATTGTGAAGAAGTTTAGCAACGAGGAGGGGACTTTGAAGTTCACACCGCTACCAACTAGCCTTGACATGGAAAACTCGCAACCAATTCCTATCCCTGCAGACGACATCTGATACATGCAGGGCAAAGATTACTTATCCCTAATCGGCTCATTGAATCACGTTGTGCAAGGAACCCATCCGGATATTGCATTCGCCGTTGCCTTACTCCAGCGGTATTGCAACGACCCTCGTTCTATCCATTGGGATTCTGCCCTTCATATCATCGCATACCTCAATACGACTAGGGATTATAGACTGACTTACCGAGGAGGGGGTGGAAGTCTCAAGCCCCTTGGGTATGCGGACGCGTCGCATGGGGATATTAAGGAGGAAAGTGGAATGGCGACAAGGAAGTCTACATTAGGGTATGCCTTTATTGTCAGTGGAGGAGCCATATCATGGAGCTCGATAAAGATGCGGCGTGTTGCTACCTCCACTACTGAGGCAGAGATGGGAGCTATGGTGCATGCAGGAAAACAAGCCATTTGGATGTGGAAGTTTCTGGATGGGCTTAAGATGGGGCAGAAGTTCCCATTCAAAATTCACGTCGACAACACGCCTGCGTTGGAACTGACAGGTGCGACCACCAAGCACTTCGATTATGATTGGGCATGGATTAGGGATAGCGTACGAGAGAAAGAACTGGAATATACTTATGTCTGTTCAAATGATAACGTCGCCGACCTCTTCACTAAGTCTCTCCCTCGATCCACCACCGAACGCTTTGCGAATATGCTAGGGCTAGTGAAGGATGAATAGGTGTATGGGATTCTGGGGAGGTGTTGGAAATAGGAACCCCATACACCCGAAGTGTCGGAGAGTCTCCTTACTTAGTATCCATGTTTCCGATTGCAGTTATCATATTATAGTCAATA
>MU127799.1:392407-565257 GCA_014904975.1 Marasmius fiardii PR-910 | reverse complement strand
TACACTATTCCCTACACCTCAGCTTTACCCTTCATGGTCTGCTGAGGTGTGTATTCCCGTACAATCGTTCACTCTACTCTTAACTTATTCTTTTCTCATGACAGATATACTAATTACGATTGTCTGATAGGTATGATATATAATAGAGCTTTACCCTTCGTGGTCTGCTGAGATATACTAATTACAATTGTCTGATAAATACCACCAGTGTTTTGTGTCATCCCTTTATCGAGATCATAGCCAATATGGGTCATGGCCATAGTCCTCTTCACCTCGGTAGTAGTTCGGATATGATCGGCAGTGTCCTTAATGGGATACGAAAACAGGGTCCCTTCACCAGGGCTGGAAAGAGAGAGCGTCGTTTGGGTGGCGACACCGAACGCTCTTCGGAAGATGTGACAGGGAATCATGGTTCTGTTGGGCATGGTATGAACGTTCGCACAAACAGTTGGCCCAATGAAAAGAAAGAAATGGCCCTTATCCCTTACAAGTGACCAACGGAGACGACTGAGCTAGCGATGTAAATTTGAGCTTTGAATGTTGTCGCATTTGATAAACAATCTACCACTGGATTAGAAGGCTATAAAGCTGGGGTGCGTCCATCGATGAGCGCTGAGCGCTAGCGTTAATTGGCGGTGGTTAAAGTGGGCGTGTGAATAACGGAAATGGATTATCTCTTTTGGGATCCGGGCCGAACGACATCACATAGATAAGCCTTTCTGGGGCGTTTACGGAATTCCCAGTCGCGAGTTTTCTCCCTCGACGTCGTCCATGTCCAGCAGTGCCAGACGTCGGAAGATCGCCCTTTTGGGCTCTCGCTCTGTTGGTGAGTGCTAATAAGGATCCGTTTTCTCAGAAATGGCTGATTTCACCTTGCAGGAAAGTCCTCCCTTGTCAAGCAATTCATCGAAAACCAATTTATCGACTCCTACTATCCAACGATAGAAGCGGCGTATGTTAAAAGTATCGTGTATAGAGGGAATGAGTACGTATTGGAAGTTTTTGACACCGCTGGGCAGGTGCGTAGTAATAATCCTCGGTCAACTCCACATCGCTCACCTGCCGTGATCCTTGCCAGGACGAGTACACCCCTATTAATAGCCAACACGCCATTGGAATTCATGGCTATGTCCTTGTTTACTCAATCGCATCGCGAATAAGTTTCGAGATGATTCAAATCATTTACGACAAGATCATCGACTTTTCTGGGTTGACCGACATACCTTGTGTCATTGTGGGCTCAAAATCTGACTTGGAAACGAGGTGAGTCATCATTATACGCAGTCTACTGTGGCTGATCGTATGTAGCCGTCAAGTAAACGCAGTGGAAGCTCAGCAGCTCGCTCAAACACTTAAAGCAGGTTGGGTAGAGGCGAGTGCAAAGAATGATGTCAACGTCGGTGAGTGACCCTCGTTCTCATCTCATTTCTCGCTAAAGAGTCCCCCCTCAAACGCTTTTGTTCTCTCTCATTTGTGATCTAGCCAAGGCTTTTGAACTTTGCGTTCAAGAAATCGAGAAACGTCTGAATCCGTCCAACCAGCAAGACGTCAAAACCAGTCGTTGTACCATGATGTAACATTCATCCGGACTTTTTTTTTATTTGCATATTTATCTTCGTGTATCTGCTGAACACATTCGCGCACACTCATGGACGGACGCAGTCTTGTTTCGTGCGAGATGAATCGGAGATCTTTAATGTGGCCCGCTTGGCCACTTTACGCCGATTGGTCTCGTACGGTGTACTAAAGCATTGCATGGAGACCGTTTGCAGCTAATGTTATTGCGTCAAGCATTTATTGGTGCGGGGCGTCAACACGCACAAAGAATTCGAAGCCGCTGCAAAGGTGCAATATCACCCTTGTCAAGTTGCCCTCTGCCTATGATCACCCAAAACGTAGTTTATATGCCAATCTCAGGACGGCAATTTGAGGTCAACCGCACGCCATTGTATGCCTCAGCGCATGACAACAGCTGGCAGGCTGAGTCTGTTTAAATCGCCCTTTGGCCGCTAAACTGAGTTCCAATTCTTGATGTTTTACAGGTTGAGGGTAAACACCCTCGCGTTAAAATCGGAACTATGATGCCTACTGCAAACGTCCCAGCAGTACTACCAGTGTCATGTTGAGGCTTAGGCGTGGAGCCCAGCTGGTTTGAGGTACAAAGGCTATGCTTAAACCGCACACGACCTAGACTGTAAGCTTGTGAAAGAGTCAAATAGTTCGGGTATGTTCTCCGTTACAGGAAAACGGACACACTCGAGTCTTCATACCGATCAAAAGAATATCGATAGGGAGAGAGTGTGTGGAGTCGAACATTCTCGAGCTGAGCCCCCTCGGTAAACAACAAGCAGGGACACTCAAAACTCGAGGAATTCTTCCGGTATCCCCTTACTTATCCGGATCCCTAACATGCGCTACACATGAGGCAGTTTGAACTTCATTGTCAAGTGAGCGTGATCGGGGGCGGATAATAAGAGGTTGCGGTGTGGCAGCCTGGGTTGCAATTTGGCAAGTGATTTAAGAACAATGGAAATGGAAAGCCATATATAACAATGAACGAGTTATAAATGAGGCGAAATTCAAAAAAACTCACTCACCCTCCTCCTACCTCTCACCTAGACAGCATGCTAGAGGCATTCAAACTCAAACCCTTCGACCTTGAACCCATCTTCTCCTCTTGGACAGATGGTCCCCGGTTCACTGGTAACCCCAAGAAAGACCCTCCAGTCGACGAGTGGCTCAAGAAAATTAAAGCCGGATGTGAAGAGAGGAACGTCCCAAAGGAGTACTGGCACAAAGTAGGCCGACACTTCATGGGAGAGAAGGCCAAGGCAAGGTGGGTTCTAACGCTCGATCCCGATTGACATTCAAAGTTGACTGACCCCCGATAATATAGGCTAGACGAATTGAAAAGCGTAATGGCAAAAGTTCATGGAGGCAACTACCGCTGGAACTGGGAGAAATATAAGATTGCGATGCGTAACATGGGATGTAAGTCGCAAGTCGCGCGCAACACATGAGAACTTGACATATCTTTTTCTCAATCACCAGGGAACCTCGAGGATTCTACCACGGAAACGATCAAGGTCAAATCCAAAGCCTCTGGATTGTGGTGGATCGTTGGCGGTCGTGAAACCAAGGAAACGGAGGCCGAAAACCATCCAAAGGGAGTTTCTCCGACCGCAAAGGAAGCTCCACTGAAACCGAAACGTTCCGATTCATCCTTCTGGCTGAGTCGAAAACCCACGACGGAGTCCAAGGAGGCAGAAAAAAGTACAGACGATAAAGAAAAGGAGAACGTGTCGCAATCCCGACCAGTCCCAGTGAGATCCAGCAGCGGTTTCTGGCCAATTCGGAAGTTCGATCCAGACACTGCGCTCACGGAGGAGCCCGAAGAAATTTCCACGGCCAACCAAAGACCTACGACGGCCAAAAAGTCACATTCTGACACCAAGGTCATGACAGTCCGCGGGACTTCCAAAGCTCCCACGCCGACGCCGACTAGAACGCCGACTAAAAGGGGAAGTATCGATGAAAGTAAGTCGACAATTTTGTTTTTTTACGCAGTTATCCTTAACATTTTCCTTCCTTCAGCTACTGTGACCACCGTAACCCAGGCCCCGCTCTGGCTCATCAATGCTTGCAGCGCACTTGACTTCATACAAACCGAACATCCCAAAGTCATGAGCACTATTAGTGCCATTCTTATCACAGTCGGAACAATTCCCTCCATCCCCGCAATTAGTGCAGGTGCAGGAGGCGCATTGTTGGCATCTGGAGCGGTCCAGGCTGCCGGTGCTATCGCCGTGGGCGTTGGAAGCTGGCTCAAAACGCAGCAAGAAGTAAGATCCGCTGACCAGCAGTCGGAGATCCCATCGAAGTAAATCGCAAACATCGAGATTCAAATTTCAATGTGTATAGTGCCAGGTGCCAATGGTATTTATGGGACGTTTTCATGCGATCATTAATGAGGGATTTTTGATAACGATTAATAAATCATAAATGTAACACTGTAGATCTTAGAGGATAATTTAATCTGTAAAGGTTGATGGAAACAGACGACCATCCAGCTCCTGGACGGTGTCGGTTGAGAGCGGTTCTCCGTCGAGGAAAATCTTTGTTCGCGAGAGCTCGGGATCGAATGATATTCGTGCGTGGTGCAGCAGTTGAGCAAAATCATCGGGAAACGGAGCTTGTACCCCGAGACGCAGACGTTTCCTTGCCTTCGTGTACCGCTTTAAATAAAAGTTCAAATCCAAACCGATATACTTGGAGAGGTTTGAACGAAACTCACCATGACTCCTAACGATGAGGAGTGCAAAAAAAGGCGATCTTCTGAGACCCCCAACGATCGGAGTAAACCTAAGATGTTATCTGTGGGCCGCGACACGGAATGTCGCAAATCACCAAGAATAGGAGCTGGTGCAAGAGTTTAACAAACGGAGTGCCTTGAACGATTGGGGAGATCCATACCGTGTAGGAACTTGGAAAGGTGAACCCTCAGTTGGTGCTTATGTCCCGTGAGCATGCGCAATCTGAGAAGTGACAAGGGTAGTGTTGCCTAGAACCATGTGCATAGGATGTTTAGTCTCTATTCATATAGAACATACATTGAGACATACCGAGCAACCGACAAGCTCCCATTCCGTTCGCGACACTTTAACAGACTCATCCTTCGAGGGTTGAAGTTTTGCAAAGCCTTCAGAAGACACTTCTATCGGCCAATCAATCACTCCATTCGGTCCTTGGAACGATTTACGTCCAGCGCGTACAATCGCGTAGTAGGTTTTCTCTATATTTCGCTGCTGAAACTGTCGAGAAAGTTCGCGTGCCATATCCCGTGTGCGAGCGAAGACCAAGCATCCAGTGGTCGCCTGAATAGATGTCGTGAGGTAAATACACGGACGAACGGCTCAAGTACGGAAGATCACCTTGTCCAGACGATGCACAGGGAAGAGGGAGTCACTGCAAGATTTTTGGACGTCGTCTCGGGAACCTGGGCATGAGGTATGAGAATTGAATTAGATTTTGGAGCTGAGTAACGTTACCGTTATGAGAAATTCCAGTAACTTCAGTATTCTCTTCTACAAGTTGCGAAACGCCGACCTGCGCGTCCATCCCTGGGGCCTTGTTGATGACGACCATTCTTCGGTCAGCGTAGAGTGTTCTACAGACGGTCTGGCTCTGAGCCGTATTATTCGTAAGATTTTGACGAACAACGACACGAAGAGACGTAGGATTGAGATGGGACATGAGGGTAGTTGAAAAACGAATGTTTGCAAGATACAGCTACACTAAACACAAGTTAGGTTGTTCAGAAACAGACTAGAGTGTACCTGCTCACTTTCCATGCAGTGTCTCCCCCACAGACGATGGACGTGAATGGCAAGACGCAGGAGGTGTGACTCGGACCGACCGGGCGAATTTTTCAGTTTCGTACTTATATACCAGCAGCTGCAACGCCAATGTAGAGGACCGAGGTACTCAACTCAAATGAACAATACGAAACAATTGGTATGTTATATATCGAACCCTATTGACGGAATACATACAGCACTAATTTGAATTAGAAGCAACGCAATGGCATCAAGGCCACTCGACTCGTAAGTTTGACCAACATCCTAAGCTTGCGCCTGCGATGGCGGAGCAGCATCAACCAAAACCTGGTTTATCTTGAATACCCTTCTCCCATCGAAGAAACCATGTATTCCTGTGGGCAGGGATGGAGGCTTTAGAGAAGGATCATGGTCGACGCTGTAAATGCCAGTGGTTCAAAAACTTTAGCACTAGGATTCAGTACGAAAGGGGGGGAAACGACGACATACACCAAATTGATCGACGACTTGGCGTCCACCTCGACAGGTACATCGCGGATGACGACGCCTTCAAAGTATTGCGCGGCGTAGAATAGCCCCACGTTTCCTGTGCCCTACAAAACACCAAATGTCAATAACAGATGGCGACGGCGACAACGAAACTCACTCCAGACTGAAGGGCGTCTTGACCGTTTGCAACGGTCCCAACAAAATTAACAGTCGCACCCCTCTCGTCAAATGCCTGAGACCGGAATTTACTCTTGTATTCGTCTCGAGAAACGTGAGCGCCGTTCAAGATGATCTCTTTGATGTCCTGAGAGATGAACGCGTCAAAGGTAGAGTCGTAATCCTCTTGGGAACTCGCTTGAATGAGTGCTGTGAGGAGTCGTTGAGCCCAGACATCGGCTGATGGGAGGACAATGTTAGAAGTCATAGTAATACTAGTGGGGGATGGAATGGTTATTGGATTGGGTTAAGAATAGGCGGCTTTTATAAGCCCTCGCTACGATGATTAAGTCGGGGCTTCACAAAATCCGTAGTCTAGTCTTTTAATAACACAGAGCGATGCCAACTAGAGTCATTTCCCGTGCTGTCCGACATGGAAGAATGGAGTACCATTGAATGACCAAATTAAAGTGGTCTGGAAGATCTATATATAGGCCTCTGCTTGAATAGATGTAGTCATACATGTTACACTTCCCTGCAAGAGCGGGGAGCTCAGAAGTCTCGTTGTCGCAAATGGTAATAGAACCTGACGACATACTAATTCGAAATATTCAATCATCCAATTCATCCTCTTCAGCTTCGCCGTCACTTGGCGCTCCGGATCCAGTGGCACGAGCAAGATCTCCTTCAACCATGTCCACGACCATATCCATCGCCGCTTTCGACATCTTTGGCATCGCACCGGGCCTTAGTAAGGGATGATTTTCAGGTTTAAGTTCTTTCTCCTCCTCCATGTCGTCCCCTTCTGCATCCTCCTCTTCCTCCTCATCCTCACCTTCTGCATCTCCGCCCTCGCCATCTCCATCCGAAGAAGAATCAGATCCAGCATCCTCCTCAGAACTTGCTTCAAAATCTGCGTCTTCTTCGTCTTCAGATTCGAATTGCGCCTGGTTGAGAGTAAAAGTCTTTGCGGGACCGCCTCCGTCTTTAGCCCCAGTTGGCTTTGAGTCAATGTTTTGGCTCTCAATAGACGAGGCGATCCCCGTTCCACCACCGCCTCCAGCACGCTTTCCGAACAAATGTCGATGTTCCCTAACCCACTGATTAATCGCATCTTGTTCTTTTGCGTCAATAGGGGCAAATTGAGACTCCTCCCGGACGACTTCCCCATCTTCTTCCTCCTCCCCAGCACGAGTCAAGATAACAGTGAGAGTTCTCCCTGTCGCGCTGATGACTCTCAATCCTTCGCCTTTGTTGATGAGTTCCTCTACGGGCCAGAACTCGCATGGTTTGGCATCTCCCCATAGGATACCTTCTTTCATAAACCATAAGCTACCCCCTTTGGCACCACGGTAGGCTTCGACACCAGGAAGGGGATTGCCACCGGCGCCAGAAAAGGCACTTTTGAACACGTCCGTAGACGGTTCGAAAATTTGAAAGGGGAGATGTGAGAGAAATTCGCGAATAAGTGAGAGAGTTTCTTCTCCCTTTTGAATTTTGGTTTCTTTAGGTGATGCAGTTGTGTGATCTGTAGTTGTCATCGCCGTTGTAGCAGACGCGTCTAGTCCAAATATCACTTGGAAATTGGCTGGAGCAGAGGTCTGACCTTTGCCCTTTTCAGGTGATGGAACGTCAGACGAAATGAGAATAATGGTCCAATGAGGTTTCGTCTTTCCCCGAGTTGGGACTAGGAATCCGCGTCGTAAGGATGAAATGGAAGCGGAGTGTTCGAGAGCGTTCGTCGAGGCATTGTGAAACCGAATGGAGGATTTATGTATCGTTATGTCAACTTTTTTGCGGACTGGAGATGTAACTGAAACTGATTTTAGTGTGAAAACCGGTTGGTCGTCCGCTGCTAAAGGCTCATGGAAATCGTTCTTCTGCCTTTTGTTCCCGCTGGCCTGAGTGTCTGTCAAGTCATCCGTATCCCTTGTTCGTTTCTGAATTCCGTGTGGTGATACGAGTTCACTCAGCCGACTCCGAACTACACTCTGTTTCGTGATCCACTGTTGTTGGTCAATGGGGGATTGAGAGGCGCAAGGGCCACCAGAGATGAAGCGGATGATGTTATCGAGGAGTTGATCACTGCTAGACGTGTTGCAGAGAGAGCGGAAGTCTTCTGAGAGGCCATCCGGGAGACCACAGGAAACGGCATTGAGGAATGGGGTCTTGATGTCATCCATTCTTGTTCGGCTAAGAACGCTGCAATGAGATCTGAGAACTCCGATAGACATTGGATCGTGTCGTACACGCACCAATAAATTTATTAGAACCTTCTCTATCCACCTACTGAATACTGAATACCCGCTGAGTGTAATGTTACGAGGTAGCAGGACGCGCTAGGTGGTGGGGATTGGGAAGAGGCAGCGCGGGGGCCGCCGCGGTAAGGTTCGATGATTGTGATTGTTCCCACGCAACTGAACCACTTTTTAGCTCCATCATCTCTTTCTCAATCTCTGGTACCTTTCAAGGTTTGAATCTGCTAGACTGTTGTGCTTCGACGTGAATCGGCTTAGCTACAGGACTTTTGACTTACATTGTACCGCCGTCTGGCGCCCGCCAGGCCTCGACCCTCATGATCACTCGACAGACTCCAGTTGTTGGAATATTCTGTGTTCCAACCTCAACCTAATGGTCTAAAGAAGGGAAGCCCTGCACGACACCCGATTTGGATTTGAATCAGCCGCAAATGGTTTGATTTCGGAGGAAGAACGTTAACCCTTTTGGAGGAACAATGGGATTCAAGACATCGGAACCTTAAGCGAAAAGCCACAAAAGGGGAAACATATAAATACCTCGACCTTCGCAAAAATTCTCCCCATCGCGACTCCGGCAGTCCATCACTCTCATTTCCTACTGAGTTTTTTTTTTCAACTTCACTCCGAACCTTAACGACCCTGAGATGCCTCATCCTGCGAATTCTCCGTTCACTGTGGAGGTTGCCGATGCTCATCCTCAGGTTGACGTTAGCAGACGTAGAACTCGATCCAATGCTGTCTTGCACACGACAATGCTCTTCAGGTCTTCCAGCAACTCTGCTGTTCGTGTAACAACTGGGGGTGCTGAACGCGTTCGGATCGCTATCACTGGGTGAGTATCATGATTTTGACCTTCTTAGTTCTCTCAAATGTTTCAACATTCTTCAGACCCGAAGCTACAGCATTCGGCAACCCCACATTCGGAGAACGCACGTCGATTACGATTACCCACAGAGATGTCAATCATGCCCTGAGAAGTTCTTTGTATTCTCGCAATCCATGCCAGCCGGTCAGGTTCGTGACAGTCGCACCAATACCGGAAGCCGAGGTGCTGCCTCCGCCAAACACACCAGGAATCAACCTTCCCCTGACCAAACCGAAAGAGATGACTGAAGGCAATTCGGAACTGGAGGATGATTACAGTTCATTGGTTCCCCCGGACGAGGTAGAGGTCATGGAGCAGTACGCTCAAAAGGTTGCCAAACAGCGAATTTCAGATCACGTAAAGAGTTTGCTGGAAGAGAAAGAGGCTATGCGGGCACAAACATCGTTGAGCATCAATACATCTGGTTCGTCTGACTATGTCTCCTTCCCATGCACTTCCACTTCATCTTCCCCTACCCCCTCTGAATATCCCGAACGACCATCTGCCCCGGGACCTCTATCGCCTTACTCTGACAACGATGACGACGATTTTCCTTTGGGCATCCGTCGTCCAGACGATGGTCCAGGACGTCCAACATGTAAATCGTTTGGAGGATCTTCCGTTGCAGAATCTACCACCAACGATGCACCTCGTGTTCCCGAGCTTTATCTGTTGAAGAACTCACAGCTGAAGAACGGGAGTTCCTCTAGTCTCCCTCAGACTGCGGCGAGCCCCGTCACGTCCCTTACGCAAACGCTCAAACTCAAGCTTGCTTCTTCCAAGTCTATGTCTACTTCTGATTTGAGCCTCAGTGGACATGAATATTCCGATGGTGCAACACTTGTACGGGAAAGGATCGGGAATGTTGCTACTACTAGTGGGTTGAAGCAGCGGTTCCCTGTTGTCAAGAAGCTGTTTGGCCTTGGAAAGTCTAAAGCTGCCGCGCCTGCCAGAAACGACGACGGCGCAAGCGATGGCCAGGTTACTGTTCCTGTTACGTCCACTAAAGTTGCGAAAGTTAAGGGCCAGAAGAGGCAGCGGGATGATGAAGAGGCAGACGAGAATATTCCTCCTCCTGAAGAAAAAGAGAAGAGGAACATCAGGAGGAGGTTGGTTGCCTGAGAAAACCATACGATCCTCTGATTTGTCTTTTCGAACGCCTTTGATTCTGTAAACGGCGACGAACAGCTTGTTTCCAGCGCTGGACGTCCATATTGTCAGCGTAGCGCCAGGACCTATGATTACTACGCCCTTTGCTTCCCTGCTAAGATTAATATCTGTTGTACGAATAATTTATGTAAGGAGCATCTCCGCCATCATGAGTAGGCCACTTCAAACTGCCTGTGAAGTCAACTTAACGGGAGCGTCTCTTTCCTGTAAAGACTACTGATACTCACATAGACTCGAGCTTGGGCGCATTGTTGCAGATTGTGCCATCCGAATCCCATAATGATCGTCGAAGGAAGACGAGGACGATCATCAACGTTGGATAGATTCCCTACCCGAATTTTCAGCGCACCCGAACTTGTTGTAATTGATCAGATAGCTTACCACAAGTTGTGCAGCAGCAGCAGAGAAAACTTGCCGGAACGCCTGATCAAGAGGGGTATTCTTCGATGGTGAGGCGAACACGGCGAGTTGTATAATCTAATTACCAATAACATTAGAAAACCCACTCCTCGCCCAATATCAATTCAGACTTACCCAAAGAGTAGTGTATATAACACCCGATTCGCAGAGCATGACCAGAATCCTTCCAGCCCACGCTTGATGTCGATAGTACTGGAGATACTCTTTGACCGCTCGTCGATAAGACCTATAGAGAGAATGAAGATATTGGCGGAAGTACTCTACCACCGAGGATGCTTACCAAGTCTGGTACCCAATCACAGCTGTTCCTGCGACATTGGTGAGCATTGAGAAAATGAACGTGGCCATGTCGCGGTTTGTACAGCTGTCTGATGGCACGATGGGTAAGTCCTCTTCGATCATACACCCTACAAAGGAGAGACAGGATGCTATGATAGCAGTGCATTTTAGACCCTATCAATAGACCATGAAATTAATCTGTCCAACTCACCCGTCAACCCCAGGAACAACATTACCGGGAGAAACATGACCTTCTTATCCCCACCGCATAACGCCCATGCTCTCCAAATGACAATGGCGTCCCCAATAACACACTAGTCAAAATCGAGAGGATCAAAAATACTATACTCTATCCCGGGGGTTGCCAACAGACTCACGGAGACGGGAAAAGTCACTTGTCCCACAATACCCAGTCTCCGAAATTTGGCCAAGTAGGCAGCACTCTTGGTTTTCAAAGGTATGGTCGCGGGGTTTTCGACAAGAAGCATCTTGATACCAATAACGAAGTACGAGAAGTATGCGATAATGTAGACCGTCGATAGGAGGAACAATACTAGTACGGCTGCTAGTAAGATCATTCGCGCGGTCATGATACCTTCACGTCGACTTGATTGGAGTACGTGAGGGGCAGAGCTGAACATGTCGCCCAGTCAGACGCACCGCAGAATACCTATGGCAGCAAAGAGTAGCACCATGTAGATTCCTGAGGAGATGAGACGTCAATGAGAAGATGAAATCCATCATACAAACCTGGAAAACGCACCATATAAAACTGCAGTAATGAAGAGGCCAGCTAAAGTGAGGATGTAGCTTTTGCCGACATTGGCTAGGACAGCGAGGTCCTTTGAAGCTTCTACAGTCGATGACATCCTGAATTATTGAAGAATCAGAAAGCCTAAAGAGGAGGAAAAGATTAGATGCATGGACTGGCGAGCTCTTCAATTAATATGGCCATCTGTCATTTCTTACCGCGCATCCCGGCCGCGTGGAAGCTCGAGACCGTCATTGAAAAAAAATAATTTACCCACCGAGAACGGAAGTACTATCGGGAGTGCTACGCCATCACCATAATTTCGTTGCGACAGAACGGTATCACTCAGGCTTTTGACGTGAGAAACTTGACGGCGGAGTCGCACAGATGTCAAACATCGCTATCGTCCATATTCTTTGCTCTTAGAATCTTCCTGTTCTAGTCTTGCAAGTACGACAAATATGAGACACTGGAGTCGATTGGCCTACTGCGGATGAAAAACTTCTGAGGTGGACCTGAGATGGAGAAAAAGTTGAAGGGCCAGACGGATGCTGAAAGGGAGGGTAATGGGTGAGGCCTAAGGAGGAACGCAGTAAAGGGGATGGGGGTGCTCTGCACGGCGCCTGGAATGTCAAGAGGCAATGTTGAAAGGGATTTTTGTTTGTGATACCGGTGTCGGAACGTCGGGTGAGGAAGATGTCGACTGAAATTCTATTGGTAGATTGTCATTCAAGTCCCTTTCCCGTTCTTTCCAGCCTTTTAAACTCTAGGGAGAGACTTATTATACAGCCCCCTCCTCCTGCGACTAGGTTGGACAACATGGGAATCAACCTAATCAGATCATTTTGGGCGAAGGTTCGGACTTTGATACGCACCGAATCCACCGCTATAAGGATTTGGGCGATACAAACCCCCCGTTTCACCACAATCCCTTCTAGCAGCAGCCATATACACTCCCATCATGTCAGTTCCCCACTAGCTCCTGCCGATGCCGGAGCCCGTCAACCCAAACAAAGTCTTCAACTCTCTTTCCTGGCGTTGAGCAGATCCTTTTGAACGGTGCCCGTGTTTCTCGGTGGGAGGGAAAGAAATTCCGGTCTTAAGTATCTCAACTTGCCGTGACTCTTGTTGGCACCGTCGCGAGCGGCGAGGACGTCCTTCAGTCTTGGGCGAATTACGTTCTATTTTTGACGTGTTGCCCTTCAAAATCACATCGCGTTACTACGGTGACTGGAACCCACTTTCATATATGTATGGCACAGGAGCCGACGGGCGGGTTATTCTACACTACCAAATATATCTGCACAAGTCCCCAAACGCCTGAACAATCTACAGAATCGACCCACGACTCATCCCTTATTTGGACGCGGTAGCATCTTCGATGGGAGGACAGTTTCAACTTGAACCAGATCTTGTTTGATTCTCCCAAGGCTTGCAGCCGTTGGCTTACTTGGTCTTGGGTTGCTTAGGGCCTGTTCAGATGATCGACACAGGCTCTGGATGTCCATTGCACTAGACAGAGTTTCCAAAATTGCGGAAAAGCAAAAACCGTTGCATGAGCCGTTATCGTTCTTTCGTTCTTAAATCTTAAAGAATAGCTAAACAACCACTAAGAACTGACCCGAACACCACGATTATCGGAGTCATCGTGCTTCTCCTGATATAAAACTTCTTCCGAAGACCTATAAAGTCAGCTAAGTGGGAAGGTTTTTCTCGAGATATTTGGTGCTGACACTCACTCAGGCTTGGGCTTATTATGCATGAGATCATGGTCATGTACACTATGGCTGCTGTTGCTCTCCATGCCACGCGATCGCGAAAATTGAATGTCCGAAATGTCATCACAGATCGTGGATTTGCCAGCCGAATCCCATAGCGAACGTTGAAGGGAGACGAGTACGACCAGCGACGTAGGGTATATTCCCTGAGCAAATGTTCAGTGAACTAGACTTGTAGATTGATAGTACGACGCACCACAAGTTGTACGATAATAACATAGAAGACCTGTCGGAATTCCTGATCAGAAGTAGTCTTTCTTGCTGGGAAGATGAATTCAGCGATTTGTATGGTCTGTTATGCGCATGCAGCATTATAGTGCTGCCTTTCCATTAATGTCCTTCTAAGGCTTACCCAGATAGTAATGTATATAGCACCGGATTCAAGGAGCAGGACTAGTATTTTCTCAACCAACAACTGACGTCGGCCATGCTGGAGGTATTTTTTGACTGTTCTTCGGTAAATCCTACACAAAAAGAAATGAAACATGACTAGAGGAGGTATCAACGGACCACTCTTACCAAACTTGATAACCTAGAACTGCCGCTCCTGCAACATTAGTAATCACGGATAGAATAAAGGTGGCCAGATTGCGTTTTGTACAGCTGTCTGATGGCACGACGGGCAAGTCCTCTTCGACCATACACCCTACAAAGGAGAAACAGGATGCTATGATAGCGGTGCATCTTAGAATTATCAACGGACCGCGAGGTAATCTGTCCAACTCACCCGTCAAGCCGAGGAGCAACACTATCGGGAGAAACATGACCTTCTTGTCTCCGCCGGACAGCGTCCATGCCCTCCAGATGACAATGGCGTCCCCGACAACACACTAATGACAGTCGGAAGGGTCAGAAACACTATAACCTGTGCTAGGGGGTGCCAGCGGACTTACGGAGACAGGAAAAGTCACTTGGCCGACAATACCCAATCTGTGGAACTTGGCCAGGTAGGCAGCACTCTTGGTTTTCAGAGGTATCGTCGCGGGGTTTTCGACAAGAAGCATCTTGATACCAATGACAAAGTATGAGAAGGATGCGGTAATGTGGACCGTCGATAGAGAGAATAGAACCACAATAGCTGCGAGTAGGATCATTCGCGCTCTCGAGAAACCTTCCCGTCGACTGGCCGTGAGTAAGGTGAGGCTCATTACGTTGAACAGGGTGCTGAACATGGCAGACGCACCACATAATACCTATGGCGGCAAAGAGTAGCCCGATGCAGATACCTGAGCCGATGAAGCATCAATGAGAAGCATGCATGATAACACCCGATACACACGAACCAGAAAACGCACCGTAAAGCACTGCAGCAGTGATGAGGCCAGCTGAAGTCAAGACGTAGCTCTTACCGACATTGGCCATGATAATGAGATCCATTGTGGCATTTACAGCAGGCATCCTGCTTTTCGAAGGTGGAATGGGAGGTCGGATGGTGCATCATGAAGAGTGAGCTTTTTCAAGTAAATCACAGCCTCAAGTGACTAGATCTGTCATCAGATTTGCCGTGCACGCACTTGTACCATCAAGAACACAGTCACCGCAAAGATTCCGTCCATCTATGTAAAAGCGATTATAATCCCAGTTCATCGGCATCACTTCTGAAGCCTGTAAAGAAATACCCTCAATCCGGGAACAGGGTGTTCTCCCAAAAATGGGACCAGGCCAGAGCCGGTTCGAACTGAAACTAAAACCTATAACATCACAACGTGAGGGGTAAAGATGAATAACATGTCGCCGAGTCAGACGTACCATAGAACATCCATAGCAGCGAAGAGTAGCACTATGTAGATTCCTGGGAAGATGAGACGTCAGTGAGAGGATAGCATCCATCATACAATCCTAGAAAACTCACCATATAGAACTGCAGCAACGAGGAGGCCGGCTGAAGTGGGGATGTAGTTTTTGCCGACATTGACTATGGACAATGATATCCGCTGTGGTATTTACAGCTAGCATCCTGATTATTGAAGAAGCAGAAGGGTTAAAGAGCAGGGGAAAAGATTGGATACATCGTGGACCGAGTTTGAGGCTTTTCAATGATGATAATCTGGATTTGGATGTTGACTGGCGTGAACTATACAGCGGGAGGAGAAGGCAAAAGTCGTTGATAATATGATCGCGTTGAAGCTTCGAGACCATAATAATTCACCCACCCAAAGCGGAAAAACTATACGGGAGTGCTACACATCGACAGGCTCGTCTGGGAGATTTCACCGTGAGAAACTTGACGGTGGAGTGGGTAGCGTCGATTTGACGCCAGTTCCCGACTCTCTGCCCTCCAAGGCTCTGCGGGTATACCTCTGTATTGTCAAAGTCGGCGTCCCGATATTCGCTTTGATCGTATCCGTTGTCAATCGGAAGTAGACCCTCCCTTTATGTCGATGTTTTTTTTTCTTATCTGACACGTGAATCACATGGGTGGTCCGTGCGTTGTCAAAGTCATCGGTACTCTCCTCTCTAAAGAGAGCGAATCACTATCGTCCTTCTTCTAATGAAGATGTAAGCAAGAGGTGGGGGAAGGTAGAGGTGGAGGGAGCAACTGACATCGATATCGAAAAACCACCCTCTAACAAGGCTCGCCGCGGATGTGGTCAAGGGAGATATTGTTCGTCGCCGGTGGCACTGATGTACAATTCGAACCAATAGGTCGCCGGTCTCTAATCCCGTTCGTGCCGATTGGCAGATCTTCTAAATCCTTTCCTTCTCACAGGAAAACATATCCGTATGACTACCAGAGACCTCTAGCAAGTACAGACAGTGATCTTAAATCCTGTGCAAGTTCCCGGCCTCCATTCTTCTATGTCGCATAACACGGAAAAAAATACAACTAGATGATTCCGCGCCTCGCCCTAATCCTGCCCAAGCGGCTAGCCATTGAAAGAGGCTAGGGCTTTGGTGAGCACAGGCTCAACGCTATGGGGATGTGGGACACATAAAATAGCTCATTCCGCCGCAACTCCCTCCAAGAGCCGTATACACCTCAATCATGACTTCCAACATCGTTCTCCCACCAGCTGCCACTTGGGCCCGACAGCACCTCTCCTCTCTTATCCAAGCAACCTCTCAAGAAACCTTCAACTCCGCATTTGACTCTTTCATCTCTCGTGACGTGAAGGAGATCACCTTAAACGGTACTCGCATTTCTCGCGATGAATACAAAGAGAAATTCCGATCTCAAGTATTCGACGAAAGGCAAACGACTGTGACTTCTGTTGGCACCGTTGCGAGCGGTGAAGATGCTCTTCTGTCCGGGGTGAGTTTCGCTTTTGGACTCCGTAGCTCGCGACGTTGCAGTCCAAAAGTATCTCTGTGGTATTTGAGAGCTGTTACTGACAACTCACCCTCATTACTAGGGTACAGGAACCGTTGGGCTGTTCTACACTGCTAAATATTTCGAAAGCATATTCATCTGCGATGTACCCGAGGAAGTGGATGCCAAGTCGTCCATCAATTTGGTGTACGTATATTGGCTCTCTTCGTCAATCACTGGAGTATTCAATCACTCACAGGATCGACCATGACCGGTCTCTAAAGCCGCCTTCCTTACCTGGACACGGCGGCCTCTTTGATGGAAGAAGAGTTTTCAAAATAAACCAGATCTTGTTCGACTCTCCCAAGGCTTAAAGAGAGACCCGTCGCAGTTCCTGTTCGGGTGAACGACGTAGGCTTTGGATGCTCGCTGACCACATCGATGAACTAGACAGAGGTTCCGAGATTGCGGGAAAGTACCAACTCCCAAGACATTCATCGTTCTTTTTTGTGTTACGAATGACCAAATAACCATTAAGAAACGACTGTAGTACGACTGCTGTCGGTGTAACTGTGATTCTCCTGAGAAAAACCCACTTCAGAAGACCTATGAGGTCACTCAGTGGAAAGGTTCTTTCACGACACCCAATGCTAACACTCACCCAGTTTCGAGCTTACTACGCACCAGATCATGACCATGTAGATTGTTGCTCTCCACGCCACGCGATTGCCAGTCAAGGTCGGGGATAGTGTCGCAGATTGTGGACTTGCCAGCCGGATCCCATAGCGATCGTCGAAGGAAGACGAGTACGACCATCAACGTAGGGTATATTCCCTGAGCAGATCTTGAGTGTACGGGACTCGCAAATTGACCATATAACTCACCACAAGTTGTGCGGCCATAGCAGAGAAGACCTGTCGGAATGTCTGATCGGGAATACTAGAACTGACTGGTAAGAGGATCTCGGCGAGCTGTATAGTCTGTTAGAAGTGCCATTTGAGAGTACCGCCTTTCTACGAATGTCTTTCGAAGCTTACCCAGATAGTTGTGTATATTACACCAGACTCCAAGAACATCGCCAGCACTTTTCCAGCCCACAATTGATGTCGACAGCATTGGAGGTATTTTTTAACCGTTCGTCGGTAAGACCTACAAAAGAAATGAGAAATAATGCAAGGAGGTATCAGTTTGCCGCTCTTACCAAATGTAATGACCTATCACCGCCGTTCCAGCAGCATTAGTAGCCACGGATAGAGCAAAGGTGGCTATATTTCGTTTTCTACAACGTGGTGATATAACAACGGGGAGGTCCTCCCTGACCATACATTCGACAAAAGAGAAACAAGATGCTGATAGCAATCTAGATTGTATCAACGGAGCGCAAGGAGATTTGTCCCGCTCACCTGTCAAACCGAGAAGTAAAATCACCGGAAGGAACATAATTTTCTTCCTAACAGACAGCGCCCACGCCCTCCAAATGACGATGGAATCCCCGATAACACACTAGTTGAAACAGGGAAGTTTGGAAACCTATTCTCCGCTATAGACTCAGAGTTCGAGACTCACCGCGACGGGAACAGTCACTTGTCCCACGACACCCAATCTCCGGAACTTGGCCAGGTAGGCAGCATTCTTGGTCATCACAGGCACTGTTCCCGGGTTCTCGATAAGAAGCATATTGATGCCAATAACGAAGTACGAGAAATTTGCGGTGATGTAGATAGTCGATAAAAGAAACAACACTATCACAGTTACGAGGAGGCCCGTTCGTACGCTCATGATACTGCCTCGTCGCCGCCTTGATCGGTGAAAGCAATTTCTTGGTGTTCAGATTGAAGCTGTACAACATGCCAGTACTAGGGACGCACCACAGAATGCTCGTAGCAGCAAAAAATAGCACCGTATAAATTCCTGATGAGATGGATAAAGCGCCAGTGAGATTCATAGTAAATTCGGAAAACGCACCATAAAGCACTGCAGTGGTGAGGAGGCCAACTAAAGTCAAGATGTAGTTTCTACCGACAATGGCCAGGACAGCGAAGTCTTTCGAAGCGTCTACAGTTTCCATTTTCAAACTTCTGAATATAGCGAAGGCGTGTGAGGGGAGTCGGATGGGATCCATCATGGAAGGGCGAGCTTTTCAAGTAAACCTGATCATGGCACCCTCGATTGAGACGATCTACACCATCCCGTGTGCTGTCACTTCACAAACCGGTGCTGGGATAGCCCACAGCTGTCCCGCTGCAGGCGGATGGCGTCCCGGGTCCAAGGAGGTTTTTGCATCGTGAAGATATCTTTGCAGCGAAGGTGACGGAACGGAGTCCATGTAATCTTTTTCCCAGGATCCACCCCCTCACAGCGATGAAACTGCTCAAGTAAACCTGATCATGGCACCCTCGATTGAGACGATCTACACCATCCCGTGTGCTGTCACTTCACAAACCGGTGCTGGGATAGCCCACAGCTGTCCCGCTGCAGGCGGATGGCGTCCCGGGTCCAAGGAGGTTTTGCATCGTGAAGATATCTTTGCAGCGAAGGTGACGGAACGGAGTCCATGTAATCTTTTTCCCAGGATCCACCCCCTCACAGCGATGAAACTGCTCAAGTAAACCTGATCATGGCACCCTCGATTGAGACGATCTACACCATCACGTGTGCCGTCACTTCACAAACCGGTGCTGGGATAGCCCACAGCTGTCCCGCTGCAGGCGGATGGAGACCCGGGTCCAAGGAGGAAGTTTTTGCATCGTGAAGATATCTTTGCAGCGAAGGTGACGGAACGGAGTCCATGCTATTTCCCAGGATCTGCCCCCTCACAGCGATGAAACTGCCCTGAATACCAGAAGTGCCTGTCAGATATAAAATGTTTTCTACCAGATTCTTTTCTCGTAGGGCGACGACTCAAAACCACTACCAGGGAGTATCTGAATTTCGGGGAGTCCAAGTTCTCAACTGCAATCCACAGAAATCCTCTCGACCAGGCCAATTTAATCATCGATTCTCCCGAGATCTGAAGGGAGGCCCGTCGGAACTAGAGGCTTTAGTTTAGTTTCTTCTCGCCCGTGAAGCCAATATGATCGAGCCCCCTTAGCTCTTCAACTGTGATTTGTTGGGCCGAGTTTTCGAGTGTGAAAAACATACATATTTTGTAACTCAAAGAGATGTCTTGCGGTTAGGCTTGCTAATGTCCTGTTTTAGGTGGAAGTGCAATTTCTTTGCCACGAAATCAAGATAGATAAAGTCAAATAGATACATGATGTTTGAACTAACTGAGTAGTACAACTTACTGCCCAGAAAGATATATACACTTGCCGAAAAAGAAAGGGATTAGCATAGCTCCCGCAAGATGGCCATCAAGGGAAAAGAAAGGAACAACCCAATTTTCAACGACTAAACCTACTACCAGCATCCAAGTTACACTGTCCATTTCCTCCGAGATTCGGGAGATCCATAAAAGAAAGGCGCTGGCAAGGAGTTTTGAACGAGGAAGAAAACATCCCCCCCCATTCATGCCCCCCTTATCAACCTCAACTTCTGTAAAATCGTCTCTCGCTTTAGCATCCCACCAGAAAGAGTGGCAGCTACAAAGAATATAAACCATTTAATCCACGAAGCTCTCCTTCCGTTCACTCCATTCTGTTCCACACTAGGAGTCGGAGGCGCAGTTGGTCGTTTAGGTAACGAGGTTGATAGAATTCGACTCATGGCTGACAAGTTTTTCGACTAGAGGTTCGATGTCAATGCAACGTGCGGGGAAGATAAAAGATGGAGATGTAACCTACAGAGTAGGGCGGGTACCGGAATTTCATTATCACGTCGATCCAAGTGGGGGAATCTATCGAGGCCCTCAGGTGAGTGAACATATCAAAGCCGAACTAAAGGAGAAGAGACAAGGTACTGTCAACTTGAGAATGCTGGTGCACCGATTAAACTAACCTTTCCGGTATGATATCCCGCTAGACGACACGTGCAAGAAACTTTCAGAGGATCTGGAACATCAAAGAAAGGAAAAACGTACATCCACTAGGACCAATTCCACCGAACGGCAGTCCTTCCGCTATAGAAAATATGTCAATAAACGTCCTTGAGAAAGAAGAACCTGGAAACGTGCCGGCAGGGATCAAAAGTGTGTCATTTGCGAGCGTAGAACCACTCTGAGTATTCCGGAAGACTAAAAGAGCCGTATTGTAAATCCACCCGCACATCCGTGGGCTGCACAATCACTACATACTTTTCTCTTTGAATCTCGAATCTTGAGAGAAAACATAGAGCGACAATGGGTGGTCCCTGGAAAGATGTATCAATGAGCAAGGGCAGCGGGGTTGTGTAACAAAATCTGACTTGGCGTTGACGAATGCGATAGCTTCGTCCAAATCTTTCACAGGCATGATAGGTAGGACTGGCCCGAATATTTCCCTTGAAACGTACAATAACGTCAGTTCTGAACTAGACATCGACATCCGGGAAAAGCACTAGAAACTCACTCGCTCATCAACGAATCATCCGGCTTAACATTTTTGACAATAGTGGGCGCGATGAACTTGTCCGCTTCATCAACATCACCACCAAGCACAACCTCTCCTTTCGAGTTCCTTAACAATCCGTTAACTCGGTTCCACGCTTGAGGCGTGCACAATCTTCCATATGCTCCTTCTGCCTTCGCACCGTCGGCAGTGGGATAAAATTCAGCGTGGACTTCCTTCAGAGCTTGCACGAATTTTTCTTGAGCATCTTCGGTGACTATGACATAGTCTGGTGCAAGACAGGTTTGCCCAGCATTGGCAACCTTTCCCCAAAGAATTCGACGAGCAGCCATCTTAAGGTCACTAGCAGGATCGACGAAAACCGGGGTTTTGCCACCGAGTTCGAGGGAAACGGGAGATAGCGTTTTAGCAGCGGCAGCAGAGATAATTTTGGCGACTCGTCCTCCGCCGGTGTACAAAATATGTCCCCAAGTCTTCTCGAGTAGCTGTTGGAAGGTTAAAGGCGTTACATTTATGTCGAATGCTCTGTTCAGCCAAGGCATGGCAACAGACCTTGGTAGTTTCTGGGACGGCACCGTTGACAACACGAACTAGGGACGTGTCCATATATTCCTCGATGAGTTCTGTCATCAGGGCGCTGGTAGCTGGGGTAGCTTCCGAAGGTTTGACTATGACTGCGTTTCCCGCTGCGATTGCGGAGGCCTGAAAAGGGTGAGAAGTAGCATGGGGGCGGTTATCGGAACGCCGCCTACCAAAACCGGAATAGTCAGAAATATCGGATAGTTAAAGGGAGAGATGATGAGCACGACGCCCTTTGGTTCCTTATAGATGGTGGGTTTCATAGCACTCCAATTCAGTGAAAAGGGGGCTTTTTCTGGCTTGACCCACTTGTCTATATTCGAGTAGGTGTGCTTCGTTTCCGTGAGGCTCCCACTGATCTCCAAACTGCAAGTCGAGGCTTGTTAGTTCTGTCGTTCTTGAAGTGATATTTGCGCGACACGCACAACTGAGATTCGAAAGGAGGTCTGCCCAAATCTTGCTTCAGAGCGTTCTCTATCCGCTCTGCGTTATCCTTCAACATGTACATCAACTGAACTAGCAGATATTTCCTGTACTCGATGCTCTTGGTTTTCCCTGACCTGAATCCGGTATTGAGCTCATTATAAATCTAGAGAAGCCATTGGTAAAGATCCTCTGGGTATGATAGAAAAAACACACTTACTTTGTCAATTTCATCCAGAGGCGTGTATTGAAGTTTAGACATGGTGGTAGATCGTAAAAGAGACAGTTTTCGCTATTCGCGCTGACCGTGACCCTTATACGGCTTCATAAGACACCGTATAGACCGTTCATGTGATAACAAACATATCAGCTTTGGCATCGTTATTTTTTGTTGTTTGATTGGCTAGAACGCTGAGTTACGGTCTGTATGTTCTCTTCACGTCTAACAACTGTCGAAATAAGCACGCACTAATATCCCATGTAAATGTCATGAACCTTATGGATGCTTAGCACGCCGCATCGACGCGCGTCGCCGCAAGTTGAAGTATACCCGTCCATCTACTGTATCAGGCTGGTTTTGCAACGTCATTGAGCCAAGCTACAGATTACGGGTAGTCGGTCGATCTTCACTTCAAGTTGGGAAAGGTGAAGGCGCAAACGACCGGGTAGAGGAGGAGGAGGAGCAGGAGTATATTACCCGGGAAGAGGCCGAGCATCAACGAAGGGAAAGGACGTGATCAGGGAATGTAGGGGGGGTATCGACTTTTGTTTCCCCTTCTCCAGTCCAAGCTTCAACCGGCTGATGCTCACTGTGTCACTGTGGGTGCAGACCACTCTGGCGTTCAACCTTGTTTTCAAGTTTTGAATGATCATAATGGGAGGGGATCCCACTGGCACTGCAAAGTGGTGACCTCGGCGTCCTTGTTACTGTCAGCGCGCCGATATTTCTGGCACCAATTCCGTTACGTATCCCACCAAGTACTTACCACTGACCATGGACTGACATTATTCGGGTTAAAAAGCATTTTCACAAGTTCAATGTGAGGTTTGCTATTCTAATTTCTTCTCCACGCTCTCATTGCCTGAACACAGACGACGGTTCTCATTTTTAGGCGGTGCTTGGTGGAGTACGTGACGTAGGGGGTGACTTCACCACTTACCCCAGGCTATCGCTTTTCGTTTCCTCTTAATCTGTCCTCGTCTTTAACCACCCACATATAATGTATTACTACTTATGCTCACCGCTCGATCTCTATATTTATTCCTTACTCAGTTTTGACATTTCCTTCTCTATCGTACATAGCAACTCCCTTCCCTCCCGCTGTATTACTTAACCAGCCTTTCTTGAAGTCGGGTCAATACTGGCAGTTGACCTGGCCCCCTCGCGCTTGCTGCCTATTCCCTTTGTGAACCGAAAGATTGGAATTATTACATATACAGTCGGTGACAGTCAGTGACACCTCCATCGTTGCCAGAACACAAAGCTCGTACGACGGGTGATGAGAGGGAAACGAAGTTGTCAGTGAATCACGTATGAAGCAAGCACCCAATAATCGGCCGTAGTATTACAACATATTACTTTCACAATATGGGATGTGTTTCTTCGCTCTTGAATCTTCTCACAGCCATGACTCGACAACCATCACCTTGGACTAATGGGAGAACCCCCACTCTCCGAATCATCGGTCTTCTCCTGATAGAAAACCACTTCTAATGACCTATGAAGTCAACCGAATGAGGATTCCCTTCCCCGAAGAAATTGCTAATACTCACCCAGGTTCGGGCTTACTACGCACCAGATCGTGTTCATGCACACTGTGACTGCTGTTGCTCTCTGTGTGAGATCGCGAACGTTCCACATCTGGCGTATCACCGCAGATCGTGGACTTGCCAGCCGAATCCCATAATGATCGTCGAAGGAAGACGAGGACGATCATTAACGTTGGATAAATTCCCTGCCCAAATTTTCAGCGTACTGAACTTGTGTAACTGATCAGATAGCTTACCACAAGTTGTGCAGCAGCAGCAGAGAAAACTTGCCGGAACGCCTGATCAAGAGGGGTATTCTTCGATGGTGAGGCGAACACGGCGAGTTGTATAATCTAATTACCAATAACATTAGAATGCCCACTCCTCGCCCAATATCAATTCAGACTTACCCAAAGAGTAGTGTATATAACACCCGATTCGAGGAGCATGACCAAGATTTTCTCCGCCCGTACCTGATGCCGACAATGACGGAGATACTTTTTGACCGCTCGTCGATAAGACCTGTATATAGAATGAAGATATTGGCGGAGGTACTCTACCACCGAGGATGCTTACCAAGTCTGGTACCCAATCACAGCTGTTCCTGCGACATTGGTGAGCATTGAAAAAATGAACGTGGCCATGTCGCGTTTTGTACAGCTGTCTGATGGCACGACGGGCAAGTCCTCTTCGACCATACACCCTACAAAGGAGAAGCAGGATGCTATGATAGCAGTGCATTTTAGGATCAGCAATGGACCGCGAGGTAATCTGTCCAACTCACCTGTCAAGCCGAGGAGCAACACTATCGGGAGAAACATGACCTTCTTATTTCCACCGGACAGCGCCCATGCCCTCCAGATAACAATGGCGTCCCCGACAACACACTGATGACAATCGGAAGGGTCAGAAACACTATGACCTGTGCTAGAGGGTGCCAGCGGACTTACGGAGACAGGAAAAGTTACTTGGCCGACAATACCCAATCTCTGGAACTTGGCCAGGTAGGCAGCACTCTTGGTTTTCAGAGGTATCGTCGCGGGGTTTTCGACAAGAAGCATCTTGATACCAATAACGAAGTATGAAAAGAATGCGGTAATGTAGACCGTCGATAGAGAGAATAGGACCACCACGGCTACGAGTAGAACCATCCGCGCGCTCATGATACCTTCCCGTCGGCTTTGTTGAATAAAGTGAGGCTCAATACTTTGAATAAGGTGTCAGCAAAGACGCACCATAAGATGCTCATGACGGCGAAGAATAGAACCATATAGATACCTGAGAAGATGAAATGTCAATGAGACGCACCCACATCCACACGAGCTAGAAAACGCACCATAAAGGACTGCAGTAGTGAGGAGGCCAGCTGAAGTCAAGATGTAGCTTCTACCGACATAGGCCATGACAATGAGATCCCCTGTGGCATTTACAGCTGTCGCCATCCTGATTATCAAAGGTGGAATGGGGGGTCTGATGGTGCATCGTGAAAGAGTGAGCTTTTTCAAGTAAATACAGCCTCAACTGAATAGATCTGTCATCAGATTTGCCCGTGCGCGCACTTGGGCCATCAGGAAACACCGTCATCGCAAAGATCCCATCCATCTAAAAGCGGAAATAATGCTACCTTCATCACCATCACTTCTGAAGGAATATCCTCAACTGGTCGGGAGCAGGGTGCCAGGGGAAAGCAAAAAGCTTCACCGTAGGAAATTTGATCGTGGTGGGGAGTGATATCGCTGGATACAAACAATCATCAACAGCGTTTTCGCTGTGTCCAGGGTGTACTCTTTGCACTCAGAACTCCTACAGAGCTGAAATGACCTCTTCACGTACGGCTCAGACCCGATTACACCGCCAAATCCCGAAAGCGCCTGCCAGCGCCCACACAGCCTTGGAACGAAAAAAGACCGTTATTTACCGGTCGTTTGCTTGTACGGCGAATCGAAATCCGAACCGCCGGGCTGGAAACACCGGGAACTGGGCTCAAGCCACTGATCTAGAATCGACCTATTCTCATCGAGGGCATGTTTTCTCAACTGCAAACTTCACAGACCACCCTTTGGCAGCCTACCTGGATCCGAGTCTCTGGACTCAACCTCAATCATATCAAATAGAAGCAGAAATGATGAGTGAGTTGGGACAAAATTAAGAGACGTTTTCGCGTTATCAGGGACCGAGGGAAAAAACCTTCAGGCTTCCGCGGGAGCCTGAGACGGATAAACACACGATTTCCACTTTGACAAATCAGTTACCAGGCACAATATTGGCCGTTGCGGTCGAAGGAGGGAAGTCATAAGGTCAGTCAATGCGAATAGGTCATATTACGGATAGGACGGAGGATGTATTAATACGCGCTCATAAGATTGGCAGTATCAGCTGGTAGATAACCCCGGGAACCCCGACATGATGCAAACAGTAGGGAAATAGCTGTCTTATAAGGCTTGCTGAGAGATTGACCAAGTCAATGAATAGACCAGGGTGTAGGAAACAGTAAGTCCTGAGCACTAGCAAACCCTCTTCCTCGATTACTTCAGAAGCTAATTGAACTTCGTAGATTAAGCGCACTATACGCATAACGGCCTGACGCCCGATATCCAAAAACATTCCAAGTCCGAATTGAGATCTTGAGGGACGAACAGAACAAGGAGCTGTAGAGATAGAAATCAACTGTCGAGGCAGACTTTCCACCCATCGAATTGAGGCAGTTCGATATAAAAGTTACGGGAAGATCGAGCGAGTAATCAGTAAAAAGAGCGCGCGGAAAGTCGAACCAGATGCTTCTCGAGGGTTTTTGATCCACCTATCGTCAGATTCCGATAATTAACATCTTCGTCGCCACCTTTACGACAGATTTCCATCATAGAGCTAGACAAAACCGTCAATGCTGTCGATGATCTTGACCCGTGGGAGTGGGAAACCAATGTTTCCGTGTAAAGGGTAGGAATTTTCGGTCAATAAGCGAGTAAATGGCCATTCACATCGACGACTACATCGACTAAATCGATTTGAGACGTAGGAAGACTAGTTCAGGCATCAAAGTCAAGGGTGGGTCGGTAAGTCCTATTTCCTAAGCGGGCCCCGACGTCGGAGGTGATTGAAGGCATGGATGGTGCTCATGCGCACCTCGAACTCCCAGTTCACCTCAGATGTGTCGACCCAACTTCGGGAGAAGACTACGTGTACGACGTACCCGGGATCGGAAGCGTGAGTAGACCAACAAGGCGTATGTGTTTTAGGTGGTGTTGTTTTATTTTATCTGCGTTGTAATTCGTAAAGCGTGGTTCCACGCGCATGGTAGTATCAATCGAAATTGATACTAATACCAATGGCAAAGCCTGTAACCTGGAAATTGCCACCATTGACATCGAGCGCTGATATAGCTCTATCGTCCCTCGTTGGAAAATAGAATAGCGCTGGGAATGGACCTGAAGAACTTGGTATATTTTCCCGGAGGTTGCTCTAGTGATTGATCAATAGCGATAATCATCCGTGTGTCAGCAGGAAAGCCCTGAGCAAATCGGTCGTAAAGTGTCTGTTCACATCATCTTCATTTTGTAAACGAAAGCTGACCAGCCAATTCAGAATTTTATCTGATGGGTGAGTACAAAGACCCTAAAAATGTCAGGATTCGGTGCATGGCAAATTAAGTGGCGCAAACTGAATTGCGAGGGCAGCAGGGAGGCTTCTCATCGTCATTCGCTAGGACTTCCTCGCAGATGTAATGGTATGGCGTTTTCCGATGATTCAGAATAGTAATTATTCAGAGAAAAACATACAACTCACCGTCGGAAAAGAAAACATATAGGGCTGAACAGGAGAGATTAGGATTGTGAAGGTAGTAGTAGAACGCGTTGCCTGAGCCCCGCACGAAACATCGAGAAGGTGCAAGCGCATAATGCGTTCCTCCAGGTGGTTTTTTTGTCCCGCATAACCAGGGGAGGTCTTATGTCCTCGCCACCCATAGCGAAATTGTTTGTCCCGGCGGTGTCGGTCCAAACAGAACCCCTCTGTTAGGAAACGCACTATCTACTACGGTTGGGGTCCCAGAGCAATCAGGGAACCTAGTAGAGCGTTGACGAGCAACTACCCCAAACGCTCCACAAAAAAAAAAGGGTAGTAGGTAGAAGGTGTAGAAAATCAAAAACTAGCGGAAAGCTGTTATGGCCGAAAAGCCCGATTGTCGTTGTCCGAGGAAGACCGGCCCTCGAGCACCGCTTCCAGACCGCTTCCACACCATTCTCGCGAGGGCCGTGGACAACCACAATGTACCTTGAAGCTTGAGTTCTGACTACCTTCTATTCTTAAAGCCCATTCATAGCCAATGGCTATGGCCGCTGAGCCTGTTCCCACTCGGTTTCAACGCCTCATCCAGTATATCGAAAAAGAGGCCACATTCTTTAGAGTTCATCTCATCGCTTTCACCTTCATCCCCCTTATTGTCTCCGGAATATTCTACGCTTGCAACGGAAGGTTCCCCGTATCTTATTTGGATTCACTGTTCCTATGTTATTCGGCGATGACCGTGACGGGGTTGTCGACAGTAAACCTTTCGACGGTGACGGCCTGGCAACAAGTTCTGCTATACCTGTTGATGTTGATTGTGAGTTTTGCACAATACGTTTGTGTTAGGAAGTGGTCATGAAGAGGAATCTGAAATCATAGGGAGATATCACAGTGGTTTCTTGGATAATGGTGTTGGTTCGAAAGTACGTAAAATTTGCCTTATAAAAATAGGCCAACTTAGGTCTTGACGGTTACAGAGAGTATTTTCAACGTCGCTGCGAATCAGAATATATCAAACGACATAAGGAAGCTACCAGAGCCTTATTTTCGACCATTTCCCGTCCCATCGCTGTCTTCAAAGCCCGACAACCAGTACCAGCCTGTCGACATGAGTTTACATCGAATGTCATTGAACCTACACCTGCTGCAACACTGGATCACTACCCCTCGTCATCCGAGAATCAACAAGCAACCGGGGAATTACTGTTGGGAGACCTGGATAGAGTCACATCTTCACCCAAAGCCGGCAGTATCGCCCTCACTTCCACAGAAATTGAACAACCTCTCGAGTTTTTATCTGCAAGTCCCCGCCGCAGTGGTGTGGACTTTGCCTATACCACATCTCTAACCCCTTCAGTCGCACAACGGAGAAGGCTCGAGACGATCCGTGAGGGCGTCCCTCTCCCACACCGAACGACCACCATCCTAACCCACAGAACGATACCCCACACCAACACTTACGCAGCCAACGAACAGAAATACAAAGATCTCGGCGGGTTTCCGGGACCTATTGAGTTATCGCAGAGATTATTTCGTCGGATGGCTCCTAGATTATACCTCAGGATGGAAAGGTCACTAACTATACCCATTGCAACAACGTTGGAAAGGACCAACACAAAATGGTTGAATTTTGATTTGACAGTCGGGAGGAACTCAGATTTCAAGATTGATGATTTGACGGATGAGCAGTTGGAGGAGATTGGCGGGGTTGAGTATATTGCATTGAGGTATTTGAGTTATTTGGTACCCCTGGTGAGTTCCCTTCCTGTCATGATTTTATGGTCACACCGCGGGATGAAAAGACGTTTCAATCGGTCGCTCCACGATCAGCTGAAAGTTGGAACGAGAGGATGAACCGACTTTACTGTTGGAGTTTTCTCGTTCCGAATCACCTCGCGTCGTAGATTGGCAATGTGTTCTCACAAGCTCCAACCGAAGCCGGTCACGGTGAACCGCCGTTTCAAGCCGTTCCAAATTCTTGCAACGAGGTTTGAGCGCAAGCTGAAACGGGGGCTTCAAACCGTGGTGTGACCACTAACTTTTGAACGTTGCTTTGGCTCATCTTTTTGGTGGCTTTGGAACAGTATTTCGTCGGGACCCAGCTTATAACCTATCTTTTGTTCGGTCCTTGGATTTCCGTAACGACCCATTATGACCCTGTTTTTGAAGCGCAGCCAAGGATCGTGAAGAAACCATGGTGTGTGTGCCTTTATCATTCCTATTGAATTGAAATGAATTCATGGCAGGTTTGCGCTATTTCAAGTTATGGGTGCTTATACAGGAGGAGGATTGAGTTTGGTGGACCAGTGAGTTGTATATTCGCACTCCGAGGCATATCCGTTCAACGTTCCCCTTGTCAGAGGAATGGTACCATTTCAAAAAGCATACCTTATGACCAGTCTGTCCCTTTGCTGTCTGTCTATCGTGTCCTGTGAGCTGAACTTTTCTTGTACTAGTTTCTTTAATTTTTGTAATTTTGGCGGGAAATCATGCCATGGTAAGTTCTCGTCGCCTTTGGCTTCTACCTTGATTGATTTTTTCTTTCTTAGCCAATATTGTGAGTCCACTCCCCCTCAGACCATCTCTTCACGTTGCCTGAGACCCAGTTTACAGTCTGCGCTTCATAATGTCGGTCTTTGTGTTTATAACCTTTCATTAACTGGTACACGAACTTGCCTCGTATAGATGGATTGGATCACGAGTCGCTCGTGAGGGAACTGATGCCGAAAAGGCTTTTAGTTTTCTCCTCGATCACCCTAGAAGGTGTGTATGGCCTTTTTTGTGTGTTTCATGTTATCCGATTCATTTTACGGACCACCAGATGCTTTATCTATCTGTGAGGTTTTTACCACTCACGTCAAGATCAGATGCTCACCCACCGGGCAGGTTCCCGAGTCATCAAACATGGTTTTTACTGATCGTCTTAGTCATATTCAGTGTCGTCGAGTGGATTTTATTCGAAGTTCTCAGTGAGCCATCTCGTGTTCCTGTGTGTTCATTCACATTCTGAAGTCGGACACGTCCCCCCGAAATTAGACATCGGCTTAGAGGCGTATGAGAGTCTATCTATCGGACCGCGGATCATCTGTGGTCTTTTTCAAGGGTTGGCTGCACGAGCTTCGGGATTCTCTATCGTGCCTTTAGCTTCGTTCGCACCTGCCTTGCAGTACGTTCTTCATTGGCCTACGCGGGGTTTTGTTCCGGAGAGTTGTTTGACTGAACTTCGGATTGTGGCAGGTTCCTGTATGTCGTGATGATGTATATTGCTGTGAGTTTTAACCTTTTCATCTCACGTTCGAAGGTTTGATGATACTCATTTCCCGTTCTTCCCCTTAGATTTATCCGGTGAGTAAGAAGAGGCTGAAATAACGCCTTCGTCTTCTTGACGAACGTGCAGATAGCTATAAGTATCCGTGCTACAAATTCGTGCGTACGATGGAGCTTTTTTCAGCTAGTGAATGCTGACGTTGTGGATGGGTGTAGATATGAAGAACAATCTCTGGGTGTGTTTGAACAACCGGCGGAAGAAACCGAACCTCAAAACCAAGAGTTGAAGGGACTCGACGTTCGCCAACGCGTTCATCGATATGTTGGTTGGCATCTGAAAAAGCAGGTGTCGATGGGCACGTTTCTCATTTCGTTTCCCTCTCTTTCTCTTCTCGCTGATACGGAGGTAATATAGACATTTGGTGGCTCATATGGGGTGTCTTCCTAGTGACGATCATAGAACGGAATAATCTTTTGGACCCGGACAAGAAATGGTTTGATATTTTCCGAATAATATTTGAGATGGTCTCTGCGTTTGGTGGGATTGGGTTGAGTTTAGGGTTGCCTTCGGTAAACTTTTTCACTTTTTTGAGGGTCCGATTTTGACCTTTATCATAACCGTTCTCAGGATAACTTTTCCTTTGTGGGTGCCATGAGGCCGTTGTCCAAGTTGGTGGTGATTGTGACAATGTGAGTTGCCTTTGAAGCCTCTTTTGTTACTCCTCACTCATATTTCATATCGGGCAGGGTGAGAGGCAGACATCGAGGGTTACCAGTAGCTGTTGATCGGGCCATCATGTTACCCTACGAGCTGGTGAAGCAGAGGCAGCAACAGGGAGGGGAAGGTAATCGTCCACAATCACCCTGAACAGGGGTTAGGGCTTTTCCATGGCCATGGCGATTGACGTTGCTTCTCCATAATGCAAAGAGAGAAAGATGTCTGGCGTGGCTTATTGGTCCGAGACTTATCCTAACTTCCGAATGTGCATACCTAGGTAACTAAACCTTCGACTCCGAGGCGATTGCATGACCCATCCAGACGAGTTCATTTTCACACTAAGTCGGTGGATTTTCTATCACTGCTTTCAGGGGGGACCTCATTGCACCTCAAAGCTCTCGATCATCACATCCGCAGTGAACGTAATTCTTTACCCCTCAAACCAACGTTGCGGAGGAATGTGACTTCTGCTTCGCCTAGCTGACTTCCCAAGTTTTTATTATTCTGGCCCGAACCACGTTATGATAAGGAGCCTCTGCGCGCTGTAGCACTCGACTGAGCATGTCCTTCTGCCGTGATCCGCATGTTGCGGTTCAGTGAATGTCCGGAACCAGATGTCGGATTGTTAGCGGCCGATAAGAGTCTAATCACTGTCCTACGAATCACCTGTGGTCTTTCCAGGCGTTAGCTTCCGGATTCTTCATCGTAGTAAGGGTCGAATCCATTTCCAGTGCCAACATTATAGAGGAATATGACCTTCGGCCTCGAGTTTCCGGTTTATTCTGGTTCCGAGCCACGTCCACATTTATGGTGGATGACTTCGTTTCCACGTTGTAGTCTGTCCCAACGCTTATTAACGCTGCCAGTTCTCGACTGAGCATGTCTTCCTGCCCTGATCCACATGCTGCGGCTCAACGAGTGTCCGAAACGGTAAACCAGATATCGGATTGCTAGAGGCCGATGAGAGTCTAATTACCGGATCATCTGTGGCCTTTTCTCAGGTGTTGGCTATGGCCTATCGCTCGCTAGCACCTGCCTTTGCAGTGCGGGACGACTTTCCGTGGTCGTATAGTTATTTTTGGAGGTTGCTTGACTGCAGTTCGCGGCGAAGGGTGAGTATACTGTAGGAGAACCCTTCAGTGGCGCCCTTTAGAGTTCAGTCGAGCTATCATTTTACCTTTCAGAATCAATACCTGCAGATCCCAAGCAGCCCAGCCACCAGGACTAGGGGGGATTTCTGGCATTGAGTCACTCTCCCGAAACCACCCTAATGCGGTTGAGAAAAATTAGACCATTTGCGAATTACCCCGCAAGCATTTTGGGGTAACTGCGGGGTAATTACATATTTTATGATGGTGTTATCGCTTGGCCTTTGAGCGCCGGCAGTAGGGACAAGACCCGCTAATCGCGAACGCTTACCGTGTGTAGCTTATGAGACAGGCTATGGGCAGCACCCATGAAGCAGCTCATTCATTTCAGCTGACCATGCTAAAAGGCTTGAGTGCATGCTGCTGACAAGTGAGGCTCCAACTCGGGGAGCGCGGGTTCGCGAGCGCCTATTCCGAAATATTTAATCCCCTCGTGATGAGTCTGACCACAAGATTTTTTCTTCCACGACGCACTTCATCCTTTGTTGAAATTGTTCGTTGACTGCCTTCAACTACAACTACATCGCCGACCGGCCTTTTCTCTCGAATTAGAGGCTCTGCTCGTATCGATTGACTAGAATCTTTTATAATGGTGGGTACTGGCTGATTCCCCCTTTTTACGATCGGCTCTCTTACTCGTCAGTTTTTAACCAGAATCGCGGAGGTTCAGACGTTTTAACACCTCGAGGCCCTGACAACTTCTCGAATGTTCATCCTCACGGACATTCGGACCATCTTCATGATCACCAGCATCATAATAAGAACGGGAATGCGCAGCATGGAGAGGCATTGAGAATGGTTTTGGGCAGTATCCTGGCTCCGGCGAGTATCCTTTCTACTCGAATTTCATTCTGATTTCTAATGAAGACATCCTGTTTCCTTTCAATCTAGAAACGACCTTCACCATCCCGCTCAAACTCATCATCGGGAACTGCAAGTCCAATGCCGACCCTTTCCCTCCCTCATTCTCATTCTTACTCATCTACCAACGCGTCTCCAAGCCCTCAACCACCTGGAACGCCACACCATCACCTGTTTTCGTACCCATACCCACACATTCAGCCTTACCCTCATGCCAATTCCCATTCACACCGTGACTCACACTCACACTCACACTCGCTTTCTCACAACCCTCAGACGCCATCCAAACTTGGTGGAGTGGTAAGTATTGCCTAGATCATCATTAAAGTTGAAACTAACATGGCTATCCCAAAGGATCATCATGAAACAGATCACCACCATCACACACCTTCGTCAACTCCCGAAGGTTCGCCGTTCTTTGGACCCAGACCGGTTCACATGTCAAGAAGCAGTAGCTTCTCCAGCTCCAATTTCCTTCTTCCTCAAGCCGCCGTCACCAAATCCAAATCAGAATCAAATTCGGGCGGTCGTAGTCAACCCTCGACTCCACCTGATGTGGTCATCACATCTACATCCGAATCACGTCCGAATCCTCAGCCTCTTTCTGTTCCTGTGTCCGGCGTTGACATTGTCAACAAGAATAAATTCATCAAGACACTAGAAGGAAAGAGCGCATGGGATGCGTTGATTCATGGTTCGTTTTCTTAGATGGGCATACTGTTGTCTATTACTTTCACCCCATTCTTCTCCGTTGTTGTCTTATTAGATGGAGAAGATGTATATCACAGTCTCGAACAGTTCTTCTGACGAGTACTCACTTGTCTCCTACTCGATGTTGCTTGGATTTAAAAAAAGTTTTTTTTTTGTATGTCGTTGTTGTCAAGTGTTACATACATAGCTTAGTTGTTCTTTAAGAACTTAATCGTATCTCTGCGAGATCTACACGTTCTGACATGAATCACTTAGAAACCAGAATTGAATTTTCGGCCGACTGTAACCACTTGTAAGTAGAAACCCTCCACACCAAAGTATGCAACGTAAACGAACGTTTGAAAATGACAACAAATGTCATCATTTTGAGCGTCCCCCACGTTTAGTATTACCCTTCCTATCGGACCCTTCTGGGCCAGGCGTTCGCGCACGAGCCTTCTGGCACCCTCTCACGTACGTATCTTTCTCCCCGTCAGATTCGGAGGAATCCGTGAGTTCAATGACATCGTTTGCTCGAGGGGGAGTCGGGACAACGATCGCCTTTGAATTAGATGACGTCGTGGATTTCGTCGTCGCGGTCCCGTTCGCCGTTGTTGGCTCTCTATTCTTGTTTCGTTGTTTCGAACCGCGAGTTGGTGGTGCTTCAAGGGTATGAGATACGTGGGATCTACTCCCATGTTCCTCATCTACCTCCTCTGCACATGCCGTTTTCTGCCTTGGCGATGAATGAACGACGCCAACGGCAGGTGTAGCCTGACGATACGAACGTCGTCGATCTCGACTATGATCTCCCAGCACCAATGGATCTGCAGCCTCCTCCTCTTCTTCTTCCCCTCGGCCTCTTTCATCTTCATGATACCCATCGTCAACCACCTCAGCCTCAATAGAAACGTCAATGTGTTCCACACTTCCAAATGACACTCTCCTGCCTCGTGCACGTCCTCTTCTCACCAATGAACTTGACCTTGGTGCGGGTGCAGGTGTGGGTGAAGGCGAGTTGTCATGGTTTCCCCTTCCCCTACCATAACTACGATTGGAGGTTTGAGTTGGATGAGGGGAGCGTCCTTGTCGGGATTTAGGTCTAGAAGAAGGAAGAGGTTCCGGCGAAGGTCGTCGGTCCTGATGTACCCCACCCTCGTTCTCATCCTCTTCGGGCTCCGGAGAAGACGAAGGTGGTAACGTCCCCTTACTCCAATCGGGATCGTAAGAATGAGGGTACGGATGAGGTCGATGGGTTGGTGTGGAGATGGAGGAAGTACTGGCATAATGTTGACGGCGTGGCATAGATTGTGGCGAGTCGAAGTAGGAACGTCGATGTGCACTCGGACAATGTGACTGTGCTCGTTGAGAAACAGGAGGATAAAAAGTAGGTGGATGTTGGGTTTGTGATAGAGGATGGAGTGAAGGTCGAGATTTCGATAGTGACCTAGAACGTGAACGACTTCGTTGACTTTGGCCGTTAGAATGCGAGCTTTTTAGACTTTGATTCTGAGAACGAACGTGAGCTTTGTTATCCTCGTCAGGACTCGAATGAGCGTCTCCTCCATACATTGCAGATAGTGGAGGTGGGGGTGGTGCCCAAGAAGACACTGGCCCCCCGCTGAAAAGAGCGGAAAGTTGATGAAGAGCATTTGATAAAATCGACTGAGCTCGAGGGTCATAGAAAGGGCTAGGTGAAGGGGCGTGCGCATCAGGTTCATAATAATGTGGAAGTGACGGATAGTAACCCATAGGATCGAAGTAAGATTGAGCTCGCCGCTTGTTATCGAAGACTCGCCGTTCATAATCTTCCTCATCTTCGTCGCTGAAGGGGCGATGCTCAACTTTGATACGCTGTTTAGGGGGACGCCTCGACGATGAACGATCATACCCTCCGTCCGTGTGAGGGTCTTTTGAGATAAAACATTGATTGAGAGATGAACGTATGAGAGAAGCACTAGTGCTCACCGGATCGTTCGTTCAAACTACTACTTCCGCTAGGCACTCGGCGTTTACTTGACCCACCTGAAGACCCGCGTTGCAACTCGCTGGAATCATTCAGGATTTCTTCATTACCAGATAACGAGGAACCCCTTCTCTTTCTTTTCTTCTCATTCCGATCAATCGCAGTCACTTTCCTTGGAGGTGAGGAAAAGTCCACCACTGCCTTCCCTTTCCCTTTCCACTTTCCCGTCTGCACAGATCTCGCTTCTAGTGCCTCTGCTTCAACGCACGTATTGACTTCCGAAGCTCGAGGTGTTGATCGGAGACTGGACTGCGTCCTCTTTGCAACTCCTACAGAGCTATCTGATACTCCTTTGATTGGTCTGCTTGAACCACCTGAAGTTTCACTTTGTCGTTCACGCCGTATCCGGCTCAATGTCGGGGGTGTCGGTACCAGTTCCGGCGCCCTCTCTCTCTCTTTACCTTTGAGCTTAGAAGGTGTTTCGTGTCGAGGAACTGAAGGTTTGGCTTTCAACGTCGTTGTGTTACCTTGCTTCCGCGGTGTTTTCACAGTTAACTGAGACAAGTCTACTCTGGGAAAAGAGGAGGAAGACGCCTGTTTTCCCCGTCCTTCCTCCTCCGATTCGGATGGACGGCGACTTGTCATAGCAGGGGTAGAACCGCCGGTACGAGGGGGTAGTTTTTGAATCAGAACGACAGGTACTTCTCTTGTCTTCCCTTTCCGGCCTGTCTGGGTTGACTGGACGACCGCCTTCGATGACTCGGATCTGGTCGTTGAGAACTGTGGACGGCCTCGTTTGGTGGGAGAAGAAGGTGGAGAGGACGAGGATGGAGATTCAGGTCGTCTATGAGTGGAAGTGGCGCGGTGTCGGCTGGGGGTCGAAATATGATAGTCAGAATGAGGAGATGAGAGAGGTAATGGAGAGGAAGGAGGCGGAGAGGAAGGAGGTGGAGAGGAAGGAGGTAGAGGAGAAGACGGAGGTAAAGGCGAAGGAGTGGGTAGCGAATAGCTAGAGGAGGGATCTGATGTGGAAACTGTATAATCATAGTAATCCTCATGGTCGCTATCTCGATGTGAAAATGGAGAAGGGCCTGATGTATTGGACCGTGGAGGGGTTTGCAGCTGTCGGGCTCTCGAAACATTGTTCTGCTTGACCTTAACTTCTTTGGGAACTGCCACTCCCTCTTTGTGTTTCGGTTGTGAAACGGCCTCTGAGGTGGTTGCGTCCCAGTTCTTGACAAGGAGAGCAGTCAGAGGGTGTGCTGAGGATGTAGGAGAAATTTCAGAAGGAGGAGACTGCTGTTTGTGAGAAAAAATTGGGAGATTTTCGTCTTGTATGGCCAACTCGTCCACGGATTCTCGCAAACTGGCGGGTGAAGGCCGAGTAACGGACTCCTCTTCATCGCGGTCGCTTCCGTCTTGTCGAGTTGCATCGGTGTGTGCCTCACCGTCAGCAGACGATGTATCTGTAGAGTGGGAGAGTCAAAACAGGAAGAGCACTTGAAGCAGCGAAACCAACCACCCATATTACTCTGCTCGTCTGACTCGACATCTTCACCTTCAGAGCCATAAAGTTCCCTTCTTTGCTTTTCTGCCTCCAGAAATTCCTTCAAGTCCGCGGCATCTTTGGGATCGTGAGGGTTTAACGCATCCACCCGCGTTGAAGGCGTTATGAAAGGTGTGATGTCTTCTGCATCGTCGTCTTCATCCTGAGCAACTGATTCACTTTCGTCTCTTCCCTTGTCATTCACCACCCGCTCCTCACGTTTTCTCGAAGGTCTGTGCAAGTGTGCGAATGAGTCAAGTTCATCGTCGCTTCCTTCATCCTCGTCATTGTTTGTTCGTGGCTCTTCAACATCGGCAACAGCGTCAGCGCTGCTAGGCGTTGAAGTTTGATTACCTGTCTTGTCCTGAACGTCATCCGCAAATCTCCCAAAGTTCCAACGGCTGTCCAAATTTCTTAATACCCCTCGATCCTTCACAACTTTGCCCGTAATCAAGTCAACAATATCATCTTCTTCAATCGGCCTTGCGTATTTTTCCGGAAGGTGTGCCCAAATATTCAAAAGTCGCATGGTAGATTCTCCTCGTTGCTGATTCACATCGTCAATAGTGGTGCTTTCTCTGGTATTTACGACAGATGGTGTGCGCGATGATGAGAGGCGTTGACGTTTGGTAGGGGAGCTAGACGTTGACTTGCTCCGTGTCATCGTTGAGTTCGCCTTCCTTGATGTGGGTGGTGATGCAGAGGGCGTTATAAGAGGGATTTTGCCTGACGCCGACATGATACTTGAGCGTCGACGCGGTTCAGGACGAAGACTTGGAAAACGCGTTTGTCGGGGGTTGAACGTGCTTCGACTCACGTGATCTCATCAGGAACGCTGACGTCCGAAGAGCCCGTCCTCAGCCCGAAATAACCGCCATCTCTATTCTTCGAAACTCAAAGCCTGTGAACACGAAATACTTAATAGGATGAGGAGAGCTCTTCACTGTTACTCTCATCTCCTACGATGCGGCTCTCAATTGCCAACTTGTTGGTGACATTTCTATCTTCCTTTGTGCTCACTGCTCGTGCAGATGACATTCTCACTGCAATTGCCAATATGCATGATTGCCCATCCTGTCGCGACGTCCTAGTACAGCTGAAAAATTTGGCCGTGCAAGGTGACGACGTGTTTGTGGAGGGCTTCATCGGGCTATGCGATACGCTGAAAGTGCGTTCATTGGATCTTTTGTGCTCTAAGGACTCACCCTTCGACATTTAGCTCGCGGACCCAGATGTCTGTGAAGGCCTACTCACCAGAAGCGGGCCCATCATTGCCCATGATTTACGACAAATCAATGTTACTTCTGGGAAAGCCAGTGCTGGTCTCTGCGATGCACTTTTTGGGTTTTGTTCAACAAACACCTCGACACCGTTCCAATTTCCATTACCTCCTTCCCACCACGGTCATAATCCAGAGAAAAGCCCAGCCAGTCAGACCAGAAAACAGCCTTTCCAAGTCGTGCACATTAGCGATGTCCATATCGACAGAGGATACACGGTTCGTTTTTTCGTTTGACTCCCGGTCAGTTAAATGTTCAAAAATCAAGCATAGGTTGGATCGGAGGCGAACTGCACGAAACCACTCTGTTGCCGGAATTTCTCTGACAACAATGGTTCCGCCATTTCCGACCCTGCAGAGCCTAATGGGAATGCGAAGTGTGATTCGCCCATTTCACTAGCGGACTCAATGTTGGAAGCTGTCAATGTGATCAATGCCAAATTCGTGATCTCTACCGGAGATGTGGTTGATCGTAAGTTACTGGTGTTCAGATTCGGTTGGATGACACCAAGGCTAATTTCGTCATTCAAGATTTCAACTGGTTAGAGACCCAGAGGTATGAAGCCTGTCTCACTTTCATTCCGTCTGTACCTAAAGAGCCCCTAGCATCGTTGAAGATGAACTCAAGAGCTTCAACTCCGAGTTGTTGGCCAAAGTCCGCTCGCCCGTGTTTCCCTCTATTGGTTCGCCTACCCATTTGCTCTACAGTCACGACTCACCAGATATTAACTCATCAGTGAACAGGCAATCAGTAGGGCTCTTCCGCTCTTCTCTCCATAAGGTTGGTTGGTTTCCTTACCGATTTGACAGCGACACTACGCCGGTGAACGCCTTTGCCCGCTCGTCGTCAATGACCTCGAATAATTCGCAGTTCGTCTTTGATCTATCAAGTGCTGGATGGAATGTGAGTTCCCAGTTGTACGCAACTCAACAAACGTTTGACGATCTCGATAGCATTGGATCGGTAACGATGCCAGCAAGCAAGTCAAGCACGAGTCTGGGAGTTATATAGCTTCGGTGCCCGGAACACGTTTGAGGTAAGTTAGAATTCATTTGAGGCTACTCCTGAAGGAGCTTGAGCTGGAGTGTTACAGGATCTTGTCGGTAAATACTCAGTACTGGTACAAGCAGAAGTAAGCCCGCAAATCTCACCTAGATTGTCCCCGAGACGCACTGACGAATATTTCGTACCTAGCCTTTGGCTGTACGACAGCGACGAATTCCAGTGCGTGTTCATTCGAACCGTAACTTCTCGGAGTTGAAATTCGTCCCAGACCGGATCCCAACGGTCTCTTGGCTTTTATAGCACAGCAACTTGACGCCGCTGAACAGGCGGGCGAAAAGGTCTGGGTGATCGGCCATATTCCCCTCGGTAAAGAGGATATAGTGGAAGACCAAGTCTGTGGTCCCCTACCTTTCCTGCAGCGAGATTTAGCTTGCTCAAGCTCTCTTGCACCTCCAGTCGAATTATTACGACCAGATTTTGCAACGATACAAGAACACGGTTGCTGGCCACTTCTTCGGACACAGTCATAAGGTGCGTTCTCTGCGTTCTTATTCTCATGCCTGACCGCTGAGTAACCTGCAACTCTGGCACTTAGGATGAATTTCAAATTGCTTACTCTGATTACAACAATCAGGTCGCCGCTAACGCCATTAGTTTTGCTTCCATTGTAGGTAGTGTCGCCTAGCCTTGAAAATTGGTCTGATGAAATAAATTAGGGCCCAGCACTTACACCGACAAGTAAGTCCTGGACCTCCTTCAGCTATCTGATCTTTTGTTTTAAAACTACCTCCTCTACCGTAACCAGGCGGAAATCCCGCTTTCAAGGTGTACGAGGTGGACCCAGATACTTTTGGTTTGATGAACATAAGGGTGATTTTCGGTGCGTCTATCTTCCGAATCAAGTACGACATCTGGGTTGACCTTACTCTTGGGCAGCAAACATGTCCAAGCCATCGTTCCAAACTCATCGTACGTTCCAATCAACTCGTTTCGAAGTTTAATGTCCGGAAATATTCTCTTAACGACAGCAACATGGGGAGAGCTCTACAATGCACGGGACCTCTACGGACCTCTAGTGAATCTTCCGCCTTCTTCAGAACTTACGCCCGCTTTCTGGCATAACATCACGCAAGTCTTCCAAGTGAACGACACAACTTTCCAACTGTTCAATGCTTTACAAAGCCGGGATGGTGCTGTTGGTCCATGTAGTGGGGAATGTAAAGAGACGAGAATTTGCGACCTCAGGGCATTCCGATCGGAGGACAACTGCGTCAGTCAGGAATTTGTTCTGTTCACAAGCGGTGAACTGAAATTCTGTGTTTAGGACACTCCATCACCTGGCGTCTCGTTCAGAAGACGGTCTATTGGTGAGACGACGACCGAGTCTGAAGCATGTGAGGGGTTCGGATTGAGGTCTTTCTTCAAGGCTTTGCACGCGGCGGTGCTACTTCATGATTGACATGTTGAACTGTGTATTTTTGTATGCAGTGTGAAATGTTTCTATACTTTGGGCCTTCAGTTAATAACACTGGTGATAGTTTTCCTATATACTGTCATCACCCAACTCCTCAAGACTCCAACCGAAGCAAAGGCACAGTTCATTCTCCCTCGGACTCAAGTTGAGATGTACAAAGAGTTTGAAGAAAATCTCCACCACAATCTCTTACTACCCAGTTACCCCTCTACCTCAAATGGCTTGACTCCCCCCCTGCCTCAACTTCAACCTCTCCTTCCTCACAAATTCCTGTTTCATGAACTACATCGCCATAGGAATGCTTGACCCCACAATTGAGATATCCTAGTGATCTTCATTTCAATAGCACTATGTTATATATCATCCATTCTCATTTCTACAAGATTTAGTGTTGGATTTCTGGGTGTGAGTGATTAGATGATGAGGAGTAAGGTAGGTTTGCAATTTCACTGAATGGTAAGATTGGCTTGAATTAGAGCAAACCAATGAGGAAGCCCAGTGTCTACCTACATCTTTATATACCCTACAATGTATCTAGAATGTTCTACAGTAAGTGAGAATGCTGAGTAAAAAGCTTGGAGCTTGAGTCACTACAGAAAGTTCTGGAATACTGGTGAGAGTACTCACACAGGCTTGCTGCTTCCACAGCCCAAATCTCAACATTTAGGTTTACTCCTTGTTCTCGAGTACATGTGTACTATAGGTTTGGATCACGTTGCCGTCAGAAATGGTGACACTGGAGACTTAACAAAAGTCCAGAACTGCTCTGGTCAATTGTCCTGGGCCTCGAAGGTAACCTTTTGAATTCCTAGGTGAGAATCGTCGTGGTTCGACACAAAACTAAGAATGGCATACCGGTGAAACAGTGCTCGAACCTTCTCTTGGCCACGCCGTAAGAACAGTTTGTGAATTCATCTCCTCAATACTTGAGATGAGTCAGACCCAAACATGGGAACCGTATACCCAATAACCTCAATCCGGGTTAGGAAACTCACATAGCAGATGTACCATTTACGCAATTGATCACGAACCGAGGTGTTCTTGACCACGGTAAAAGCATAGGTTGGAAAAATAACGGGTTTGTAACCCCTTGTTGTGCGTATGACATGAACATCGTCGTGGTCAGGTCCAGAAAGCGCCACTTGCGATGGTGAAGATCGGGTTGAAAGGATCCTCAAGAACTGGCGCCCACTACGTCGGAGGTTCAGCGAGACCAGCCACCGGCTCATATAGAACTACTTGAAGAGGACGTACCGCCTAGTTGAGCGTAGGTGGATTATTGAGAATCTGTCCGATAACGAGGTTGTTATTGGGCTGAGCGAGATCGAGCACGCTGCCTTTGTTATCCACAAGCAGGACAACAGCAGTGAACACGCAGGGGGCCACCATGATGGCTTTCTTGAAAGCTGAAAAGTGGTGGACACTGGCACGGTGGCACCATTGTCGACCCCCTTATATAGGTTGAAAAGATATGCTCGTGATTAGAAATCTGAAGACCGCGCGAGCCGGCAGTAGAAGTTCGAATGTACTTGCAGAATGGCAGAGTGAGAACGAGCAAGTCTCATCAAGCGATCGGCCCTCGAGGTACGATCAAGCTGCGACTGTCTACAAACGTAAGACTTATCAGTAGAGTTCAGGGATTCTAGTAATGGATTCCGCTCATTTCGTTTCTGCTCCAATCCCTTCTAGTACGGTGCCACGAACGAAGATTCTACAAGTATTTCGTTTAGCTTCATTATCAGACGTCACAGGGCCCATCAGACCTCGTATGGGAATTCAGATGATGATCATTAACCTCGTACAAAGTTTGTAGTTTACATTGTACCTTTATGTCGCTTTCATCCCTAGGAACCGTGAGACTGAAGGGGATTCCTAGTCCTGGTACGCCGCGACAGCCATCGCCGTCCCTCGTTCATCCGGAGCCAAATCAAAGTCAGGTTCAGGACGAGTAAGATATCAAGATGAACATGTATGTTTTCACGGGACGGGCGGAAGAAACGGTCGTCAATAAGGCAGCTGAGTAACAAATCAGTAATATTATCACCGCGGAGAGCGGCTTTCATATCTCTTTGTCTTCAAACCATTCACCACAAGGGGTTCGACTTGAGAATGAGACTAAATGCACGAGCGACGGCTTCCGGAGGAACGTGGGGGGCAAAGGACGATTGGTTATGGTGGTAAAGGTAGTAGAAGCGGCGACGGTACTGTCAGTAATAGATCACCAGCCCAACTGATCAAGGGTCCAACCGAAGCAAAGACCCTTCTCATCAGCCTTGTTGCAAATTCTTTCTCCTCGATCCAACTTGTTAATCTTCAAGACATCCTCCTCACTCAAAGTTGGCAACTATAAATAAGCCAAAATTAGTCTGGTAGCCACCGGTGGATACAAACGAAGTGAACGCTGACATTCAGATTGTCTTTCTGCCTTCCCTCATCCTTGCTCACGGTGACCACAACCATATCCCTCGCTAAATGCCATGCTAAAATAACCTGATGAGGTGATACACCGTACTTTTGGGCCAACTCGACGATCACTGGGTCGGAACGGACATGATCCCAACCTGTGGAGACCTCAGATGGGAAGAAAAAGTGTTGGAGGGAATGAGATGAGCGTACCGCTTGGTGTATATGCTGAGAGAGTGATGCCCTTCTCTTTGCAGTAATCCCGTAGGTCATTCTGCTGCAAGTAGGGATGGTTCCTGAGAGAAGTTAGAGATTTAGCAACAGAACCAACATAATCGTGGGGGTGACGTACTCTACTTGATTATTACATGGAACGACCTTCGCGTTTTTTAAAAGTATTTCGAGGCTACGTTCAAGCTCGTATAAGCACTGGTAATGCCAGTTGATGCGAAACGCACGTTTTTACTGAAAAATTGCTGACACCGATGGCTTTGGCTTTGCCACTCTCAAGTATCTCTTCCATCTCTGCCCAGACATCGACGAATGTGGGGGTTTCGAGCGTCTTGAGGGTGCCATCGGGATTTTTGACCAGCTCGTCGCTTTCTGTATAAAGGAGGATGTTAGCCAGCTTGTGAGGTCCGTCAAAGTAACCCTGACCTTGATACGGCAAAGACTGAGGAAAGTGAATGAGATACTAGTACCGAGATTGTCATGAGCTCATGAAACACGCTGCGGCGTAAGAGGTACGGACCAAATCGACATAATCCATGTCCAGGTTGGTCAGACTCTCGTTGAAAGATTCCTTTACGCGGGTGACATGGTTGAACCTAGCCTTTCTGTCAGCTGCAGTCGCTTCTAGAAGGTATATATCCCAAACGCCTACGGGAGTTTGGTTGTGATGTAAACTTCTTCACGTTTGAGGCCTGATTCCTTCAGAGCTCTCCCGACGGCTTTCTCGGTACCTGTTGACAATTAAGATATATATAATTTATTTGCCAATTCGCCGACTCAGTGATAGGTCAACATACCATACCCGTTTGCAGTATCAAGATGGCGGTATCCTGCCTGGAAATGTCCGCAACATTTAGGTCTATGTGTTCTTCGATTGGAGGGTACTTGTGACGCACTTTTAGAGCAGTCAATATCCAACGCCAAGCATCTTCCCTCGCTGTTCCAGTAGGTGGCGCCCACGTTCCGAAACCTGCATACCGGAGGACCAAGTTAGCCTAGGTGTTCACCATGCTATGCTGAGGCTTTCCAGTAGGACGCACTTATCATAGGCATTTCTTGGCCATTATTCAATCTGATGGTTCTCGTAGAAATGGCGGACATGATGGAATGTTGCGCTCAAAGAGAGGTTCGGATGCGAGGAGACAAACACCACCAAGAGGTGTGAATATTCCGTCCCTTATCTCGTGAAGTATTTATACCCAACTGCCGAGTGGGGTCCAATGATGGCCAGATATCGGGTGATGCCCGCTAGAACTGACTGCATCATCTGTTTAGTAAACTTCCACGGAGAAATGATGTAAGATAGAGCAAATTTACAACCGCCAAATGATGATTTTCGCAGTGATCATGAAGAGAAAAACGTGCTATCTTGGGTTCTATATCTGTTGCCGAATCATGGTAAGAAAACCACGGAATTTCTAAAAGAACGAAGCCCCCAAGGGCGACAAGGTGAGGTAAGGGACGAGGAGTGGTTTCGATGAGCAAATCGAAACGGTCCCTGCCAGCACTGGACGCAGCTAGACCGCAGAAACCCGGACCGGGCAAAGGTGATGATTTCATGAGCGCTTGAGCCGCACCTTATGATAACTCCTAACCCTAAGTAATGTTGAATCTGTCCACACTTCAAAGCTTCATCGACGCCATGGCACGCGCCACCCGTTCTAAGCCTCAGTCTCAGCCCCAAACCCCTCAGTATCATGATCTTGAAGTCAACTGCGTCTTAATCTACCCGAATCCTTCATGCCCTGACGCTTTCTTCGTCAAGTTAACCTCAAAAGAATACGAAACTCCCCTGATGAAAATCCGACATATTATTCATGAACGCTATTCAAACGCGGCTTCCCGATCGTGTAAGGGACTACGTCCCTAAATTTTACAAGATGAGATTGACAGTCTTTTCCCAATGCTTGGGCTCATAATATTCCAATTCAAGATTGAACGCCACGATCTTCTTGCCAATAACGCTACTCCACTTGAGCTTGAACGCTTGGGTCCCTTACCTCTCCAAAGCTGTAGTCTTCAGGACCACCTGGGTGACTATCACAGCGAACCTCGGAAGGAACATTTGCCAATCGGGCTTTTGGCTGTTTTGCCAGCCCCTCCAGAAGTGGAGGACACTCTATCGAACCTTCCAGCTGAAAATGTTCATGCGTGATTTTCCCTCGTTCCTATTCCAAATCTCATCACTTGACTCAGGATTCTTACAAAAACTGGCCGCAGCAAAGAAAGCGAAATCTCCCTCTGCAGTATCGAAATCGGGAGACTATTCCCGCACGCAGGCACATTCAAACACAATGGTTTGTGACGGCCTTGTCTCGGCCAACCCCGGTGAAAATGCCACGTCCCCTATTTCCCCACCAATTCACATTTTCCATGGCATTTTTCAACAATTTACTCGTGACGCCAACAACTACAAGGCACCTTTGGAACCTGATTTTCTCCGAAAAGTTCTTAAATTTATGATAGATGCAGCAATGATCAAGACAGACCATGAGAATTTTTTGAATTCACACATCAGGACGCTGCTTTCATCCATTCTAGGTCACCACAGTACCTCACAAACCAACCCTGACAGCACTTGTCCTGATATCTCCACAATGTTGGATGTTTCCAATGGTTCGACTATACGATCCATGGGCTTTATCGGCGAGATCGAACGTGCTCTCGGAGAGGGGGGAAATGAAGTCACTATTCAGGCCACCAATTCATGGCGGAAGATGATAACGCAACCTGGTGTAAGTGTTGACCTGGCTTCCACCTTGAGTCTAATTGACAGTGATGGCATTCAGTCTGACAATATTGTCGTACTGTGTTGCTATCCGGCGTTTCTTATTGCTATCGCAGGCCCTTGGCTTGTCGTTCTAGGCGGAGTTTTTACCAATCAGTTTATTGTCCAACGCCTCACACATATGTTGTGGATAGCACCGTCCACTTCGCATGACGATCAACGTGTACGGGAACTTGGCCGAGTACTACGTGCTCTCAAAAACGGTCTAGACACCCTGCAGACTTTTTACAAGAATTTGGTCGAGGCTCCACCTTTGTTCGGTCCTGAACGACCCACCCTCGAAATTTTCCTTACCCCAATTCCTACATCACAGGCGACCGGGTACATATCTTCTGCTATCTTAAATGCCTTGAAGACGACCCGCGTTGCGTTACATATCGGGTGGTACTTAGCGGGGGCAGCGAACCTGAATTTGGAGACGAGTCTGGAGAGAAAGTAGTTATAAAATTCGTCGAGACCTACAGTGAAGATGTCCACAAGCTTCTCGCAAACCGTGGACACGCCCCTAAACTCCGGTATTTTGGCGCCCTTCCTCAAAACGCCGTTGACGCCGCCGCCACAGATTCGCCGCTCTCATCTCCTTATGGTGCAGAGGGTGTGATTACCCCAGCCATTCAGATGCAGATCGTGGTGATGGACTATGTCGAGGGCTGCAACCTTACAGACTGTATGACCCCTGTCAAGGACTGTGGCCAGGACAAACCCTTCATTGATGTGCTGAAGGGTATTGTTGGGGAATTGCATAAAGAGTACGTTCTGGGCAATATCTGTCCGCCCAACGTCGTCATTGACACCCAAGGAGAGGTCAAGCTTCTTGACTTTGATTGGGCTGGGAAAGACGGGGAGGTTCGTTACCCTATTTCGGTGTCATCTTCCTTGTTCAAGGATATCCCAGGTGTTGGAGGCCTTCTCCCTATCTGCAAGCAGCATGATAAGGACATGCTTGAACTGTTTTTGCAGCCAAAATTCTAGTGATATCATGAATCGTCGCAATCGTATCGAGAGTCTGTCTACCATAGGAAGTTTACCCTTTGCTGTCTTTTCCGTTCTTTTTTCCTCTTACATTCCCCTACATCTTTTACCTAGTTATCGTTGTCTCCTGATCACGCATCTTTTCGCTATACTATTGCTAATGCAAATGTCCTACCTCACTTGCATTGCCTATCCTTACATGAAGGGTTTTCTAACTCGGAATCTTTCCTCTCTTTACAATGCATTTACAAGTTCTACAGAAAGATGATTGTGGGATAAAGTGTGAGATACGGCCAAATTTGTGTGTGTAGCTAAACCAAGAAAAAACTCGCCGCATTGACGTGAACTCTACGCGAGCTATGTAAAGCAGCTATAGGTTCAAACGGCTGCTGCGGAAAAGAGATGTCTAATGATGTAGATCAGGGTACATAATGCTAGTGCCCTTCTGAAGCGCTTGACTACCGATCGTGGGAAATCTTCGCGTGACCCTCTTACCATCGATTGGATCCTCTATGTAAAACGAAAAGCGCCCTCTTAGTCGGCATGAACGCGACGCAGCCCATAAATTTGCGTGTGGATAACTCAGGTGTGCTTGTCATCTAACGAGTCTTATACCGCTGATCCTGGCATCTTGCGCAAGTTTTCAGTGTTGAACCTTAACTTGACCTCCGAAGTTCACCGGCAAAGCCTTCCTCTCGATATTGTCCTGTCTATCTTGAACTATGTTACCGACAAGAATTCTCTTTACAATTGTGCTCGAACCTGTCGCTCCTTTTATGACCTGGCTATACCCAATCTCTACAAATCCCTCAGCTTAATTGTGGTGCGGAGCTATAAATCAGTCAGTCGACCAACCTTTTCGCATCCATAAAAAATCATATCATATATCAGGATACTCAATATGGAATATTTGAGGCGTTGGAATCGCGTCCGCGACTCGGGCAATATGTAGAGGCCGTTGAGGTTACTCGTATGTTATTCTGCCATTTCTTCCGCCTAACAAACTTGTTAACGCTTCGTCTTTTCAGTCGAAGTTTTTGACTACCACAGACATCAAGATCGTTTTACACCTTTCTTGACCACTTTATCATATCTCCCAAATATTACCTCCTTCACTATCAAACACACGTTAAACGTGTACTTCAATCTTCCCATCTTTCTGACGGATTTGATTGTGGCTGCTCTCTCCCCTTGTGAAAAGTTGGAAACACTCAGTTTATTATCCGCGATTAGTCCCTTCCACATCAAGGAGTTCAGTAGATTAAGATTCGTCAAGGCCGTAAGATTCGGGTGTCTTCCGAATGAAAGCTTAGCGGCTCTAGAAGAATGGTTCAGACAAGCGGAAGGGAGATTTCATACATTGAGTATCGTTGTAAGTCGAGCACTTTTTCACTCTTGCTGTTCCATTTTCATGTCTCGTGTTTAGGTACCTTATGCGATCGGACCAAGAGATATAGGACAATTGTTTCCTTTTGTGTCCAATCTCCATACCCTCCACATTGGACGTGACCACAGCTTAACGCCTCAGAGCCTGCTTTCTCTTCTCGAGCACACACCCCGATTACAGTTCCTTGATATGAGATACCACGGGTTTATGGCTTTGGGACTAGTGTCAGTAAGTGCCCGGATATATACTTCCGCCCGGTATTGCCTGATATCCTTTCTAAAAAGAAACGACTCGACGCCAGGTATCTGTCTCGACTTGAAATTATTGTGATTCGTTACTATGGGTTTTCAAACCTCTCTTCATCCCACGACCTTCACCACTGGATCGAATGCGTCACCTCTTCATCTCCACTCAAGTCATTTAGCCTTCTTTCCGACGACGGGAGGAAATATGAGCTCAGTCGCGACCTACTCAACATTCTCTGCAGCAAATCGAATCTCGAAATATTGAACATTCCTGACGTCCTCATTGGTCCATCTGAATTGGTGACAATAATGCGCACTTTCAAACAGCTGAGGGTTCTCTCGCTGTTCCTCTCAGACGTGAAGTTATTGGTCCGTTTCTCTGACATTCCATGTGGCCTTCCACTCATGTTCCCACAGGATTTTTATCGTTCAGTCGGACCTGGAGACCTAGAGCTTACATCACTGAGCGCGATATACTTGCGACCCCTGAACAGCGTCAATTTTCCGTATGCTTCTGTTGCTGGTTTGATTCAGAAGGCGATAGAGGCGCTAATAGGAAACCCTGGTCATGTTCATATCTGGGATACTGAGGAAAGAGATATCTGGCAGGTAGGCATAACTCCTCCTGTGCTCGAGGTCACGGCTTTTGACGCCTTTGCTTGCAGGCTCTGTGGACAATAACTCACACCACAGAACGTTTGGGGATAGACTTGTTGAATTATGAGTATCCAGAGATGTACGCTCACATGTCATGATTCCCTTATGTCGTATGGAGCGAAGTCACAACCACGACTTGCAGTTATGGTATATCCAATAAATTATCTGAGATGTGAATACATGTCCTTTGGCCATTATAGGTTCGGTCCACCAACTTCCATTAATTCTCTACTTCCTAGCTCAGGATGCTCATTCAAGTGATCTAACGTGAATTGGAGGTTGGATGTTTTCTATGTATCGGTCATTAGCCGCCATTTCACATTACGAAGTATATGAACACAAACCACAGAATCATTTCCAGTTTCAATCCCCATCCAGTGAATAGCTAACCTGAGCCATTCTCGTGCAGCGATTTCGCTTTGAACGCTGGTCAGCTTTCGATAGTAGGATGTAAAAGACGCGGTACTTACTCCCCGTGCACAGTTGCAACGTAGGCAGCTTCTTGCCCCCATCTGCCCCTCTCACGAACGTAACCGGTGTCGACCGTTAGCTGCCACAGTTTACGCATATGTCCAATAGCTTCCCTGCCAGAGATTGTTCCTGCAACCCAAAAAAACAACAGTTGAACAAGCTGCAGACGAACGGGACATAGACAAAGACGTGAACGGACCTTTGTACCAATCTGCAAAGTCGGTGTAGATGTGTGTAAATTGAGGCAGTAACTCGTCGCTCTTCTTGGATTCTTCAGACGGCAACGAACATATTGGGCATGTACAAGTGAACCCGTAAGCTTTCTCCAGTCGCTCACTAGGAATTGAAATTGCCCATTCAGCACTCGACTATCGTTGAAATCGAATTTCAGAACACTCACATTCTCTCTTTCCTCGGCCGCCTACTGTCGATATATGAGATCGAAAGCTCCTCTCCCTCCTTAATATCCTTCAGCGCATAAATCCTCAACTCTCCTTCTTCCTCCCTCCATGCATACGCGAGATTATACGCCGACGCACAAGCATGATTCAATCTCGCCATCCGAGGGAACACACCCAGAGAGTTTTGCCCGTTATGTTTCATTCCAACAGCGTTATTCGTGATGATACCCTCCGCCATCAGATATCGTTCACGAGGAGTCGGATTTTTCGAGTGTACATTCACACTTTCATCCTTCTCGGTCTTCAAGCGAGTGTAGGATAGCGATAGGAGAGCTTTGGTCTGGGCCTCGGTGAGATTTTGAAGGATCGGATTTAGGAGAGATTCTGGGACTAGATCATGAAAACGAAAAGTTTGAATTGAGGTTCCGGTGCCTTCTATGGAGTTTTGAAACTGTCCACACTTACTGTCATCGTCAGGAACGACGAGTAGAGGCTTTTCTTGTATGACCAGCTCCCCTTGCTACCGACAGGGATTGTTCCACGGAGTTAGCGCGACTGGCTCAAACACATTTGAGGGAGGAGAACCCAACACACGCACCTTGATGTCGCGATTCGCAACCAAACCTTTTCCTTTCCCCTTCAAATCCACCACATCAAATATCGTTCGGTCCGTAAGTATTCGAAGGTCGTACAGATTAGATTCTTCAACTTGACCATTCCTGAACAACTTTGATAAAACCGCTGGCATAGCGTCGTTTTTCTGGAGATACCACGCGTAAAATACTGCGACTAGAAGGGGTATAACCAACCAGAAGAGTGTCATCGGCTGGGGTAATTCTGATTCTGGTTCTGGTAGATTCCTCGTGGTGGATTTGGATTTTAGGGATGATTTTTGGGGGGATTTTGAGGGTTTCTTGGGTGACGATGATTTAGCCATCTCAGCTTTTTTTTGAAAGTCGCAGTTCAACCTGTATCTCTTTTTGCTGGCAGCATTGCCTTTGTGGTAACCAAAACTTTTTGAAACGTTTGCTTGAGAGGCTGTACCAGGTGATTTGATATCGGTTCGAGCCGTGAGCGTGAGCGTCGTCTAAACACTGTCTACTCACGAACTCAAAAAAAAAAGGATTACATTTTTACATTGAAAAGTAGGTATTTCCATTGTGATCGTGGTATACATATAATGAAAAAAATACATAGTCTACAAATTTTGGGGAGATCATTACAACATTTTAGCGTAACACTGTCCTTCATCCATCGCTCACAGAGAACACTTGTTCAATCCGAGGCTCCGAAAACACAGCGGTGGCCGGGGGTGGACGCTGTCGTTGGGTAGCTCCCCCTTTTTACCCTCAGATTATCCAAAAGGGGCGTGTAGAAGCACTCGGATTCGGACTCAGAGTCCGAGTCACTGTTCTGACATCCGCTTGTGCGCCTCAAAGACCGACCTGTTTCGATACTTGCAAGCAACTTGATCCAATCATCTCCCTAGAGCTCCGTCAATTACACAAAGAAACAAATTACCATGGAACCTGGACTCACCAAGTACGTTCGACGATCCCGCGCAATCGCATCGTGGTCTCTTCGGCCCGCGGACATGCAGTTTTTTTCTGCTTCAACGGACGACACAAATGATGGCTTGCCCCGCGTCAAGGCTTCCACCAAATCGACTTTGTCGTCCAACAGTTCATCTCCGTACTCCGCCGTCGCGGTGGCGTCTTCCTCCAAGCTCAAAAAACTATCATTGTCACGGACATCCTCAGTGGTGAACAACGTTGGTAAGTCGAAGTGGAGCGGAAGTTCGCGGGCAGGAGAAGAGCGTGCGGACGAGTAATGGCTATTATCTTCTGGGGTCGAAGCGGTGGAAGGTTCGTCCTGTGAACATGGGTGAGCAACATAAAAATGAAGTATAGAAGGTATGAATACTCACTTCTAGGCTCAAGGACTTGAGGTCAGCAACGTCCTCCCAGGTAGTCACAGACTCTGGCGAGGAGCATGAACCAGGACTGGAGAGCTCCGAGCATTCAGAAGAGCCATAGATCACTTCATCAAGATCAGACTGAAGAGAGGTCTTGATGACTTGGGTTTGGTTGGCCACGACGTTAGACATCTCGCGAGTGGGAAGGGTATGAGAGAATGCCTCGCGATCCACAACCTAGCTGGACTATTTAAATGATTCCGTCCATTGTGTCCCAACTAGAGCCTTCAACTTTGTGGCATAGCTAAGAAAGGAAAGAGATCGATCATATGAGGATGGTCCAAGCAGCACCAAAAATGGTAAGCTGGACAAGGCGGTGGGATTTCCAATGCAATGCCTACTTCCTGTTCCACTTCGTCGTCAAAAGAACAGGTCTATAGCGGCTGAGGGCCACAATTAATACAAATGCCGTTGGCATTGGGGTGTTTGGACAAAAATTGGCCCGGAACCTCAAACACCCACAACGGGTTTGGGAAAGCTGCAGGCGGAAGCCGATCGGAAAGTTTGGCCAAGGTTAGCCTAGGATGGTATCTGACCCTTTATAGGTAGTAATTATAAGTAGGCATTATTTGAGCACCATTATTATAGCTATGTCATTTGGAATTTCTTGGGTCGTCCATTTCTTTGCAAATTCTTTAAGAAAAAGTCCGAATTGAAAAAAGGCCATTTTTGCAATTTTTGTGGGCTGTTCGCCAGCTTGGACTACAGTTGAACGTTGAATCGTTGGTGAAGCTGATTGGACCGTAGACCGTGTGGAAACCGCAGCTACCATTTTTGGAATCGAGAAATCTTATAAAATACAATCAATCCACTCAAGCTACACTTGCGGGAATTCGATGCTCACTGGCACTGTTGCGCAAGTGTGTATCTGCATGAATCATGAGAAAATCCGTCAAGGCGCTACCATTTTAGCGCTTTTTGTCTCTGAACAACTTGGCACAATCAAGTCATCGAGTTGTTTCTCGCTGGCTTCTCTCCTTCACCACGGCTTCCTTTCTCCTCCCTCAATCACTTTGCGATTATTCCCTCTGTAAAATACCCCGTCCAGAACGCAAGGATGACTCACTTCTCTGGAGTGGTAGTAGACCTTTTGTTTTGACGCTAAGAAGTGCAGGTGAGATGTCTCAGAAGATATCGTCGTGAGAGACCTAATGATGCCTTTCAGGTCGATGCCTTTAACGTGAGTTCAAGTTCCCGTTGAATGGCTTCATTTGAGTGTTTACGGAGAGATCTGAAACTTCCTGTCGGGCTACTAACAACAGTGATAACGTTGCGAGAAAACCCTCGCTTCAATGTTAGCACTCAGCGCTCAGCGGTGAGCTCGCGCAACAAGTTCTAGACGCACTGCAATCACTCTCTGAGAAAGTCTCAACTACTCGCTCTTAAAGCCAAGCCGAACCCCCCCTATCAGGAATTTTTGGGTAGTTCATGTACCTCAAAGATGGAAAAGTTCAAGTTTGCAAATAAGCGATAATTCGGATAGGATTGGCAAGGCGTTGATTATTTTTGTGGGATCGAACAGAGGTAGAATTGGCAAAGCAATGCACGCAGAGTATTCTTTGGCCAAGAGTGGCGAGAAAGCGTTTTCGTCTCCAAAGTTGTTGAGTGTGCGCATTGCGATGATGTATAGACTTACCCTAAGCTTCAAGAATGAAATCGTCCGAGAGGACGCGTTAACTGTGTTGCACTAGCATGGGTTTAGACCCCGAAGGCCTCTTCACGGTCAGGTCTTTCGTCTCGACCAAGTACGTCAGCGATCACATGACCCTGTTTCTCACGAAAACTTTCTCGGTCGTTCACAATCCCCACGGGTCTCCCTGTTTTCTGTCCTATGTACGATGGAGATATACAAGCCGAGAACGAGACCGGGAAAGCTCAGGGCGTGGAGGATATGATATGGTGCGTTTTCCGTTCGGCAGTCTATCTTGTTTGCTCGCTTATCCAGCTCTTTTCGTAGTACGATATGCATCGAGTGTCTTGACGAGTCCGTGCATGTCTGCAAACGCATGGCGCGTTAACCGAGAATACGTTCCAATTTCGACCTCGCGACTCAGCGTAATCCGATACGCAGCTCCGCAAGCTACATCGCTCCGACTGGAGGTGCATCTCACCCTCTTTCTTCCCGTTAATCTTTTAGGGGATGGAGGGTGGCAAATCAAAGGGCCGAAGTTCCCTCAGTGCCTTTCAACAAAGGCTCGCAACTGCAAAAAAAAATTTCAAGTGTTTCAAACGTTCAGGCGTGCCAAAAGCTCTGTAAGAACTCGTTTTGGATGAATGCGATTTCCTGATCATACTTGACGGTATCTGTTTTTGGGCACCGGCGACCCGCTAGTGACAGCGATATCTCTTCAAAATGGGTTCGAATCGTATCCGAATTTCCGAAAAACCGGTGGGGTGGGATTGTACATTGACGTGCTCACTTCCCTTGCATAGAGCTGAAGTCCAGTTTATTGTTTTAGTACCACATGAAATCAATCAGCTTCGATACTGTGCCGGGAGAATATGGCAGCAACCGACTCGAGGAGTGCTACACACATCAACTCAAGACGACACGGTCCAATTTATGCATTATAACCGGGAAGCAAGCGATGACTTAGTTTTACCTCAGTTGAGCCTTGCGACAGGCCGACTATTACACGTTGCGAACAATGTTGACTCCTATCATGCATCACGGTAATCACGGTCGCTACGGCATACTCCGAAGCTTTTGAGTGTGGCTAAGGTGCGTTTTACCGAAGACAAGCGTATCCTGTTTTGCTCCAACTCCCGCCGTTCTCTATAAATGAGTCGACGTTGCGTTGTTGGGGGTCATGCCTTTCCCCCGACAACTTTCCCCATCAGCACTGTTACTTGACTTAAGATTCAAGATGGACGACGGTGCCAATGACCTCGAACACATTCTCGCCCCTTACCTTACAGCTGGACAGGTCATCACTCACCCGCTTTCTAGCCTCTCGGTGCATTCTCTCAATCGTCCATCTTCTATGTCATCTGACGCCTTCTTTTTGAGGTAATGTTTGCTCTATATGGTTGGTTCGCTCGGTACTTTTCCTTCCCAAACCAAGATATTGATCCAGGACGGCACGAACAGGAATATATGTTATGGTATTCGGACTAGCAATCCGTGTTCTTTCTCGCCGTGATGGGCCCTCGTCTAAGCTGTACATGGGGTGGTCCATAAGCCTCTTTGTGCTCGCCACGCTCCACACGGCTACATATGCCTGGGCATCGTCCCGGGAAACTATGATTTCATTCAAGGCTGCGACGACAAAGAACTATACACCTTTCCTGAAGTACCTTAATCCTGATGAGGGGAATATTTCAAGCTTGTAAGTGAGCATTTTTTGAGTACTTTATTCAGACACCCTGACAGTCTCGTCCGCTCAAGCTCAATCACCGATTTCGTGGCTTGCATAATGAAGTACGTATTCCTCAGACATGTCCTTTTATATCCCATCGCCCTAACTTATGATCAGTGCCATTGCTGATTCAATGCTGGTAAATTCTCTCAAATGCAAATTGCTGTAAATGCTTAATTTTATCTCTAACAGATCCACCGGTGCTATGTTATCTGGCAATCGAGAATCATGATGTATCTCCTGGCTTTCCTTGCTGTCGTCCTGAATGGTCTGTTTTCTGCTCTCACTAAATTTGTTTGTTGATATCTTTTGACAGGCATTAGCCTCGGAACTGGCATTGCTGGGGTTATCGGGATGAGCATTTCCAACCATTGCCTTTACAGTACAGCTTCAACCATTGATAACGGAAGAACGATAGCAATGGCCGTTTTTCAAGTCTTACTGGCGTTGCTAACAGGTAGGAACGTCCTCGCTCCTTCCACACACCTGAGTTTAACAAACTCTGACTGAAGGGGGCCGAATTTGGTGGATCAGCCGAGAAGCAAGGCGCTTAATGGGACGGTCAACGAATGCCAGATACAATTCAATCGTAGCGATCATGTACGTCCCCCTGCTCCAATTTACAATAACCACGGCCATTCACTATGGGGAGGAAGTATTGAATCAGGTGTATTTTTTGCAGTTTGCTTGGTGGCCGATGTCGCTCTTGCGTTGGCGGTCGACCCCGACACCTATGACTTTGTCCCTTTTGATTTTGGACCGGTCACGGTACTGATGTCGGTGAGTTGCCAAAATACGTGGAACCATCGATGAATGAATTGAAGCCTACATCCTAGGGCCTTGCTCCTACTCTTATCATCGTACGAGTCGCGTACGGAAAGTCTGTCGACAGTGTCCAGCAAATGGTGTCGTTACAGTCGACAAATGCTCAGGGAAATAGCCAGGGCTCAAGGCCGGCCATCGACTTACAACCACAAACCCAGGTCGGTGGTCATGTGCAATCGCAATTGGACGAGCCGTTGCCCGTACCAGCGACAGGTGAAAAGGTAGTGTAATGGGTGGCCAGGTGGCGTCCGTGGTACTCCTGTAAAGGAACAGTCCTTTCACCGTCGACTCCTCTTCATTAATCCGAAAATCCATTTTACTGAGACAAAGGGGATGTATAACAAGGGGTAGAACGTGGATGCTCAGAAGAAAAAAAGGCGTATTCTGTACCTATCTTCCGAGAGGTCGGAGATTTTCACGGAACTTGAATCTATACCTGACTCGGATGTTCTTGAGCGTTGAATCTAAGGTCTCTGTCTGACACAACATCGTGGTCTTTTATACCTACCAGGCCTTCAGCCAGCCGTAGCACGTTAGAAGAAAGTAGAGGAGACGTCGTTGCCAGGCGAGCATCTTCTGCTTTTCGACTCCGCACACTGAATATGAAGTCAACGGAAGGTCGTTGTCCATGAACATGATCTAGCTGCCACATAAGCCGAGGAACTCATGCTTGGGGTAGATTCAGGTATTCCCGTCGTCACCTCGATAAGAGAACAGGGGAACGTTGGGAGATGGTGAGAATTAGTATGGTAGTGGTTGAGGATAGCGGAAACCCAACCAAGTTGATCTGTATGAGAGGTGAGTACGATATCAGCGCCTTGTTCACGGGTCAATTTCGTCCATGGGATATGAAAAGTACAGGAATGATAGCCTTTTGACGAATTTCAAACCGAGGTGGGCTGATGTTGAGTTTTTTGGCAGAAGGTAGTTTCGTTGCAAGCGGCAATATGAGCGCCCGAAAACTTGCCGGTTCACCATGGTCCGCCTAAAACGCCGGTCTTCGGATAAGGGAGCGTGACTTTCAACAAAATTTTCAGTCTTGACCATGTTCACTGCACTTCGGCGAGCCGTCTCTTCCACTCAGGCGTGTCACTGTCGCGCCTTTCGATACTCCCCGGCTCAGTTTCAGATACTTGGAAGATGCCTCTCAACATCAAGAATTCTCTATGGATCCCCTCGAATCGTCTACCTCGGTAACATTCCATTCAACACAGAACTGGACGATATAAAGGACAGGGCAGAGCCATTCGGCGCACTAGCGCGTATAACGATGCGCAAGTTTCTTCTTGTCGTTGTCTCACAATCCTTGTCTTGATACCCTCTGCAGCGAACGATTCCAGGGATAGGCCAGGCGGCTTCGCGAATATTGAATTTCAGGAGGAAAGTTCGGCTCGAAAGTTTCTTGAAGCCGTGCAAAAAGACGGCCTTGTAATCAGCAATCGAACAGTCAGTGCAACCCTGGTTGAAACGCATCAAGAAGAGAGATTGGGGTTGCCACCCAATCAGACGTTACATGTAACCGGTTTTCCCTCTCAACCCACCGTCGAAGACGTAGAGATGATATTTGAACGATTTGGATCGTCTGTAACGGACATTCGTATCGGTGCGCCTTTTTCTTTTCAATTCAGGTTATCAAATGCTCAACGGATTCTTTTACAGGTGCGGGTTATACACGACCTTATGCACATGTACAGTTCGTTACAAAAGAAGCGGCTGCTGAAGCCCACAAGATCTTGAAAATGGAACCTGTTGTGTTAGGAGAAGAGAGATTATTACATGTCGACTTTGCAGCGAGGAGTTCTCGTCCAAGGGCCCCGCGGACGCCTCAAAGCACCCTGTACTTCCGAGGCATGATCACAGAAGCCGAGCTTAGAGCTTTGTTGCGGCCTCACCACCAAGGAATCCAAAGGATCTACTTCCGTTCGTTTCACTTACCTGATTTCTTCATCCTCCACGGTCTGAATTCACTTGAAGTTCCGCAGGATGCTCACAGGAAACATAGAGCAGGTCACATAATATGTCACAACGTCGAAACGGCTACCGCTATCCTTGAAACTTATGGTGACCGGGTAATGCTGGAGTACTCTTTTCCCAAAAAGGCAGGGCAGGAGTCTCTTGGAAGTCGCGGAGAGCACGGCGACGGTCCTGGAGAACGTAAAACCTTGCGTTGAGACAAGGTGTCCGAGAGAGTCTGGGGCCTGGGGCTCAGGTTTCCTGCTCAGACCCCCAAAGGGCGACTTCTGGAAGTGAAGGTTTCCGTTCTGGTTACAACACTGAGTACTTCATGGGTTGACGCCTCTCAGTATCAACTACGTTAACGTATCTTACTATTCGACCAATGTTTAGTTCAGGGTATCATAGGGCTTAATGGACCACAAGCATAAATAATTATACAGGAGGTGGACATGAACAACGGAAATCGAATGCAAAGAGGAAAATTTAATGAGTAATCTCATCACACGTAAACAAAGCAAGAGGGGAGAGCAAAAGTCCATTCGTTACATTCACCAGAAAATACCACCTTCTTCACCAGGTTTAGGTCGGCCCGTCACTTTAGGTCCCTCTTTACACGGAATAACGGCAGCATCAAGGGAAGACTCGCGTCTATTGTCCTCCTCCCAAATGGTAAGGGAGGCAGGGTGCACAGGGACAGGAAGTGGAAAGGCGTGGACAGCGGGATTTGGATTATCAGGGGCTTGGGGAAATTCATACACGTTCTGACCTGAGGGTGGTAGAGTTTGCATCCGCGAAATACGGATCGAATCGCGAGGTGGCTCACCGGATCCAGAAAAATTGTAAGCCAAAGGAGCCTTATGAGTGCTTGGAGGATGCGTCCCGTTATACAGGGGGGGAGGTTGTGGAAGATACTTGGTCAGCTGATCCGGAGGGGAGAAATGAGGGGGTGGAATGATCTGAACTTCAGGAACCTCTGAATGGTCGTTCATCTTGTTTATAAGGTTATATTGAGGTTGATCATAGTCGGACATCTCCGTTCTGGGTACGCCATCGACAGGAGGATACAGAAAGTGGCCTTGGGAGCTTTGGAGGTCATGGTCAGGACCTTGAGGGTAATGACCTCGCTCTTCGACAGGCGTGAACGGACCGTCAGCTGTGTTTTCAGAAACAGGGGAATCTGCTGGAGGTATCAACATAGAGTCCCCTCCGACGCTAGGGGTGTAAGGGCGTTGCGTCCACGGACCGTCGGAGGTGCTGATACCCATCAGAGGACTAGGGACCATTTCGCTCATCGACTCCGAACTATCCAATGTAGAGGCTCTGTCAACATCACCGTCCGCTAAAATACACATGAGAGACCAATCAATCCGGATTCATAGGAATGGTGGACGCACCGGTAACCCTCGGCATAGCTACGATTCGACGCTCTAGGAGCCCTCTATTCATCATCCAGTCCCATTTTTTGTCCCCGCGTTCATGTTCTACAGAAAGAAGCATCATGCAAACGGCAGAAATGACGACTTCCTGTCCCTGCCCACTTGATAAAGCATATCTGTTCCCTTCTTGAGGACGTGGGACGGACATTCCAACATGAGCCCCATAAAATGTTGCCTCTCCACCACGTTTCGAAATATACAAGACCGCATGCCGTTCTTTGAGGAAGCGCGCCCACGCAGGTAATTCTCTTTTGTTGGGATTTTCGTCGGGCAGGGTGGGCAAGACGGGTAAACACAACTCTGCAACCGTAATATCGCCGTTCCGCACTCGATGACGCCTTTCGTAACCCGTACAATAAAGCGTCGTCAATAGCTCCTTTCTCCCTTGACTGTGGCAATCAAAGACAAAATACCCCCCACCAGCATAGGGTTTTCCGAGGGCCTTCGCTGAAGACCCCGTGTTCGATTGTCCCGATCCAGAACGTGAACCGCTACGGCTGCTCCGACTGCTGTTACCGACCGCCTCGAAATTCGTCATGTGTATTGGGAAGAAATGGTGCGAGAGGCAATCGCGGGGTTGAGGAAGTTTTACGGGATTGTAAGAACCGCAGGATTGAGTCATGGTAAAAGATCCACCACGAGAAGTCCTGTACAAAACCATGTTTTGCGTGGCATCGACAGAGAGTGCACGGGGACTGAGGTCCTGCCCCTCCCAAATCGACTGATACTTGTTTCCTTTAACTCCAGGTAGGATTTGGGCACTGGCGGAGTCCCAAGCTTCATTGCGGGTAATGGTGATATTTAAATTCTTCTTTTTTCCCAGTAGGTGCGCCTTGACAGTCTTCTCCGCCTTATAAATTGGTCGGGTGTTGCCTCCATAGCGAGAACGAACAGATATCTCTGCCTGCATGATTGAATTGGTGTGAGCGGTCAAGGGGGAAGATGGATGAAATTTACTTTTCCCCCCGAATCTATCTGAAGTTCGATGTCATAGATATCGAACTCGTCGTTCGCAGAGAGAGGAGCAAAGAAAGCAGGTTCGCAATTTTTGAGGTAGTTCCCAGCGTTAGGACCACTAGATCCATGAGAACCATCCCCGCTCCTCATAGACCCAGTTTCACGACGCTGCGACGGGGAGTCCATTTTCGTCAAACCCTAAGAGACGTGAGCGACCTGGAGAAGATGGACGTTGAGGAAGGAACCTTACTGAGAAACTCTTGGTAAGGGATGAAGTAAACGTCAAGAGGGTGTCAACTAAATTTTTTATCGGGAACCATTTTTAGGAGTACTGCTGGCCCCCCCTGGGCTGTGAACCGGCCACACAATCTTAACACAAATAACCCCTATATACGGTATCGAACACTGAACAGTTTCCCTAGAATCATTTATGAATAACTAGTCATTCAATGCTGCTAAATAGCTCTGAAAAAGATATGAATTATACGCTTTATTGACATTATATGAGGTAATACTTACCGCTTTATCGTTCACAAAGTCCAAGTACGTTAGAGCAACGGTGATCCAAAAAGCACTATCGACGCCAAGAAGACGTTCCTCAGTTTGATCCATCTCCAGAATTCCGTTCATCGATCGCGCTGTAAGGAGGGAGGTACGATCGCGGAATGTGAGTAGGGGCAGACATTTCACAGAAGTAGGGTTGCTTGATGACGAAGGATCATTTCCCGCGCTTATGGAGACATACGGTGGTGGGGCCTGAACCGCGATCCGAGATATTGTGAAAGAATTGGAACCGAGCGTTTCGTTGTCTCTAATAGCACTGACAATGCGCGAGAAGAGCGACGGACTGGTAGCCGCAGGCAAACAAGGTGCGATCACGAAGTCATTAATGGACGTCGAGGACCATGAAATTTTGGTCGGAGGGTCTGATAAGAGTTTCGACGTGGAAACAGGCGGAGAAGAGGGAGGAGAAGCGGGCTGTAGGACGAGAGATGGCACGGTCGGCGGCGTCGGGGGATACGAGTGGACTGTCGAAGTACTCGTATCTTTGGCTGTCGAGGTCGAACGTTGGGTCGGAGTTTCAGCATCCTTCACGGAAGGTATACTGGTGCGTGATCTGAATGTCAAGGCACCTTGGGCATAATGTGGTGAATTGGGTGACAAAGGTATCAACGGGATGAAAACTCCGGGTGGAAATGTCGGGGAGCGTATACGAATGTACCATCCCTTCAACGGTTTATGGACCGTCCAACATATTGTACTGGTCGGATTATGCTGGTTATCGATGAGTATGAGCACTGAGAACAAGATTTTAACAATTGACGCACCACAATATGGTCGACTATTTCGTGATCTCCCAGATAACGTTCCTACCAAGTACGAATAATGAACGTCAGAGCTAGAACTCTTTACTAGCAAGCACACCTTGAACCATATCACACTGTTGGAATGCTCATCGAGAACATTCACTTTCACATCTTGCAGAACGTCCGAACTGTAGAGGTGGAAACGTCAATTTGAATTGCTGGCAGACATTCTTTACTCGCCTTTGAAGGATATACCGAGAAAATTTGGGTGAAGAAGATGAAAGGTTCGACATAACCCAATGGCTTGTGGAATTCCAGTCACAACCGCCAGAGAATGACGGTAACTGGCAAGAGCATGGGCCGCTCTATGTAACAAGTACCTTATTCTAAACCACCACTAGCGACCGGCTTACTCACCATGCTGGAGAAGGTTCTTACTCTCGTATTGCTTCAACTTTTGTAGAAATCTAATAAATTTTTCACAGTTAACTTCATTCTGGTCACCGGCAAAGCCATACGATCCCACCAACCCCAAAATGAATCCTCTGAATCCTGAAGGTCTCAAGCCGTGCGTAATGGAATCCTTTCTTCGTCTCACGCTGTCCTCATTTTTCGCAGTTGTTGTGCTTGTCCTCAGACCAAGTCGGCTCGCGATGATTGCTTCTTGAAGTACGGACCAACAGCCGAGGAAGACTGCAGGGAACTCGTCCAGAACCATTTAGCATGCATGCGAAATTTAGGTTTCAAGATTTAGAAGATTTTTATCGTATTTTCATTATTCCCGGACCAGTTAATACTAAAGCTCACCACTCCCATTTACTCATCCATCTACATATGTAGGTAATGATTTTTTCACTGCGAAGCACATCTCTATCCCACAGTAGGCAGCCCGCGTTTGGTTCGCGCTTATTCATTTGGATAGACGCGGCTTTCTCGGAGGTCGGGTGGTGTTCCGTTTTCCACTCGCCAACTGTCACCGCCGATAGTTCCTCCGATGCAAATTCATACTGGCATCCTTGTTTTGAGCCGAACCCTCGAATTTTGGGACTAATCAAAGATCTTTTCATGGGTACATGAACTGGTGACGAATCTCTGACTCGTTTTAACTTTTGATTGCGTCCAAAATAGTATACATAGAGTGTATCATACAATGTACAGCTGTACAACAGGGTATCAAAACACGAAAGCAAGTAATGATAAACTACAAAAGGTCGTCGAAGGTCGAAGATGAGATCCTCCAGGAAGCCCGATCTATCCATAGTAGACCCTAGCGAAAAAAAACAATCAATCAGAGAACTGTCGGGGTTATGATAACAAAGATATCTCACCCCCTCGGAGTCGTGGAAATAGGTTGAAAATCTGTCCGTCCAGAGTCGACGAAATGGTGTAGGACCTGCAGCCAATCCTCCCGAGTATCCCAGGTAATTTTTGAGGGTGGATCGACTTCAACGGGCATCACTTGTGAGATATCGTTACACTGGATGATGATCACCAAGGTACCGATGCCACCATTTCGACGACACCGTTCCTCGCGTTCCCGAATATCGTTCACCACTAGAGGATCACGGATATATTTCCGAGGATTGACGATATGTGTCGAGGCGATAGAGAAACTGTATAGAGGAGATTAGCCGAGGGCCTAGGGCAAGAGAACGGCAAAATGGAGAGAGAAAAATATACTTACCGACAATGTGATTGTGGGTGGCTCCGCGGAGCAAGCTCAATGAGGAGAGCACTTTGCCTTATATTCGAAGGCATACGTTTGAGTTGTAAAGCTTGGAACCCCGCCCATCCTAGCAATCCGGTGTGTGCAGAGGTAAATCTCCGAAGGTTTTTGACTATATTTTCGTCGGGGGACATTGCGTATGTAACGGAGGCCTTTTCCTGTTGGGCCTTCGTGTGTTTGCAAATGGGCTTGTGACCTGGCCAATGTATTTTTTGACATTCCTGAGACTATGGCCGACGAGTCAGGAAAATTTGCAAAAAAAAATCAAATCGGAAAGACATACGCAATATTGGGTAATCATCTAAAGTAAATAAAAGAAATAGATGAGTAAGAATTGTCGATGATCAACGAACGACGACGTACGCAGCCCCCACACAAACGAAACCTCGTCGTAGGCGTCTCGACAAGACCACACTGGTCACAGATACGATAGCCTCGTTGCTTCTGTTGTTGAGCGGGAGGCGAGTAGTAGTTTGCAGCAGCTGGCGAAGAGTACATAGTGAAGAAGTTGTCGACCGAGTCGATACCGATGTAGAATATTTGCACCCAGATATCGAGGCATTATATAGACCTTGGAGTAGCATTTTTTGGGAACTGGAGTAAGAAAAAAAAGACAAAAGAAAAGGATTTGCCGCAAGTTTGCGATTTTTTTGTTTCTTCAGAACCTTCTCGTCCACACGCGGCGTAGATGAAAGAACAAAAGAGAGATGAAAACCCGTCACGGGCGGTCACAGAAAAGACAAAAAGCGCTTTCATGACGCTTATGCCATCTCCTTTTTGGGACTTCATTTCTACCACAACAATAAGTAGCCTCGAAACCTCACGGCCATTTCTCATTTTGGTATTCTCAAGCTAACGCACTTTTTTGGATATCCGACATGTCCGCATTCAATGTTCTCCTTACTCCAACTTTGAAGTCACTATCAAAAAATTTACCGTCAACGGGCGTCTTGCATTGCCTCGAGGTCCAGCTTTGAACCGATATCTGTCTCTTCAGACCTCCCTTTTCCCAAATCTTTCCTGACGGACCCATTCAGATTACGCCTCGTGTCTACACGCGTGGCTTACCAAAAAACTACCGGAGCCTTTCTGTATCACCAATCTCTCAACATTGCACCCCAACAATCAACGCTAGGCCTTCTTTGAATCATGATCAAGGGACGTTCCTTTTCTTCTCAAGTGGCTCAGTCAGAAGACTTGATTGTCCACTTACCGGTCGGGATCGTTAATCCACCGCCGTATAAATTCTTCCTTTGTCTTTTTGTGGTCATACGAGTCGTACAACATGTCAAGAGTTCTGCCAGTAGTTGTCGATGTATCTTCTTCTGTCGTGGACTCAAAAACCTCCTTTGCTAACGAAGAACTGGCTTGGCCATAGTTCAAAGCTTCTGGCAGAGGAATGACATAACTCTGTGCTCGATTACCCGTGGGTGACCGTGTCAGTCATCTGTCCTCAAACCAGTGAAAAGTAGGAGGAATTAAGGGTATGTCTTGTTCTATGATCTCTTTACCCGAACAATTACGCCGCTTCAAGTAGATGTCTCTCTATCTTTCCACTGGTCCCAACATCCCTACATGGCTGCATCGCTTCGCCCTTCGGAACCCAATCTTCATGCCCTTCGGCGTTCTTTTTTTCATTTATCAAAGCATTCCAGTGCCTGCCAAATCAAAGATAGAAAACAATGCATACCAAAACCCTCGACGATCTTGTAAATCTTCAGCGCTCCGTGCGGGACGAGCACAGAAGCTTCAAGTCAAACGACGCTAAGTCCAACAGCAATCCGTATCCGTATCCGGACGAAAGTTCTAGTTAGACACGACCACAATAACGTGTACCTGTACGTTTTCCATTACTCATACCTCGAGGCTCCGAAGGTTCGCACGCAAGTGCTTGTTTCACGCCCGTTTTCGCGATTGAACTCCCCACCCGTTAATGATGCATTGCATTGCACCCACAAACTTCAAGAAGTCAGCTATCATGATATCGACCTTGGCTTGGCTTCATTTAAATCATAGAAACCATCTGAATCCCAGATAACCTTAACCAAATTCACACTGGGTGATATCTGACACTGACGCCATCGGTTCTTGAAACGCTGATTTCACAAAGCGGAACTTCCCACTGGCAGTTGCTAGCTAAGTTTGGAACTGCTGTATCTCAGGGCCTCCAAACGCTTGGGGATGAGTCAATATCGCGCCGAAGTTAACGTTTCTGTGGCTGTTTTCTCGTACACCCATGAAAGGATGTTGATGTTCCTAGGCACTTTTACTGCAAGTTCAACCAAATTGACCACGATCCGTGGATGGATACATCACAGTCGACTGTGAGATCAATCCCCGTTTCATGTCGTGATTGAAGCTAAACATCGGGAAGACACATCCCAGTCGAAGAAGTTCAAAAATGATTTGGAGGGTGGGACCGTGTTCTTCCTGTGTGTCCATGATCGGTATGTAGACAGGCAATTGCGGGTTTTTGATAAATGATACTCATCGACGTACCATATCGAGAAAAATGCTGAAAGGGAAGTGGTGTGATTCCAGAAGGTTAACCATTACGGTGCTGTGGCTTGAGTAACTAAATATCTGGGATAGCAAGCACAGACCTCCAGATGGTTAGCAAATCGAAGGCACGAAGTATCATCGCGATTCTCCCGAAACTTTGACAAATTTGAAACTCGGACACGAGCGCTGGGGTGGTCTTAAGCGCTAATACCGGCGTTAGAATACCAGTGCGTTTGCTGACTCAGACTCACGCTCAAGTTGGCGGCTCAACGTCAACCTCTCGAGAGGCCTCTCTACCGCATTTCATCATGGACCAACAGTCTTCTCAATGGGGTAGCAACAACAACCAGTCTGGCTTCTCTCAACCTCGTCAAGAAATGGAATATCTCTGTGCCGGTAAACCTATCTCACAGTTTTTTAACGGCTTTACTTATCGCTAAAAAAAATTGCGGCAACCAGACTGCGGAGCTAGAAATGAGATAAAACCGAGAGAACCGATACGTTGCAGGGAATGTGGGCATCGTATAATGTACAAGAAACGTACTAAAAGAAGTCCGTTTTACTTGTTTTCCTAATACCGTGGTTTTCTGCTCAACTTTTCGGGTTTGACAGTGGTACAATACGAAGCTCGATAAACATGTTACAACGAAAAAGAGATCACATTATGCGGTTTTAACTGGGTTCGGGAATCACGCGTTCTGAAGTTTGGAACGAGGGGGGGTTTTCTGGGAAAATCTGCGAGCTGGCGAAGGGAAACTTGCACGCCATACGTCGGTTGACAGACTATCCTTCCTTCCACGAACAAACACTATGATGTCGAGCTATGTAGGTCAATAGCCAGCCCTTCAAAAAACCGATTGTACTGCATGTACAGCACGTAGCGATTCAGGTAATGATTCATGGAGAGGCGAATGTAAATCCGTTATGTTATGATACAGACGGGGAGAGTACAAGAATGAATGAACATTAAGAGAGTTATTGGTGCCGTTTATAACAAAAGTGGTTCACAAGTGAAGTATTCTCAGTGACCATATCTAAGAAGAGATCAGTTATTGTCGATGAGCACGGTAAAGGGACTACACGCACTTCTGTAATTCCCACTCTCTGTTATCCAACGGACAGACATTTCTGGTCTTCAACCATCGAGAGATACAGTGGAAATGGAAGGCATGCTGTAGACAACTCGCTTTTAGCTCATTCCTCCCTTGGAAAAAATAACGAAGATCTCGTACGTTGCAGATTCCCCAAGCAGCATTACATTCTTCACTGGAAACCTGATTCGCTTGACAGTCAATGCCTAGCCATATGGAAGCATTAGCTATGAATGATCATCAGGAGAAGCACAAGTTCTTACAGAGATCCATGATGTGGTTTCGGCAGATGGCACAGTTATCGACAACAATGTCTGAATAGATGGGGGTGTCAGAAAGAGGTTCTGCGATGAAAACAGGTAAAAAACCGTACCCCACGCCCATAATGCTACAGCATTCCACTACGAAGAATGAATCGGCCGCTTCAGCACCCACGACGACAGTGGTGAGGAGTAAGCGAGATTTTACCTTCTTAACCTCGAATCGGGGCTTTCCTTCCTTTGCGCCTCCCTCCTTCTTAACTTCAGGTTGATCTACGTCCATGTCGGCCATGATTGTTGTGATTGAGAGTTGCAAAAAGAGAAGGACAAAGAAAGGGATGTTGAGGCCGTGTGGAGGTCGCACACTAATTATACACAGACGCGTTGGTGGCAGTGTTGCCTTGCTTATGAAACCTTTCGACCTTCAATCATCTCGATATTGTGTTGTAATTCACAACCTCCAGGAAACGTATGCTAAGTGGTGTATTTATAACTACGGAATGCGTTCCTCTTCGAATCTCTTCTCTATATCTTTGTCGTTTTTTAGTTCATCAACCATATGCCGATTCTCTGTAGTTCTGCCACCCTTGCTTCCGAATACTCCACCAGTAATACCTCCCTTTTCAAAGATATGATCGATCGCTTCTAGCTCTAAACCACGAGTCTCCGGGAAAAACTATAGAGAAATGAGTTGATAATCGTGAAATCTGTCAGTTTTCCGGTGAGAACTGTTCCGGAAAGCGACTTACGAAGTAGACCTGAAAGGTACCCAAAACATCAGTTGGGAACTCCACAAGCCTCTGACACGAAAAAAAACTCACAATAGGCACCCAAAGAGCATTAAAGACCGCAAAAATAATGAAGACCCGCCAATTGATATTAGCTATGGCAGGTGGCGTCATTTCTACAACAGCGAAAACGCACATCCAATTGAAGAAACTGGAGATTGACGATCCGCGAGCGCGAATACGAGTTGTACTGATCTGCAAAATTACGACGATCATGGCCAGTCTTCAGCGACTGGCATTCAGAAATCCCCGGAAGGTGAAACGCAAAACTTACTTCAGCTGGGTAAAGCCATGGCTGTACGGAGGTCTGTGTCAGTTTGTGCTACAATCGGTGGATTTCGATGTGTTAGGACCCACAATCGGTAAAAACCCAATACCAAGGAAGATCTGGAAGATGAACACCATCGCGGTTGCGGCAAAGGCAGCCGGCTTCGATCCCGTGGATAGAAGAATGGAGGTGATGATGAAGCAAGTCGATAGTCCTGCAGCTGAGATCATCAATAGGGGACGTCTTCCGAATCTATCGACAGTCTAATGCGCTCTTGTTCAATATCTGGAAGCTATCAATGATCGAAAGAGATATGAAGCTGCTCACCCAAAGAGGAATGAACGAAGCGAGCATGTATGTTATGGACGTGCAACCACCAAGGATCAAAGAAAGGTTCCTCGATAAACCCATAGTTTGCTGGTAGACGACAGGCGCGAGGTAGCTACGAGATGTAAGGGGAAAGAGATTCTCCTTCAAAGAAGCGACCTACTTGATCATATTCGAGCTGCAAATGGAGAGGAGAAAACGTTGAGCCCAAGTCTCAAGAGCTGGGGTAAAGTAACTCTCGACACACCCAGTAAATTGTTGCATAACGTTCACTCCAATACAAAGACAAATCCTGCGAAAATTCCCAATTGGCCCGCCCTCAAGAAGTTCTCTGTATCTGAATGGACCTGAAAATTTTGTTAGTATCGGTGTGCAATCGAGATAAAGAATCTGGCGCACCCCCTGCGCTCTCTTGCGCCAACGAAATCTCAATCTCCCTCTTCACCCTTACAACATCAGGATGGTCCACAGAATCTTTGTCTTCCAAAATCGCAATCACTTTCGCACTCTCTTCCTCGTAACCATGGGCAAGCAACCACCGCGGGGAGTCAGGAAGAACCGTTCCTTGTAGTAATAAGCAAAGGGCGAAAAACGCTTGAAAACCGATGGGAAGACGCCATTGCGCTGGTCCTTCAACGAAATTCATGCCATAGTCTAGCCAATAAGCCTGCCACGAGTCAGCTATAAATATTCTGCGAGACCAGGCTCAACTTCGAATAACGTACGATGACGAGCCCGATAATGGTCAATGTAGAGTTCAAACATACAAGCATCCCCCTGATTTTCCCTCCACAAGTCTCGGATTGATAGACGGGAATAGAAGAGGAGTTGAACCCGTTTCCCTGGTAGAACACAAAACAAGAACAACTTGAAAGGAGGTGGAGAGGGAAAAGGTGAGCAACTAACAATTCCCGTCACAATTCGCCCGACGAGGAGCTGGGCAAGGGTAGTGGAACTCGTCAGTGTAGCCTGAAGTAGAAGAAAAAATTGTGTGAGCGAACTTCCCTAGTTGTGTACACACAAAAAAATTCGAATGACATACCGTACCAACCAGCATCGTGGTAGCACCCGCCATGATCATCTTCTTTCGACCGATTGATTCTCCCCAGAAGAAAACAAACAAGCTCCCAACCGCACAGCCGATATCCTTCATGAAAATTACATCAGTCAGAAATACATGACCGCAGAAATATGAGGCGAATTCCTACGTAAATAGCAACCTGGGAGTTACCAAGTCAGTCAGCTCGAGTGACGGTCCACCAACAAGCAGCTTGAGGCACGCACGATCGTTCCTTGAGTCGTAGGATCCGGATTCCCAAAATCTCGCCCGAACTGGTTTTCTGCACCGATAATCCCACTCATCACACCTTGGTCATACCCAAGGAGTAAGAAACCCTGGCAACAACACGCTAAACGGAAACGCGACAATAATCTTTTCAGCGAGTGACTTGCGGGAAACAAGTAACAGACGTACCTGTTATTGCCCATACCATGTATTTTCCGCGAACCGGAAGTATCCACATCGTCGTTGACGTTCACTCACAGACAGTGCGATAGTTTGAGGTGTGGAGAATGACTTTGCCTCCAGGCCACATGCTGCTTTTTATAATCTCGGTATCCTGAAATCATGAAAGTCAAATGACCTCGAATGTTTCTGGATGCTCAGCTGTTCTCAGCGAGAGGTGGTCTGAGGTGGTTTGGAGCACTGTAACTAAGTTCATTTGGCTCGACGTTGATAAACTCCTGAGAACGGATGAGAAAATCTACAGGCCCATCAGAGTCGATTACGGGAGTGTAGATTGTACAGTACCTTGTATCTCTACGAAGTAGAGGGTCTATATTCTCCCGCAAATCTAAATTCTAGAAAATGCTAATCACGTCGGGTAATGGTTGGACTTTCGTTGCCGGATGTGCTTTTGACCTTAATACAAGCACTGAGAGATAGCTGTAAAAACTGCCCTGGAAGAGAAGGACAACCCTCATTGAGGCGGCGTTGCGGGAGTGGACACGGCAATCGCTGGGCCGTCGGTCCGGTACGACAACACTGCCCCTGGTTAACGTTGAACGTCGAACTCACCCACGACCATTTTTGCATTGACTGTTCAAACTCGCGTCGTGGAACTATCCCTAATATTTCCTGCCTTTCAGAAACTCTTGGAAAATGTGTTCAAGTCAAACTCTAACTTTGGACCACCACTCAACGTTCTCTAGATCTGTGACGCCCCCATAGTTGCTCTAGATCTCCGCATCACCAGCTCGTCAGCACTTTTTGGTCGAAGTCATTAGTTTATGTCAAAGTATATCGAGAACCGTCATACAATATGACTCTGGCTGCCTCCCCACAAAGTACGAAGATCGACTCGGAAACGTTCCTGCAACATGACAGAGTTGCGTTTACTCACCATCCTCGGTTGTCTTCCTGCAGAATGCATACGCGTCAAATTTGAATCAATAGAAGCAAACCGGCCAGCTGTATGGAGAGGGCGATGGCCGCATTCTATAATCCTATAAAAGTACGAACAAAACGACATGCAGTCCTCGTTCTACACAACCTGCCCCTTCTCAAGCTTTTAGTCGCATTCCAACTGCAATCCTGCAATCATGTCTCTCTGGACTCCCGCTCCCGATCCTCCTACCAAACTCGGGTATCTCAGAACGCTGTCGACTCGTGCTGGCGTTAGCGTCTCCCCTCTGTGCTTAGGAGCCATGAGCATCGGTGATCAATGGTCCGAGTACATGGGATCTATGGACAAGGAATCGAGCTTCAAGCTTCTTGATGCTTACTTTGATATGGGTGGGAACTTCATAGATACCGCCAACAATTAGTGCGTCATCCTTGACCAACTTTCGATTATCGTCGTAGTGACGGTCCGCTCTAGTCAAGACGAAACGTCTGAAATGTTCATTGGTGAATGGGCGGAGAAGCGGGGTATCCGCGATCAGCTAGTCATTGCGACCAAGGTGGATCCTTTTCCTTGTTCTCTCTTGCTGATTCACGTGAGCTAACTAGTCCGTCCTATAGTATACCACAAATTACAAAAGAGGCGCCACTGGAATTGCGCAAAAAGCCAACTACACCGGTAACCATGTCAAATCATTGCAAATCAGCGTTGAAGCTAGTTTGAAGAAACTGAGAACGTCATACATTGACATTTTGTACGTCCATTGGTGGGACTGGAATACATCTGTAGAAGAAATCATGGACGGTCTTCACCACCTAGTTGCGCAAGGCAAAGTACTATATCTTGTGAGCTCCCGTTTCTCTCCCTTCCAATCTCCGTTTACAATCTTTCTTATTTTAGGGAATATCCGACAGCCCTGCATGGGTCGTTGCACAAGCGAACACCTATGCACGATGCATGGGGAAGACACCATTTGTCATCTATCAGGGTTTATGGAATGTCAAGGACCGCGATTTTGAGCGCGACATTATTCCAATGGCCCGATCGTTTGGTACGTTTCTTGCGTTTCCCTCGGGTAAGTGATTTCTCATATATCTTCCTTCCTAAGGTATGGCTCTTGCTCCTTGGGGCGTAATTGGTCAAGGCAAATTCCTCTCCGAGGCTGAGATCAAGCGTCGTCAAGAGTCGGGAGAGGGAGGCAGAAAGATGAGGACGAGTGACTGGCACCCATCGGAGGATGAGATACGTATATCTCATGCCCTGGAGAAAGTCGCAAACGAAATCGGTGTGAAGAGCCTCACCGCAGGTTCGTGTTTCGTGCGATACTTTGTCCGGTTGCCGCATACTAAACCTTGCATCGAACTATAGTCGCTATTGCCTATGTCATGCAAAAGACACCTTACGTTTTCCCTATCATTGGAGGACGCAAGGTCGAACATCTAGTTGCGAACTTAGAGGCATTGGACATCGAGCTTTCAGATGAGCAGGTCAAGTATCTAGAGAGTATCATCCCATTCCAAGCTGGATTCCCTTACACTCTGATCGTGAGTATTTGCCTTCGAACCATACCAGCTCGGGCTAATGTTCGCGCGTACTTTCAAAAGGGCGATGGAACGTCTGTAGGCTTCCCGCTATCCATCACATTGAAACTGCAGAAAATGCCGCCACCCCAAGCCCTTCCACCAGTCAAGAATAACTGATTGAGTGCCCCTCCCAGATTCCTAAACAGGGTCGTTGGATAGAGTAGGAAACATTCGGGAGAAGAAGCATACTACGGTGTAACTACGTGGAAGTTTTATAGACGTGCAAAATGGAGCTATTTCAGCTCCACGATATCTGAATAGGACTCCGCATTACACGAAATACCATTTACCTTGATTAGTCGCAGTTACGCCAAAGCCATGGCCATGAGGGACTAGTAGTCCCAGTTGTAGTTGCCAGCTCCCTGCGGATGAAAGCTCGGGGCTCAATCGAATGAAGGCCGTTGATTATCGTCACCCGTTCAGGACACAGCCATTCTTTTACTTCAACTGCCACAGTACCACGAGGGGTACCCTACGTATGAGTAACTGCTCGATCAACCGAGGACCGCTTTGACCGGGACCGGACCGTCATCCCATAGTGACATTGACAGCGTGACAACATTGACCATGAACGACTAGTAACTACTAGTACTGTCACGACATCGACAGTCTTGCTACTAGACGACAGCCTACGGGCCCACGACGGCACCCTGCTTGTATCTTCCTGCACCCCACCGTTCGGTTCGCGACACGGTCATCTCACGATTTCATGTCCTCTTACGAAAATATCGGTACCCGTTTGAAAGAAAACGCGTCAAAATGGACTCTAGCAACATTCAACATTGACTCCTCTCAGCATATACTAGTTGGTTTTATTGCTGGATCAATGACCACCATCGTAGCTTTGAAGGTCTACTCACGGTCATTTCGAAGAATCAAGAATAGTAACTGGGTCACACCCGACCTGTTTACGAAGAAACGATGGATTAAGGGTGTTGTTACTAGGTGTGCCCCCGGTTCTGGTTTTTTCTTTTTTTCAGAACAAGTTATTCAGATCTTGATAGCGTAGGCGATGGGGATAATTTTCGGTACACCCTTCCAGACTCTCGAGTTCTTGAGGTCCGATAGTGCCCGTTTTGTAGGCTATACCACACACCAGGAATAGGCTGGCGATGGCCCCTCAAGTTTCGAAGGATTCCTGCTACAAGCAAGGGTGCGTGAGGCCCTTTAATTTTTCATGAGCTGTAGGCTTATCCATCCAAACAGCTCTAAAAGATCAGACTATTCACATTCGAATCGCTGGCGTCGATGCTCCTGAGGTCCAAACATGCCCATTGCTTCCACTCGGTATTCACTGACCCACACTCTCCCCAGGGAGCTCATTTTGGCCGTCCCGCCCAACCTCACTCTGAAGAGAGCCTGATATGGCTGAGGAACCGCATTACGGGGAGGACACTATATTGTCAGGTACTCCAGCGCGATCAGTATCTTCGAATTGTTCGTATATTTCTCCTAATAGAAGATAAAAACTTGCCGCGAGTGTTGACGTTCCCTTAACAGGTTGCAGATGTCGCTATAAAACGCAGTTTTGCCCCAGGCCCTCTTCTGGCCAACAGCTTGGCGGTGGAAATGCTCAGGGCCGGATGCGCTACTGTCTATGAACAAGTAAAGTACCTTCCCATTCAAACAGTATGTTTTCTCATCTTTGTTCGGTTTCTCAAAGGCTGGCGCTCATTATGGAGTTAGAGGGAAAGAAGAATTTTTGAAAACAGAGTCGGAAGCAAGGTAAAGAACTACAGGACCTTTTCCATTCCCAGACTGTTCTGAACCATAGGTCAGAAATGCGCGCCGAGGGATGTGGCAAAAGGGTACATTAGGAGAAAGCCCTGCCGAATACAAGCGTCGCTACGCTCAACTGGAAGCTGGGAAATCCCTTTTGGAACCTCAATCCCTACCCCACGAACCTACCTCCTCTAAAGGGTGGTTCAGTCGTTTTTGGAGGGGCTGAGTGATATTATTGACAATCGTCACTAACATGCAAATCTTCCAAACGTCGTTCTAATTCCAGGTAAATCACGTCCTCACAGTATGTTCCAGAACCTACCACGCTCAAGTTCTTCATGCTCAGGCTACTACGCTATCACGTTGCATAATGATGCACATCGACCTTGCCTCTTCGGATTCTCATGCTGGTTGACGTAGTGGGAAGGTTGTTAGGGTGTTGTTTTCGGGCTACGAGTCGTCTCTAAATGTTACGGTTACCTCCGCTACTCTCTGGCTAACGGATGCGCGATGTAATGGCTCGAGCTGGATCTTCGTGTGTCTTATGTCGACCTCGCGACCATCGCGTGCAGCTACTTTGTCTGACTCCAAAATAATGAAAGCTTGGGACAGATCTGCCAGACTAAAGCTAGTTTGACTCATTTCTGACACCTTTAGATGCTTTTCGAGGCAATGATTAAGGAGAGATGTCGAGATCGAGGCGTGAAGAGGGGGGGTGACGATGATAAGTAGAGAGATTAAGCTAACCTTTACTCAGAGTTTCCTGTTTCTGTCGGTATCCCCCGGCTACCGAGATATGCCGTTTCGCGCGTTGGTGAGACCAAGACTCTCCAAGACTCGTCTGTCTTTCCGTCGTACGCTCATCGTCCGTATCCCTACGGACTCATCAGATCGATTATCATCGCGACGCTGTAAAGAAAGCGCGGGTGAAGGCGCAGCTGGTCGTCCACGATGTCGACGGTTGAGGCTATGTCCACGGACCCCGACGACCTGCTCGGACCTTCCTCCATCCCGCCGTTCGTGTCGCGACGTAACTCCCCATGATTTTATGCCATTTCCCCACGAACTTGGAAATACCGCCCTCGTTTTTAAGAAGACACGTTAAAACAGACTCCAGCCTCTGAGCAGTGAGCGTGAGCGGTATGCATTATGTATACTAGTCGATTTTGTTACCGAATCAATGACCACCCACTGTATACGCAGCTTTAAGGCCTCTCATGGTCATTTTGAGGAATTAAGAATTATGTTGACTGGGTCATGCATGTCTATAAAGGAACGGTGGATTAAATGCGTTGTTATGCCTTGGTCATGGCTGACGGAGCAATCTGACGGACAACTCCACTTCATAGTAGGTGCCCGCCAGATTACAGGAGGAACATATGTGAACGTGGGCAGGTGGAAGCTCTGTAGTACATACTTATCCTGTGTTACGCTTCGCAAGAGACTCAAAAGGCACTCATGCGCCACATAGGCATGGCCTCGGCTCTTTTACTGTTTGAATCGCCGCTCTCGTGCCGAAGAAGTTCACCGACCGCTACCGGGTCGATGGTGTCTTTATTGGCCTTAGGGTAGGTCATGATTTCTTGAGCACCTGCTCTGTACACCGCGAAAATTTAGATCCTTTACATCCCAGTGCTCCAGTAGAAAATATACTTGATACCCAAAATTTTATCAGATACTACAACAATTCATCGCTTTTATGTACACGCAATTCATGCGATGATCAACATGAACTTTCGCCAGATTCTGTCGTCGGCGTCGGCGTGGGCATTGCCACAGTGTCGGTAAGGTTTGCAGCTCATTTCGGAATCAGGCCGATTATAGCTGACACGAAGCCAAGGATGGTGGTAGCCAGCTGAAACCCTTGGGTAACCAGTCCAATAAGGGTTTCGATATTTTGAACGGTGACAAGGGTTTGAAGAACGCTGACAATCGTCTGAATAACCTACATAAAAACAACTCTGTTAGAAAACTCATTAAAACAGAAATTTCGATTTACGAACCGAACCGATTTCATTCATAATGGCCGTGATATCGCCGGCAGATTGGCGACGTTTCAAGCCGTAAAATGGGTTCGCAAGAGCGGTGAGCTGTCCACCTGCGGTTTGGAGATCGCCGACAACCTTATTAACGAGGGGAGTGACATTAGCCTCCGTGGCGTTTCCAGCCTGTTGAATTGCAACTAGAAAAAGAGATGTATCGTCAATCAAGATCTGACCACAAGCCTCCCTGAAAACCTACCAAACTGAGGTACAGTTGCTTTAAGGTTGCTCAATAGTCTTTGGAGAATGGCCGCAGCATCAGCCGGGGTCCCAAATCTTTTCTCCACTGGAACTGCAATAGATGCAACGGAGACAAGGAGGAAGGAGAGAGCAAAGAAACGAGCAAACAACATGGTAAAGCGACCGTAGCTGCCTGGTGATAATAGCTTCAATGTCAAGCTTTTATACTCAGATATGTGCAGTGTGAATTATGGCTGGGACCACTCCTACTTTGTCTGATTCCAAAATTAGCTCGGGAAGAATCTGCCAGAGTAAAGGTGTAGTGACAGCTAACTGGGGCACTTTTTCAGATTTGTAAATTGCACCTGGGACCACCGTATGCAACTATTTTGTCGGATCCAGAAATTTCATAAAATTTGGGGGGACTGCCAGTACCAGAGTAAAAAACGAAGTGACAGTTGCCTCAAAGACGTTTGCTTCAATCAAAGCTTGCGATGTCAAGGCTCAAATATGTGAATTGCAGCTGGGACCACCGCATGCACTACTTTGTCTAGCCCCGAAGTTTGAAAGCTTTGGGAAGAATCTGCCAGAGTAAAGTTGAAATGATAGTTGCCTGGATCACATTTGTTTCAATCAAACTTCAACATTGTAGCTCATTCGCGCGTACCTACTTTGTCTGACCCCAAAACTGTGAAGGCTTGGGAAAGATCCGTCAGAGTAAAGCTAGTTAATCATTCTGACGCCTCAAAGCAATAATTAAGGGGAGATGTTGAGACCGAGGCACGGAAGGTGATGGATGGGAGAGAAATGGGACGCGTCGGGCCGTGTGTCAGTTCTGTCGGTATCTCCCGGATACCGGGATATGGTGACGCGCGTTGGTGAGGTCAAGGCTTCGTCTGTTTCCTTCGTACACTCATCCTTGCTCATCATTCTGCTCTGTTCCTACTCAAATTCTCTACTATTGAACATCAAATCATTGTCACAAGCTGTAGGTGCAATTTTGGTGAGAATATCCGGGTAAATAGGTGCGTGATTATCTTCATCTGTGTCATAAATACTGTTCTGACTGAAATCCAACAATGATCGGGTGTGTCTTCATAATTTAGGGTTCCTGTGAACTCATCAAATCAATTATCGTCGCGACGGTGTGAAGAAAGGGCGGGCGAAGGCGCGATTCGGCTAGTCGTCTCCATCACGTTTGACTGTCGACCGATGAGGAATGTCAACTCACAGCAAGTGTCTCTTGGCGGGGAGGGATGACTGGGCGTGGCAATTCGACTTTCGAGTGATGAATCTCGATTCCGAGCTCTTTTGGGTGAAGGTACGGAAAGGGTACGGAAAGGGTACCACATTTCACTGAACTCCGACTCGACAATTCAACCTCTCCCGTTTACGCAACCCGCTCCCGTCTTCCTCGAGTTCTTTTGTCCCAGCAATCCTCCGTCATGAGAACAGACTGGACGCGACTTTACAGGACGACATACCCTTTTGGACTCCTGCCCATCGCTCAAAAGTGAACTGACACCAAGTTAGCCAGGTACACACCCTGCAGTTCTACATTGAAATACTGTGAAGACCCGAAATTGAGTCTATGGTGGGGGCCCGCTTTTTACATAGCTAACTCCACGAACGAAAGTTTTGACGGAATGAGGGTGGGCTGAAACGCCTGGGTTCTGGATCGATTCTGACACTCGCAATTCAACTTGGATGGTTCCCATTGGCCTATAAAATCTGTCAATGTATGTGGATGAATCTTGCACGGACACGGATACTTACGTCCAAAGCCAAGATAAACTCTACTCATCTTGTAGGATAACGAGATTAGCTGCACAATATGTTTATTCTACTCCTTTTTCACTTGAACGGACGAGTTTTTGGCTAGTTGAGTACCATCGATAATGGATCAATCTCGTCACTCACCTCCTCTTTTCTCGCATTTGCAGTCTCGTCCTTCGTTGGTACTAGTAGCGACCACGTTCAACATTCGCCTTAATATAATCTATTGAGATCTCCGATCTTGCTGCCATCCAACTGCTTCTGCTAAACAGAAAGTTTGCACACACAAAGTTCCCTCACGTACGATCGAATGAAATCTCCGTCCACCCTTTCATAACGCTCGGTCATTCCATTCCGTACAGGATGATCAGTGTCTTGGAGATAAACGTCGAATAATCCTTCGTCGATATGGTCGTTCATGCGCAGGAGAAACATAGAATACTTACCTGAGAGTCTTTAACCCCGCAAGCTGACATCATAGGAATCGTCGTTTGATGCTAAATCCTCCAGCTAGGAGCAATTAACTACTCTCTGCTGGATATTGGAGAACTTCCGGAAGTGGAACGCAGAGGACAAACGGCCCGTAGGCCCGGCGTATCCGCACAGCCTCCGCGCGCTTTTCTCTTTTCGCCTGGCGCCATGACTCGAACTGGATCTCCGTCTTTATGTCGCCTCGAAATACTAACTGCACTCTTCCACCGGCTGACTAGTTAGTTTCTTTCCAGGATTGGCACTTAACCAGTCGCAGGATTTACTTTCCGAGACTTTGCTACGCTGGCTATAGGCGGGCTGCCCCCCCTATTACTTATATGTGTACCTCCAGAATTCGATCGTGAAAGGCAAATCAACGTAACGTTCGGCGTTAGAGTCATAAGTAAAAGCGGTACAGTAAGTGTACAATAATCTAAAAGCGTTCGGAATCATCTGGGCGGCCTAATGTCCATGATCTAGATACAGAAATGCAAAGAGCGTGGTATGGATGGTTCATAATGGACCTGGCCTCGAGCTGCGCAACACTGCCATGATATCCTTGATTTCGTCAGCTGTACGCCTCGCTTCCATTAAGCCTATGGTTGTCGTCGGTCGAACTTGCTGCCACCAATTATCCGGAAGTCGTTCTTCCCCAAACCATTGGTTGATACGGGATACCGGAACCGTGTGGCTGGACCCATCATGGCTTCGGAGAGCAAGGTAACACAGGGCACTCTCTCCCAATGCTATCTGTTCATGAATCGAATCCAAAGGTTGGTTCAACTTGGATTCTCGGTCAACGCGAATTGCTGCCAAGTCATGAATAGTTAACCCTGGTTCCGATTCATTCAGGTCCTTGTGAGCATGGGAAACCACATCTCGAAGGAGGGTGGCCTCTGGAGAATGAGACGGCACATTGGGGTGTACGAGTGATGCCGTGTGCGCGATCCTCAATGAACCAAAGGTAGACAACGACGCAAGGTCGAGTGTTATTCTCCATTTCCATGGTAGAACACTCGAAGTGGTGTCCAGTTTCCCGTATCGCAAGATGGCAGTCCCGCCTAGAAGTAGAGCCAATGGGTAAGAGACATTGTATACCGTCATGAGAGCGACCAATAGGGCTCTCAATTCGATGTCCTTCCCGGACCGAGGTCTAGGGTGGGAGCATTAGTTTAGTCCACAGGAGCCCATGAGTTGACGTACAGATAGCCATGGTTTGCAAGCGCGTTCAACGCCGGGCAGGGCGACCTGCTGTCGTTTGGTGTTTGGGAAGGAATAAATGGGTGATCAGTTTCCATCGTACAAAAGAGGTGAGAGGAGGGTATTGGATATTGTCTTTTGTTCATCCACCCTTTTTATAACACGATCGACCCATTGACGCCCTTTTTTGGAGTCAGGGGCAAATTCCACATACCGACAATCAAGACCCTCATTGCTTTCCCCCCGATGTAAACTCCCGCCTGAGTCATGGGCTGGGAGGGGCCTAAGACACCGGAGAGTGAGTACAAACGCCTAGGGTCGATTGGTAGAATGTATGTAACCCATTCTTGAGAAACCCTGGCTTGGTAGTCTCGAGTATAACGGCGTACAGGTTCAAGCGGAAATGCAGCTGCAGGCGAGAAGGGTCGTCAAAATACGTACATACGAACGTCATTGGGTTCCGCAGACAGACACAAGGTTTGATGCGTGAGGTGAGTCAGCCAAAACTGTACTTCAGCGTTTTTACTCTATCATTCTCATGGTGCGGCATTGGCGCCCTCAGCTTGTCCGTCATGAGAAAACGCTCAGAATAGCGAAAATTATTTGAGCCACATACGTCACGAAATCTCTGGTTATATCAAGATGGAAGTGGACAAAGAGAGGAAAGAAGTACTTTTCGTCAACTCCAACATTCTTCACTCAGTCTTCCATTTCGTTCCAATGATCGGATATACTCTGCCGCATCGTTGGACGTTTCCCCCCCGTGTGATTCTACTGCGGCTTGCAGTGCCTCTTTGACAGCAGCAGGCATTTTGTTAGACGATCTATTTTACATTGACAATTGAGTGGCAAAGTAGGACACGAGGGCCTCGAAACGTACCCAGAAATGAGAACCCACGCTTGTTCCACTTCCAACAACTCCCAGATCCTTTTGCTGTCTTCACGAATAAGATCTTGTACGTACGTGCGTTTAGCACCTTCAGCACCATCCCGAGAACAGGCTACTCTGTAATTAAGCTCATTGGCGGCAACATGCGCCTCCCATTCAGTTCGGTAGTGCTGATCTTTTTGCGCCGATCGACAACCAAAATAAAACGTGTTATCTGAAAAGGCAAAGTCAGGGCAACAGACCGGTTTAGGAGGAAGGCATCGCACGGAGTGATTGATCCCTTATTCGCTCTTGAAGGACAGCTCGCATTGGTGCAACACCAGTACCAGGCCCGACGCATATTATTGGTTGTCCGGCAGGTGGTAATCTCATAAATCCGGCTTTGATACCTATTCTAACCGAGTCGCCTAAGGTCTATTCGATTACCGGGAGTTACACAGGAAAAAATTCGCGACATACCGGGTCTGAGGACGGACAGATACATGGAACAAACCCCTCGGCGGGGTACACGCAGCTTAGTCCTGTACTTGACCATTGCAACACAGAGGTGGATCTGACGGGGGTGTTTCTGGGACATCGGTGAGTACGAATGTTTGAGAAATAAAACAGGAGGACCCACTTTGACCGAGCTCGCGATTGAAAATTGTCTTGGTCTCAGAGGAGGAAAGACATCGAAAACATATTCCATCGGGATTCTAACTCCTCGAAACTCTGTGAGAACCTCGCGAATGGTACGTCGGACTTGATAGCAGTATTCATACAAATCATCCTGGAGAATAATCCATGTGAGTGCCGAAGGACAAGGTCAAAAGGCATATTAGCTGACCGCCCCAGATTCGGCCAGAAGCTCGTCCAGTCTTTCTATTTCAGCCTCTTCCTTGGTGAAGTATCGAAGATATTGGAAAAATGACCGTCGAGGGACTGCATTGAAGTCTAGGTATCGAGTGAAAATCTCACGGAGGCATAACTTGCGCGGTAAATATTCGGGAAGTGACTGGTCTGGAACGAAATTTAACAGAGGGAAGAATCCAGGGCGAGCTTCGCGGCGGTACCTTGATGTATATGTGAGATTTCAAAGTAATTGTTGGAGATGTCACCCCATCCCATGGCTGACAAAAACTCTTCCACTTGTTCAGCCGCAGCGAGGGGATGTATAACGGTGACGTCACCGGGAGAATACCTTGTAGCAGGCCTTGTCAAGATAATGCCACAGCCCGACGAAAACTGAAGACATACTGTATGTCGTCCTCGAATGTGAACTCCATATGACGAACATCTTGGAACCAGTCGGATGAAGTTATTCTATCATTGCACTTCACAGTCGCAAGATGGTAATTTTGAGCACTGTCAAAGGGATCGTCCGGTGGAGAGCTGTCGGTAGATGTGCAAAGTGAGACCCGCGCGGGAGGTACACTGTCCGTTGGAAATATTTGTAGTCCAGGAGGTAATGGCAGAAGTTGTAAGAGGGCTTCGTATAATGACTCTATCCAAGAATCTAGGGCTCCATCTATACTGATACGGACATGTTGATGAATGTTTAAACCCGAATTTAAAACGGAAAGACACTCAACCCTAACCGGTGTTGCTCATCTCCCTCACCCAACGGACAAATCTCCTCTGCTCCGAGGCTTTTCAGTCGACGTGACAATTTTTTGGCGGGCCAACAAAATTTCTCATACGCAGTGTCTCCAAGTCCAAATACTGCAAATTGAAGGTCCTCAAACAAATCTTCCGGTAAATCTGATCGTAAAAGCATTGACCAAAGTTCCGTCATAGACCTCGGCTCGATGCCAGATCCGGTCGTTGAGACGGCAAAAATAACTAGATTCTCGGAAATCAGATCGGCCTGAAGTAGTTTTACTGGTCAGTACATCGAGGAATGACAGGAAACCAAAAAACTTGCAGGTGAATACTGATCCACGCTCATGACTCGAGATCGAATATGACCTCGACGACAATATCGAGCTATTCTGTCTGCAGCATCTTGAGAGGTTCCTGTTTCTGTCGCGTAAAGAATCAAAATGGTACGGTCCTCATCGTCGGACATTGGCGGTGGGTGTAAGAGCGGCGTTCACTAAGCGACGGGAGCGCCGGGCAACGTGCGTTACATATGCCAAAAACGTTCACTTTGTCTCTGACGTTAAAAATCGATTAACTCCAAAATCATGCTGTCTATTGTGTTAAGGCTCTTAGTGAGCTCCCTAACGACGATAAAAGATGGCTCAAGAATCGCATCCCAAAAGTGAGGAGAAGCTGCTGGGCAAACATAACCGTAACGGCGATTGCGGTGACTGCAACACTACTGTGAACACACGGTCTAGTGCTTGTCAATGTCATGCGGGTCCAAAGTCCTCTGTACATCCACAACTCTCCCGGAAGATGATTTTCTCATCAACTTTGGCTGCTGTGGCTTTCACCTCTCTATTCCTACGTTGTGCTGTCAGAGCTGAAAGTCTTCAGGGAGCGGTACCTTTGGAACAGCTATGGGCCCAGTATTCGCCATTTTTTCCCGTTGGACAATACAACCCACCGCCAGCAGGTTGTGAAATCATCCAGGCCAACATTGTAAGTGTTCCTTTTAATATCCCCGTCATGGCTATTAATCTTTGGTCAAACTAGATTCAGCGACATGGTGCTCGATATCCTACCGCTGGTGCTGCTCTGGGAATCGTTTCTGGCGTTTCTAAACTTCAGGGTGTCTCGACTGCTTTTCAAGATCCCAAGTTGGAGTTTTTGAAGACTTACGAGTATGACTTGAGGACGGATGATCTCGTAACATTCGGGGCACAACAGTGAGTTTTTTTTTTTCCAAAAAAAATAGCTAGTTTCATCCCTCATCAGGTCATCCAATGCCGGGGAAGTAGCTTTCAAGAGGTATAGTCATCTTATTTCCGAGAGCAACTTGCCATTTGTACGAGCGTCCCAATCCGAGCGGGTCATGCTGAGCGCGACAAATTGGACCGCAGGTGTGTTCACGGTTCCTTCTAACATAAGGTTCCGAGGCTAATAGACCATTAGGATTCAGTAAAGCAAGCAACAATCAGTACAATCCGAAGCTCTCCGTCACCATTTCCGAAGCTGTTCGTTCATCACATATAGCTCGCGAAATACGCGTCTGACAGTCTTTCCCTTACAGAAAGGTGCTAATAACACCTTAGACGATAACAACTGTCCTGCACAGGTTGGCTCGGACGCACAGACTGATCGGTGGATCAGTGTATTCGCGCCCCCGATTACACAGAGGTTAAATAAAGGTATTATTTGCCATATTCAAAACATGTCTTGAAACGTGCTCATCAACCATCTAAGCTGCACCCGGTGCAAACCTCACCGACCAAGAAATATATTCTCTCATGTCTCTTTGTGCGTTCGACACCGTCGCTCATTTGTGCGACGGACGATACCCGAACAACCAGAGCCCATTCTGCGACCTTTTCTCAAAAAGGGAATTCGAATTCTTCGAGTACGAGGGGGACCTGGATAAATTCTACAATACTGGGTGAGCTTCAACATCCTAGCTTCATTCATTTAATTCTTGACAAAATAACAACAGCTACGGCAACCCGCTCGGTCCAGTACAAGGCGTTGGCTACGTCAACGAACTACTTGCACGGCTCACTTCCACACCTGTGAAAGACTCGACTCAAACGAACCATACGCTAGACGATTCTCCCGTTACGTTCCCATTAAACCGAACAGTCTACGCCGACTTCTCCCATGACAATCAAATCATCCCCATTTATGCCTCCATCGGATTGTTTAGGCAAAAGGAGGCTTTGAATCCACAAAAGTATGATCCTAGCAAGACTTGGAAAGCGAGTCAATTGGTACCGTTTGCTGGACGGATGGTTGTCGAAAAGTTGGAATGTAGTTCACGCACAAGGGACAGAAAGGAGTACGTGAGGATATTTGTAAACGATGCGTTACAGCCTCTGGAATTCTGTTCATATGGACATGGATCAGGATTATGTACCTTGGACGATTTTGTGGAAAGCCAGGCTTATGCGAGGAATAATGGACAGGGTGATTTTGAGAAGTGTTTCCAGTGAAGTGGGACCCAGAGATGTTGTCCATGATTCTCTATCACTGTGGTAGTGTGTAGTTATGTAACTCGGTATCACTCTGTACTCTCTAAGTGTACATGTAACCTGTAGTAGGCCTGTACATGGGTTCCAAAAATCAGTCAGTTGATGAATGGCGATTTCGTATAGTGCTTCTGCATAGTTCTACGGAACGTAATTGGTCTTGCTTCTCAATATTCGCGGTGCCGGTAATACAAGTACATTTAATGGTATAATTCAGCGTTCACCCATCTGCTTGTCCGCTACAGCTCAAGCCAAGGTTGCCATCGACTGCCGAGCAAAGAACGTTTTGCTTTCCAGAGGGTGACTTCACCGTAAAGCCCTGGAAAGAGATATTGCACGTCCCAGAGGCAGGACAGTTCATGTCGGCAATGACTGGATCCTCCTTCGAGGAGCTATAAATCGATTAACTCTATGAAAAGAGCAGAAAAGAATAAATGAACAGCCGATTGAGATGCTTACGTCGTGCCCACCACGTTCTTCCAAACGACCTGGTCAACAATGTGTTTACTCGGAACGCAAGTTCCTGTTGACTCGTAACAGGATTGAATCTGTGCGGCGTAATCGCAGTTCTGTACGGTGATATCTTGGTAAGTGACGTTTCGGACGGTGGCTACTCCGTGGCCAGAAGTTCCGTCGTAGAGCTTTATTCCGGTAGCCTTGGAAGAATTTATCATTGTAGCGCCTTTGACGATGACATTTTGAACCTAACGGGCCGTCAGTGGTTAACATTGGGAGATAAGCTTCACATACAATATCGTTGCTGCTCTTCCCTAGACTACCGACTGAAAGTCCATGGGATCCAGTGCAGGTGATATCTGTGACCGTTACAAAGTTGGAACCAGCTTTGAAAGCGACACAGTCGTCTTGATTTTGGACATCGGTATCGGTGATGGAAACGAAGGTGGACGATCCTACATCAAATCCATCCGTGTTCTTGGGTGTCGCTCCATCCTTGGGAGTGGCGGTTAATTTGAGATTGTTATATCTCACGTTCGTGGCACCGTCTGTAACTGAATGAAAGACATTTGGGGGGTTCTTAAAGGCGAGGTTTTCGACCACAATGTTGGAACCGCCAGAAATGTACATCAACGTTGGACGCTTGAAGCTGCTATCTGACGCGAATCCTGAGAGGAGATGTCAGCAGCCAAGTCTACATACCAAAGAACATAAGTAAAAAACGAAACTCTTCCAGAATTCTACACCGTTCCCGTCGACGAGACCAGATCCTGTGAGTGAATGAATGGTCGCGCCGTTAATCTTGGTGAGGAGAATAGCTGCCCTCACGCCGTTCCAGGCGTCTGTGTCGTCCGACATTTTCAGAATTCCCTCGATCTGCATTTCGCAGCCGTTGCATCCAGTGAAATCCAAGGTCGACCGAATCTGGTAAGTATTTCCGGCAGAGATGACTATGATGCCCCCATTTCCGCAACTTTTAATCGCAGCCTCAATTGCAGGAACGTCGTCAATCCCAGCATTTCCAGCGGAGGCGACGGTACACGTAGCCCGCTTTTTCAGCCCAGACGGGGAAGTAGACGCGAGGCAGAACAGTGAGAATAGCGCGATACTTTTCAGAAGCATCGTGAGCACCACACAATCTCTTGAGATGGGGTCGGGAGATCACGATGTTCAGGACCTCAGGCTCTCTTTTTGAAGTCCTTGAATGTTCCCAAGTTTTTCCTCAATCCTGTATTGACAGTATTCGACAATGGTCAATTCTTAGGGCCTGGTGATCCTACGGACCGCGCCAGTCCGAAAAAATGTCCATCGAGGTTTTAAAATAAGAAGGGAAAGGTCAACATGTGCGGGAAACCAGCGTTATCCGAGAAGTAGAAGTGTACAGGACCGAGCGAGAAATAGCCGTAAATATCAGGGTTTATCCAGAAGACGTGTTGTGAGAGTAAGAAAACTGAATTTGGCTGCCTACAACAAAGGTTGGAAACGGCCCGGACTGTGGAAAAGTACGTCATTCGTAGTCTGCAACGCTCACTTCAGATCCTCTCGTCAATTAATCCGCCAATGAAGCCCAAACTCTTACTAGGGACGGCGAAAGTCCTGGTGTCAGGTGGTTCTTTAAAGAGTGCCGAAGATTTTCAGCTCATTCTGTTTTTGTCCTTTAAAACAGTTCCTCAACCGTTGAGATGCCAGAAATTCATTCTCTTTGGTCATGACTTTCCTCAACTGGGTTGTTCTCTCGGCCTTGTGCTCATTCTGTTGGGCATTGACCTCACCGCCCTCTGGTGCTCTTGTTGTACGTCAATCTGGTACACAATCCGGAGAGTATAGGTGAAATGTATTGGGTCTGTAACGCCAGAAAAAATCTAATATGTTGTTTTGTGTAGCACCATCAGTACAGCCGTAGCAGCCTTGGGATCGGGGACATCCGCCAAAATCATCTTCATCTATCCTGGTACTCATCAAATACAATTTTCCAAAATTTCTCACCATTGACTATACTCTACCATCCTGTAGGCACGTACAAAGAACAAATATCGATCAAGTACAGTATGCCTTCAAAAACCGTGTCTAAGGGGTTCACCGCGAGCTGAGATTGTTTTAGGTGGAAAGTTAACTATCTATGGATACTCGAGCAGGTAGATGTTTACACTAGCAAGATCTCATGCTTAGTTTCACCCTATTTCAGTGACAAGTCGTACAAAAACAACGAAGTAACGATTACCAACAACCTAAACGCGCAAGACAACGGTGGCAATGACCCATCCGCGACCGTCCGAGCAGAAAGCGACAACATCAATCTCTATAATCTGAACATCGTCAATAGCTACGGGCAGGGAAAACAAGCTACCGCGTTGGCTGCTAGAGGTACCAAACAGGGATTCTATGGACTCCAGATCACTGGTTATCAGGTGAGTTGATGAAGTCATCTCTCACATTCATAGCCTCTGACCGACTTGTTTCATCCAACAGGACACTCTTTTGGCTGATGGTGGTGCTCAATACTATTCCAACTGTTTCATCGAAGGTGCAGTCGACTATATCTACGGCAAAGCCTCTGCGTGGTTCGGAGAATGCGTTCTGTCCTCCAACGGAGCTGGTGCCATCACCGCCAATTCCAGAGAAGTCCCGACTGACACCAGCTACTACGTAATCGACAGTTCGACTATTACGAGTTCAGTGTCTGGCTTGACGCAGAAAGTCTATCTCGGTCGACCTTGGAGAGTTTTGGCAAGGGTTGTGTACCAACGAAGCAGTTTGCCCGATATAATCAATCCAAAGGGATGGACAACTATGGCCGAAGGTGCAACACCGTAAGTGCATTCATACTTGTTGTCTGCAAGGATAATCGGAGCTAATGTTCTGGATCTACTAAACAGTATCTACATGGAGTATATGAACACCGGTGCAGGTGCAAATACTTCCCAACGACAGTTCCTGACGAGTCAGACTGCACTCCTTACCAAGACACAAGTGTTGGGAAGCGATTACGCTACTTGGATAGATACCAGTTTCTGATTTTGCAGTGGACACTTTCTTTAACTGGGTGGACAGTCGACTCGATGAACGCACTGTTGTGTATTTTAGGGTACAATTCACCTTCTCTATCATGAACACGCTGAGCCAAAGCACGACCCGTTGCTTGGAAGTTATTGATTGACAAAGATCCGCACCGTCAACGTCGGAAATTCCAATACAATCCATAAAATAATTTCATTGCCGTTGAGAGTACATTGGGTAACTACGCAGCTATTAACAGTCCTTCTAGGATATATTACGATAAATACCGTGGGGTATCCGTATATACTTGAACACCAAACAGGATGGGGGGACGACCGTGTCTACGCCGCCGTAATCCTCAGAACGGATTACTTTTCCCATCATTCCCAGACTGAGATAATTCCGTCACACTATCGAACGGCGACCTATCATACCTATCATACTGCCCATCTTGGCTACTCACAGACGGCGATGAATTGGGTATGAACTGCGGTAGCGATCCCGAAGACGACTGGGACCTCGGTGCACTCGGTCGTCGGGGTGGTATCGGTGGCGTCGCGGATGGTAACAAATTCCCTGTAGATCGGCGTGGTGGAGGCGGTGGTGGAGCTTTCTTTGGGGTCGCACCACTGTCCTGCCGGTATGGTAAAGCAGATGAGGACGTTGAGGAAGTAGAGAAGGTTCCACTTCCAGTACGAGAGACATGCGAGAGAGATGGCTTGAGAAGCTGTGAATCGCGATCGTGATTATCGTCGAGAAGACTATCTGTGAAGCTCGCAGAGTCAGGAAGACCACCACCAACACCAATGAATGGAGAATCATGAAGGGCCAACGGACGTGTGCCGTAAACTTCGTTATCTTCGATATCGCTGCTCCTGTATCCATCCGAGTCGGAAAACGAATTGATCGAATTCGATAAGCTCGTTGCACTGGTTCCACCACCTTTACCAGCCAAATCCGGCCGGACTGGCAAAGGCGGTTTGGCAGGTACCGGTTCGGTGTACGGAACAGGGAACAGCCCTTTTCGTCCCTTGACCTCGCCCATCCACCATCCTTCCAAGGTCTCATTAAGGACAACGATTTCGTCACCAGTCTTGAACGAAAGCTCATCTGAAGATCCTGAAAAGTCGTGCAAAGCCCTGACAATTTTCCTGTCCTTGTCCGGCTCTCTCTGTAGTTGACCTTGCATACGCGACAGGATAGTCGGAGACGGAGAAGAGCCGGATAGGGAAATCTGCTCCGACTTGCTCTTACTGTGCGTACGCGCTCTACGTTTAGTGGAGGAAGGCCGTCCAGAAAAAGATTTGTGGCTTTGAACAGGAGACGAGGACGGATCGTGATCTTCAGTTTCTGTTCGATCGTCGTTCGCCCTCATGTCCACCTCATCATCCAAATTTGCGAACTTTTCCCTCTCCTTCTTCTTGACACGACCTGACAGTGATCCCATCAAACCAGCCACGCTAAGCTTCGATGCGGCCTTATCAACCTTTTCCTCGTCAGCATAACTATCAGCTCGCTTTCGAGAGGCTCTGGAAGAAGGTCGAGAACGAGGTTTGCTAGCGGCAGAATCTGAACGATGATGGACCATTGAAGAACGACGAGACGGAGTTCGTGAACGTGAGATGGCACTTCGCGTTTCGTCTTCGCCTTCCTCCGACGATTCAATGGCTGTAGAATGACCCGTGGATCGAGTAGAGGCAGATCGGCCCACGCCAGATTTCGTGCTTTTCTCCTTTTGTTTGCTGGTAGTTCGTGTAATACCGTTAACTCTCGTAGCTGGCCGAACGGAGCTAAAAGACCATTAGTTTCAATAGAATTATTATCGATGGAATCACTCAATACCTTATACTAGGCCACTCGCTCTTGACTTCCCGTAGAACTTCAGCGTACTTCTCCACGAAATTCAGTTCGATGTCCAGAAGAGCTGTAAGCTCGCGCATCTGGTCTATTTCATACTCCTGAATTTGATGCATCTGTGCTCGGACATCTTCCGTGGTCTCCTCACTATGCAGCAAGATGATGTTGGAAAATGCAATGATAGTCGACATTGACAAGAAACGTACTATCGCGCCTGAGCTTTGTCTAGTTCTTCTTCTGCATCTCTGCGTTCTTTCTCTTTCTTGTGGTGTTTCACCTTCTCGAGCTTCGATAGAGCAGCATCATAGCTCAATCTGAAAGGAGATGAGTTCATCGTTCGAATGAGCAAATTGGGAACCAACCGTCGACTGTCCAGCTTTTTCCTCAGATGATCGTATTCCTTGATCTCGTCACCAAACTTCTCGACTGAAGTCATGTATGTATCACGAAATGTCAGGGCATATCCTTCTTGTAGTGCAGCCACTCTACAATGAGCTCTCCCAAGCTTCACCAAACTTGATCCTAACAGCGAGTCGTTAAAGGGTTCGTAGTAACAAGGCCGCGAAAGGACCCACCAAAAACCGAATCTTCACCAAACTCCTCTCCATGTGTTATCATTATGATACCCAAGATGTCGATTGGTAGCAGCTTCTCAGGATCATCTAGAGCGAGACAATCCTTCTTCTTCTTTAGAATATGGTGATACGTTTCGCAAGCAAAGAACAGTCTTGAGATTTATAATTTTAATCGTTGCGAGTTGTCGCGTAGCAAATAACACACCGTTCATTGCCCGACCGACGCAGCTCGATGTCCTTCTCCAATTCTTGGAATTCCTCTGACAATGTTGTCTTCTCTCTTGACGAGATCACTTCACCAGCCCACTTTACAACGGCACACAAGATGATTCGAATGTGAGTAGCATGATTAGCGTGTAACAGCAAGAATGGCGAACCTGGCGTAATTTGCCCAACTGCGCAAACACAAAATACTCATTAGCAGAGCTACTACAGGCCTGAACTGATGCAGAACATACCTGCTTGCTGGCCATGTTAAAACGTACGATTTTCCGGATTTCCTAAGATAGCGCCTTATGTGAACCGGTTATGGTCATACGGAAAACGCCGAGGTTAGGCTGAGCCTAGACCGCCAGTTTTCCATAACCAGCGCAAGGTCACAAAAGGTTACAAGGTAACTTGAAGCGTTATAATCGAGGAGAACTATAAGGGAGGTCGGTGACCTGCATGAAAGTCATCGAACGAGGTGTATAAAGTGTCGCTAAAGCGTCAGAATCGTGATGGGCGGATGCCTCGAGGTCGATGGACGAGGTCCGTCTCGGCTACCATATTAGAGTAAGCGTAGCTATGTAATAATTTGTTTTCATTCGGCGCTGGCGGCCGGCTTCTTTTTCTTTTATTTTTTCTGACTGGGGCAGTCTTCTAACATGTTGGGCGCGGCTCAAAAGTTATTGCTTTCTAGCATCTGTCTTGCTGCGGACAGAGAGTCCTGAGGTCTGGAGATCCGGGACAGCCAGACATTGATGTAAAGGTTGGAGTACCCGGGGTCTCATCGCACGCGGTAGGACCCCGAGAGCACCTCTCCGAGACAGTTTCCCCCCATTTCCCCTCCAGAAACCTACATCCGCAGAGCTCCCTTCAGATGGGATCTGCAAAGAAACAACATGCAAAAACATTTAGAACGAGGGCTACTAGATCGACAGGGAAAGCGAATGTATACTCTTTATTCATTTTCTCCTCAACGCTCTTTCTTATAGAGGCTTTCTTGAACAGCTTCTCACTTCTGACCCCTCTCAAAACACAGAATTACTGAACAATCAACTCCGTTCGTTGGGCTTATACGCTGCACCTACCTTAGGTGACGGCAACTGTCTTTTTCGAGCTTTGTCAGATCAGTACTATGGGTCGCCCTCAAAACACCACCAAGTCCGACGGGACATTTGTGATTTCATCGAGGCGAATCCTGAGCGGTATGAAGGTTTCGTCGATATTGATGAATTTGGTGACGCGGGGGCAAGGAAGGGCAAGGGCGGTGGGCTGAAAGCTTATGTCGCGGGTATGCGACAGAACGCGGTTTACGGCGGACACATGGAGCTCTCAGCGTTTGCGCAGTTGACTCAAAGAAACATCAAGGTCATTCAGCCCGGGCTCGTCTATGTCATTCAGTATGATCCTCCCCAGCCGCCTACGAGCGCTGCCAGCACTAGTGCAATGCCTACGACTCCCAAGAAAAAGGAGAAGAAACTTGTGGTCGATACATCGTCAAAATCCCCACCAATGGTTGCCGATGATTCTCCCACACGACGTACTCGGGCCAGCGTAAAGATGGAGGCTGCTTTGAATGATCGAGAGAGACGCCACCGCCGACGAGAGCTTCAGCGCAAGAGGGAGGAAGAAGAGGCAAAGCGAAAGCAAGAGCATAACGCCGAAGATGAGGAAACAGAAGAGGAAGTGCAAGATGACGACACTACAATGGTTTTGGATGAACCTCAAACTAGTGGTCCAACCATCTACGTGGCGTATGTTATCCTTTTACTTTCCCGCCTATTAACAGTCCTCCTGATTTACATCGTTGCACTCTGTCGCTTGCAGCTACCACGACTGGGAGCATTTTTCTTCTGTTCGAAGTCTTCGTGGTCCTCACAGTGGCATACCCAATGTCGAGGAGATCCCTGCCCCGACCTCCTATACCTCCTCGTCTTCCTCCCACACGTCAAACTCTCCCTTCTCTCAAGCAGGATCGCAGACTTCACAGTCATCCGTTCATGACGAGGCCAATGAGGATCTTTCTCCGGACAAAGCCAGGAAACGCGAACGAGAGAAGAAGGAGCGGGAGAAACGGGAGAAAAAGATAGCCAAGGCAAAGGAGAAATTATCAGGGAAACCCCATTCGTCGTCATCCTCCAAAGGGACAATGTCGATGGATAGGTTCCTCAAGTCCGAGTCGAAGGACGAAGGGGACGACGCCAAACCCAAATCCAAGTCCAAATCCTCCAAGGCTAGTACTGTACAGGTAAAGCCGGAGCCTGTGGATGACGTCTTACCTACTTCTGGGCCGACTACTCCGTCAAGCTCTGCAAGGAGCGGTTTCAGGCTGAGGATTCCTCCAAGGAAATCTTTAGTGTTCTCAACAACCACTGCACCTGCTTCACCCTCCAAAGATCCACTGGAAACCATCAACGTTGATTCATACCCCACACCTTCGCCATTAACTTCAGAGACCGAGTCAGAAGAGGGCGATGTCAACATAGACGGTGATGAGGACGTTATCATGGCGTCTCCAATTAAGCCATCGTCATCAATGCCCAAGGGACAGCCCACCGGCCAATCTCCATCGGTAGCTACCTCTCCTCCAGCATCGCATTCACCGTCTCCCACTCCTGCTCTGCAGGCACCTGAGGCCCACAACCCCAACACTGGGACGCATCTCCATCCCAAGGGAACGTCTCCTGGCGCGAGTGGAAACCCATACCTCAACGTTAACATGGCCTTATCGTACCCCAACCTGCCAAATCCTCATAACAGCTTGAATATGTCGCACTCGAACGGCTCTCTCCCAAACCTTTCGAACACACCCCACCAGCAGGCCCAAGCTCAAGCTTACATGGCAGCCATGTATAGTTACGCCGCTGCCGCTGCCGCAGCCGGCTATCCACCATACGCAATGTATGGCTATCCAAGCCCCACTGGAGGTGCTAGCGGTAACAGCCCAGCTAATACGGTTCCTAGCCATCTTTCACAACCGTATTCGTATGGTTTCCCGGCGGGGTATGGGTATGGGTATGGATATGCTTACCCCCCAAACCCTTCTCCCCCGACTCCTGGTTCAAGTGGTCAAGTTCAAATGCCCGGTCATCGCCCAGGAGATGTACAGTCATGTTCTACCTCTACTGTTACCCCCAACGCAACCTCCCCTCCGACTCCCAACCCGAAATCTTACATGCATATGCAGAACCCGAACCCCAGTCACCCTTACATGCAGTCGCCTTACAGTCAGCCGGCACAACCTCCCCTCCAGCCTCAGTTATCTCCTGAACCGCAGAACCAACCCCAGACGTTTCAGCAAGCACCTGCCAACCATCTATTGCACTTGACACATTTGAACCCGCCACCGCGAGGAGAACGATCTCCTAAGCGTTCATTTGAGGAGAGTTTTTCGGATGATGTGTCGGATTTGGAGAAGGACAAGTCTGGTACCAAGTGCGGTGATGGCGTTCATTCGAGGTCACAGAGCAGGGACTCGTCTCTGGATCTCATCCCTGGTACTTCTTGCTCTCCTAACCGGTCTGGCATTGGATCTGGTTCAGAGTCGGAATTCAAACGGTCAAGAATTGATCGTTCTGGGAAGAGCAGTAGTCCAGGGAGAAGTGTGGACGATGGCTGTAGGAATGATAACCTTCGAGCGTTGGACGGGTCGGTGAAGCCGGTGGAGAAGTCCGGCACTGGCAGCGGGGACCTTGCTGCTAGCGATATTACCGTCAGGCCGTCGACGTTGTCGGGTACTGACACTGACGCTGATGCTGACGGCGATTCTGATCCCGAGTTTAATGGTTCCCGACCCCACGAAGATACGGAGGAGGAAAGGGAGGTGGAGCAAAAGCTCTCTTCCGGGTCCATGTCTGTGTCGACTGAAGCAGATGAGGATTACGAGGATCTAGACGATGACGACCTCGAACCCAACTTGAACCGGTCACAGCTAACATCTTCCTCGTCAAACCCTAAAGGCAAGGTTAAAACAGTTAGGCCCGAACGACCACTCACTAAGAGACAGCGGAAAAAGTTGGGGTTGCCACGAACCCATTCTGCTGCTGGTAAGATTGTGATTCCGGGCGGGAAATACGGGCAGTCGGGATCGGGAGGTGAATGGCTTGCTAGTGGTGCGGGGAGAGTGGATGTTAGGGGGTTTAGGGAACTCAAGATTTAGGTGACCTGTGTTCCCCGTGATATGGCTCTGTTCCGAACAAGACAGACTTCGACACTCCAGTGCTAGGCTACCCGTCGTGGGTCTACCTATGGGTCGTTCCGCACCACCATGTTTCAGCCTGAGCCGCGTAGTGCTTTAGCGACAGGCCCTTCAAGGAGAGTCGTTTTGCTGCGGAGGCAGCCTATCGATATGGCTTCTGGCCATACAGCATCGGCTCGAAGTCCAAGGTGTAGGCAAAGTCGATAGAGGAAGTTCTCACCTGAGATTCCGTTCGATTCAGGAATCGCGAACGGGGAAGGGATAGTATCTACCCTTCCTCCCATTGTACCATCAAGTTTTCTTCCCGTTTCTCGCTATCTTGTTCTCTATCGGTCTTCCGAGTTTGGCATACTGGTTATTTCTTTCATCTTCTCTGTGTTGAATAGATACCATTCGCATCACGATCAAGACCGTTATTTACTGTCGCAATATTCGCAGCATTCAGACTTTCACAGCACTTTTTCACGACTATAACGTCAACTTGCATCTACACTTCTTCTTTAGCATTGACTTCACGTACACGTACGAAACTAATCTATAGCGCACTTGCAATTAAGTTTATTTTTTTATCGCGAACGCCGAAGCGGCAGAATGGCAATAATGGGCACTCTTGTTGAATAAGTAGCATAGATCCATGGTACCGGTGATGACATGAGATCTACAAACTTCTCTATTCAACTCACGCCTCGGAGTAGCTCCAGACCCGGCCTGAAAGATCTAGCAACATGAAAGACTGGTAGGTAGGAACAAGAGGAAAAAGCGATCTGAATGGAATGTGCTTGGAATGTCCCGCCGCAGGGGCCCCGAACAGCTATGAGCACTGAATCGCAGTGGACCATGTTACTTCCGATTTCTTCTTTACCATGACACCAAAGAGCTGTACTTTCGTCGTTTTTTCGAGCGTTTCGTGCCTGTTACGCGCCCTTTCACGCTCTTTATGTTCTTTGTAAAGCCTTAGCCTTTCTTTCTATAGGCCTAAAGGCCGAGGGATGAGCCACAAGCCAGCCTAGGAGCAAATTTATACACGGATACAAGTGCAGAGTGTCGTAGTTGCTAGGCACTTACCATGAATAATGAACGTATTTTGGCTTCTACACCCTAATTAGCATGTGGATTTGGGCAAGAACTGTGCAATTTTGGTCAAAATGACTCAAATAACCTGAAAATACCCGTCAATAGGCCCGGTTCGGGGCGGAGTTAACGCTATGAGTAAGTAGCTCTCTTTGGCACCGGTACCGGGATGTACCAAAAAAGGGTATGACATTACCCGGACTCTGATCCCGGTGCCCATAGGTGACCGGTCAAAGCGCCGCTTTTTTTATCACGGATTTGCACCTTTCTCGAAATCTGCTTACAGAAAATTACAAGTCTATAACTCAGGCAATTTCCAGGCGGAATTCGGGGTCAAAAACCTCAAAACCTCAAAAAGGTATTCCTTATTTAAAATCAATATTTCTTAGTTCCTTTGGCTCACAGTTGTCTCTGTACAATCAAATAGCACAGCTAAAGTAGCGAAAAAGACAGTGCGAAGTGCCGGGAATGGAACTATGAGTGCGAACAAACGCTGCCCCGAGTAGCGCCGAGCCTTGAAAATCAACCCTGGGACCTGCGCACGGACCTTTTGACGGATTTTGCGGTCTGAAAATTCCAACTTCCAGCAGTCCGCCCTTGTGTAGACTCGAGGCCCACTCACTTCGCAATGCGTGTTAGTCAGCTACCGTCGAAGCCCGCGCGCGGCGAAGCGAGTGGTGTCGAGCCTACCCCTTGTTGCGACCACCAACTCGAAAGATTGATCCCAGTACAAACAACCCCGAATGCAACTTTACGGTGCACAAGAAACAGAGGGAAGAGCTGTTTACGGCGACGGATAGTAACCGGTCTGGCCTGTTAAAGTGAGTAATCAACTAAATTATCCTCTACGGGTGCTTGGTAAACCTGCTCCTGATGAATTTGTCAGGCTAAAAGTCCTCTTCCATTCATCGTCGATCTAGACCAACTGTTAGGCAACTATAAAAACATGGTCATCTCTACTGGGTTACCTCACTCTTTCCCAAGTTTCTCAACTCCTGAACACCTACATTTCTCATCTGCACCATGTCTAAAGCTCTCTCCAAACTTTTCCAACCCATCAAGGTCGGCGATGTATGGCTGAAACACAGGGTCGTTTTAGCCCCCCTCACTCGATTCCGTGCAGACGAGAACCATGTTCCTCTGTTGTCCATCGTCAAAGAGTACTATACTCAACGTGCAAGTGAACCCGGTACTCTTTTGATTACCGAGGCAACTCTCGTTCATCCTCGCGCTGGTGGTCTTGCAAATGTTCCTGGGATATGGTTAGATGCACAGATCAATGCGTGGAAAGAGGTAAGACCCATTTTTGTATCTTGTTCATGAACATCGACTGATAGTGCCATTTTATCTTAGATTGTTGACGCTGTTCACGCGAAAGGATCTCATATATACATGCAACTTTGGGCTTTAGGACGCACTGCTCAACCTAGTCAACTTCAATCTGAAGATCCTTCGTTCCCATTCGTCTCAGCTTCTGATATACCTTTGTCGGACCGCAGCAAAGATGACCCCGCACCTCGAGCTCTCACCGTCGAGGAAATAAAGGATTATGCTCGTTACTATGCGGAAGCGGCATCAAACGCTGTCCACAAAGCTGGTTTCGATGGTGTAGAAATTCATGGAGCTCATGGATATCTTGTCGAACAGTTTTTGAAGGAATCCAGTAATCGGCGGACAGATTCATATGGAGGCAGTGTGGAGAACCGCTCTAGATTTGCCCTCGAAGTTATCGATGCTGTTGTGAAAGCAGTTGGTCCTAGGAAGTCCGCCATCAGATTGAGTCCTTGGGCGACTATTTTCGGTTAGTGCACAATAGCCTCATCCATGAACTCAGTCGAAATGTCTGACTCTTGCATTTTAGATGGGTCAGAACAGGACCCCCGTGTCCTCTACTCTTACCTTGTGGACGGAATCAAGAAGTCGCATCCTACACTCTCTTATATCCACATCGTTGAGCCTCGAGTCAATGGAGTTTACGACTTGAAGTCTGAGGATATTGAAGGCAAAAACAACGATTTTATCCACCAGATCTGGAGTCAGAGTCCAGGCGGGAATGATACCGAGAATGGAAGGCGATTGATCACTGCAGGAAATTACCTCCGGGAAACAGCAATGGAGCTGGCCGATACTCAAGGTGACCTTGTTGCCTTTGGAAGACGGTTCATAGCCAACGTACGTTAACTGCCGGTTAATGTTTTGTATCTCTTGTACTGAAGTCACTCCATCTGTCATCCAGCCCGACTTGCCTTACCGGTTGCGCGAAAACATTCCTTTGACTCCCTATAACAGAACAACATTCTACTCCACTCCTGGCACCCTCGATCCCGTGGGCTACACCGACTACCCATTTGCTCGGAGACATGAAGGCGAGGTTGTCACTCACCTCTAGGAGTTGTATTGCCAACCGAACTCTGCATCACTAGTATAGATTTTATCACATAGAGCGACTAATCATGTTTTATATAGAGGAGATCATGTGTTTTTACACTCATACCAATTAGACTAGTCCACAAGTGCACAATTTAATCTACATTGCACTGTCAACCCAACCTCTCTAAGCCTTGCCAAGATAAACTACTGTGAGGTCAATTTGGAATCAAAACATTTGTAAGTTGGTATATCACAGTAAGTACTAACCCAGATAAGTCGTAAAATGATAAATATATAAAGAGAGGCATTTGAACAGGCATTGAAGGTTATTGACCTGCAGGAACATGTAGAGAAGCCATTGACATGGCCTTTCCAGCTGCCACTACTGGTCTGATGCTCTTTCCACTTCCTGAATATTCTCATTGCCAGAGTGTGCTTGTAGCTGGAGGTCAATAGTGACTTGCCTGGCTGCAATGGACCTCTGTTGACCAGTTTCAACATCAGCAGTGTGGAATGTTAAAAGTGTCTGCTGAACACTATCCACAGATTTCCCATATGCTACTCTGGCAATAACCATTGTTGGAGCAAGGCCCTAAACACAGAGTGAATTGGATGTGGAAACAAAAAGAGCATAGTACTCACAGACATTGGAGTTGAGATGACTCCTGGATTGAAGGGTATTATACCTAATCCCCTGGGATCCAGTACAATATTCATCAGTATCACTGTAGTCAACAGAGTGCCTGCATATAGCAATGCAGATTCAATGCTAACTGTCTAGTCAGCATATACTTGGAGGACAGCCAAATTTATATACATACATTATAGCCACAATATCATTGAATCTTGAGTGGGTTGATCTTCCCATTGCAAGCTGCCTTGCTTTGTGGGCAATCCACCAAATGCGCCCTCCTATTGTACAGCAAATGATCTCTTGTGTCTTGGGAATCCATCAATGAAATTACTAAGCTACTAAGCTTACCAGTTGTAAATGCCAATACAATTTGAAACACAGCTGCACATATTGCTGTTCCACCATCCACTAAAATTGCTTTCTCCAGAATAACTTCATTATAATGTTTTGAAGAGCTTCCATTTCCAAAAATGATAGCAATATCACATCCTAGATCAATGCCTATTGAATATTTGTCAACATTTCAATGGTAGAATGCAGCAATAGGAATTTTATTTAAGACAAACCATTTAGAATAAATGCAACAAGGACAAATGGATATAGGACAAATTTGTTAGAATTGAAGATAATATAACAGCGATGAATCTCAGTAAAATATTAGTATCTACAAACCTGATATGCTTCAAAAACTCACAAGCATTGCATCTGCTATTGAGCTAAATAAGATAAATTGTTGCAATTTAGGAGTTATAACCAGAAATTTTCTTTGGATTCTTACTTCATAAGAGTGGAAATGATGCCTGTAATTGCACTATAATGGAAAACTGGGTTAAAAGTGAAAGCGAGCTATTGAGATAGTTCCTTCCTACCTCCAAGCAGTTGATTTATCATCTCCCATAAGATACTGGAGGAGAGGAGCATATTTTTTGGTTGTTGCAGCATCAAAATAGATAAATGTTTGCCGACACAGTCCCCAAGTGTCAATGACAGTATGGATAGTTGCTAACACAAAGAGAGCTATAGAGCCGCCCTTGTGTAACTTGTGAGCAGAGCTATTATGCCGAAAGAGTGCATGAATAGATAATCCAAATATGACACAGTAAATCCCTGTAGTTGAAATGGTTATTAGCACAATTCAAAGAACATAAGTATACATGCCATATATAGAAAACATTGCCTGTAGAAAAGAAAATAATCAGCTTGGTTTGTAGAAGTGTAAACATTACAAACAGTGAGAGTGGATACTGGGTATGTGATAATCTGCTCAGCACTAAGATAAGGTGCAAGCAGCTCTTCAAGCTCACTTTCAGAAGACATAGTTGAAACAGGAGGGTGCTTTCAAAAAGTTGGGGGATGCTAGGAATGAATAAGACCTGACTGTCGACTTTCAGTGAGCACTTGGCCTTCTTATAGAATTCGACAATGCTGCGATGGTGCGAACGACACATGATTTTTTTCCATGTCAAAAAAATATACAACCTTTTGAGCTTCTTAGCCTGAAAGCTTATGATAGGCTGATCTTTCCTATATTTGAAACTTGTAAGAGTCCCAGAGATACTATAAATAGTCCTGATCTGATGTTGATGTCCTTGAAACCATTAAAAGTAGAATCTATTCTTTCCATTTGATTGATATACAGGTGGAGATTTTCCATCAACAATGCTTATAGCTATCCTGGCGCTTGAGAGCACTTAGCATATCTAGACTAGGATGCTGGAGGAGACTGGTACATGATAGGGGCATTATACTTCTTCATCATTCAGCTGGTCAGTGGCATGAAGTTTTTAGCTGTCATAAAAGCAAGGCAGAAAATAGAGACTTAATAGAAGAAGGTTTAGACATCTATTACACTAAAGGCATGAATACTGCATGACACATGTTGCAGACCTGCAGTTGATTATATAAAAAGATTAGTTATTTAAAGGGCAACCGATGAAGGATAATGAACGATCAATGATGGGCCGTAAATTTTTTAACTGATATGCAGAAGCGTGGTAGTGCTGTAACAGTTGGAAATTGGATGAAATGAAAATAAAGAACACAGATGGCTGGTAAGTAGTTTGTACTTTAGTACTACATATATAAGTGGTTGGTAGTACAACACCCTTAAACCTCAAACTATAGGTTGGTAGCTGCAACTATGAGACAAAGCTTTTAGGCTCCGAAAGACTTCGTAATCTATGGTCTCGTTCCCTACTGATATCATAGGTTTCGAGCACTCGGAAACGTGAATTAGATGATCATGATTGTTGGAAACGGAAAGATTGCGTGAAACTGATTGCGCCAGTGATAGCGGCCCTCGTTAATACTGGTAATTTAGGATGTGGAGATCGCCAGCCTGAGCTGGATGTGAAGATGGGGTCCGAGCTTTACTCGCGTTAGTACGCTTCTTCAAGCCATACCACTTGAGTACCATAGTATCACGCCAAATCAATCAATCTCCCATAAAAGCAAAGCTGAAACCGATGGAAGCACACACCAAGCATCCAAGATGATTCCCAGAAACCACACTTCCAACACCCAGCCTTGAGATCTCCATCTCCACCTCAGTTCACTGCCGCATACTCTGATTATCTTGTGCTTCCTAAATGGCGTTGGGGCCGCGCAATATTCATGGTCAATCTCGTCACGGTTCAATGATCTGAAACCCTTGATGAGCGAAATAGAGTAGCATGAAAGGCGGGACGGCTAGTACTACAACAGACGGAAATGAGGGTGAGATGCGGACTCAAGGTGTCTCCAAATCCCTTCCTCTTGAAACCATCCTTTCATTCCTCGCTAATAATTCGCCTCGTCCAGTTTTTGTGTCTCTTCGAACATAAGTCCATGTCAGCAGCAGCCACGACTCGTTGGAAGTGAAATTGTAAGGTCACGGATGAAGGAAAGAGAAAGTTCGGTAATTCGGACCGTAAACGCCGCTTTGAGGTGCCTTTCTCTAGCATCTTACTACATAACAACCACCATAACCCCAGTTCCCCCTCAACCCGGAATGCTTCACCAGAACGATAGTGTCGCAGGTACGTCTCCATCGGTTTCGTAATGTACAACATGGCCTTCACAGCCCAACTACCCTTCCCGGTCACCACGACGCCGACTTTCACCACCGCGAAGTTCATCCTTTTCCTCGCTCTCGCTCCCCAGGCTCAACGACCATCTAGCGGAACTAACTCGGACACCGCGTAAGTGCATTAGCTAGACATATTGCCAGCGATGCCAGGAATACCGAAAATGTTACTGATTCCAGCACTACCACAGCCACCCCGACCTTTAGTTACTGACATTGTTTGTAATCTAGACTCAGCTTTCGCTCCTTCATCCTGAGGTTTCCCCGAAGCTTTTCGTGTAGATTGGCCATCTGACCCAAGTGCCACCCTTCAACTCGCCATGGTTCACGGGCTTCTCCACCACTCTTGACGCCGATTTTCATGTCAATCAACCGTGTGTGTTTTTTTCTTGCTGGCCGCTACGGCTTGAAAGTTGAAATCGATCGGATCGAGCACAATTGGAGGCGGAAAGGCGGAAGCTGAACCCGGTAGAAAGGATAAGAGTGACAAAAAAAGTGGAATTTGTAGGCGAGCTAGAACAGTCGGGAAGGATGGTTGTTGATTAGCGTGAAGAAGTGAAAAGTTCGAAATCACCGAACTCGCTAAGAAGCTCTATTTGAATACAGAAAATGAGTTGGAGGACCTTCGGAAAGCTTGAAGATTATCGAAAAGTTGAACCCGCGTCAACGACAACGACATCGTCCTTTCACTCCATTCGCAATTTAGCAACCTACCTTCCTACGGCCACCAACTTGAATAATTATTATTTGGGATTGGCGAGTATGATTGATGAACGTTCAATCTGCAGTATTTCACAATAATCGTGGAGGTGCCCGTATATGTATCCCAGGTACGTACCCTTGGGTTATACAGACTATCGAGGACTCGTTCCAAGCCGTGACTCGGGGCTTTCATCAATTGCCCAATGAATAAGACGATCCAAGAAAGTCAAAGCATGACTCCAACGTACGCGGTCAAATCGAGAAGGTTCCCTTCATTTTTCACCAGAGCCCAGGTCACTGTGTAAGAGTGGGCTGCAGTGACGACAGTAAACTACAAAAGCTGAAGTGGTCGATGTCACAAAGGCTTCACAATTCTAGATGATTATGGCAATGCGCGGTGTACAATCAGGGACAATCGACTACAGTGAACCGGAGTGAGCGAATTTCAGATTCCACTTTAACCCTCTCAACTCACGAGTCTGGCTCAAAATTATGCATCATACACACTTGCTTAACCATGGATCACATTCGCTGTCGGTTTATTGTACATTGTATCAAGAAATCTATAAATAAAACGTTTTATCGAAGGATTAGGAAGCATGATAGTTAGCCGACACACATTCTGCTGCATATAGCCAGAGACGCTCACCATCATCGTACCAGGCCCCAGGAAACAGTCCACCGACAATTACTTCTTGCCGCTGCTGGAGCTGTAGCTTTCTCCACTGGGAGAGGTATACTTGGAGTATCCGTCACCACTGTTGTAGTAAGTGGACCCGTTGGGGTTGGAATAGTAGTAGCCTCCATCCCTTTACGAGAATCAACGCCTCGTCAGCACACGTCCAAAAATCGAAGACAATGAGGACTCACTGGTTGGAGTAATGATAAGAGTTGGATCCATTGCCATAGTCGCGAGAGCAGTAGTGATTGCCCTTCATAGAGTAGATTTAACACATCGATTTACTGAGCGACGGCGACGGCGCGTCGTCATGAGGATAGGGGTGCCTACCTGACTATTGGTACCAGATCCGGTGTAAGAGTAACCTGAGTTGCTGCTGCTCTTGGTCATTGTAATGGTGATTGATAAAAAGGTTTTTGGAGTGAGGTGATGGTGGTAGCCAAAAAGAAGACTTTGAGAGAAAGGACAATGCAACAGGACGCAGGTCTTTATAGGTACTGGTGCCTTCCTTTTCTGGAAATACGACGCACGGACACGGTCACGCGACTTGGGCTGGAGCGGCCCTGGCGCCAACTGGGGAAACTTTGACCCTTCTAAAAAAGCCAAGATATTCGATTCGATCCCTGCAACGTCAAGCCCCTACAGCTACCTACAGTATTAAATTCAATACACCAGAGCTCTCCAAATGTAAAGTGAGAATAACAAATGATGCTATGAAATGACACAATCCTCCTTAAAACTGAGGTTATACATCGTCTTGTCCACTGTTTTTTCGATTTTCTTCCAATCGGACCGCCGTTGGATGAACTCGTATATGTCCTGAATATATGAGATTTTCTGTACGTGCAGAGTACCAACAGCCATAACTTACCTCAGGCCGATAGGCCCCGCCATACCTCGTAACATCCCTCACAATCTGAGCCAAATCTTTCGCATCCTCGACGACATAAACGTGCCCAAGCATCTTGAGATGCGAAAAATCAGATGCTATCGAAGGCACTTTGAGAGACGAAATGAAGGTATGATAAGCATTTAGGTCTGCTATAACTTGAAAGCCTCCATTGAGAGAGATGATTTGTCGTTTTATATGCTTTTGGAGAATCCTAAGAAAAAGTGACTCCAGAAATGAGTACTTGGATAACTAGAGAGGAAGACACTCACGCTATGAGACGTATGCCCACCTCCTGGTAGAACACTTCCAAGACTTCTCGGCTCGTGCTTCCCTTCAGGAGCTTACAATGAACCTCCAAGCATTTTATAGCTTCGGTGCAGCCTTTAGTCGGGCCAAGTTCCAGATCAGTACCGTCAGGAGGATAGTATTCCCTTGGCTTGGTGTATTTGTTGATAATATGTTCAACCTGGGCAACCGTCAACAAAGAGAAAACGACACCCTTCGCTTGAGAATCAGTCCTACCTGGTTCATCAACACCTCTGTACCAGCGTTCAAACCACCAGCTACACAATCGTCAAGAGTGTTCTCAAAACGCTTCTTTTCCCGAACCACGGCATTCAAAAAATCCGTTCGATCGATATGCGGAGCCTACTTAATCAAATGAATGAGGGGCTCCAAACGCGAATTAATCGATACACACCAGTTCTTTATCGAAATAGACCTGGACCATGCTCTGGATGGTATCTCCTATGTGAACCAGCTCAAAGAATTGCAACAGCGGTGCAACGCTCGTCGTTTCCTCGTGCTCGGCGGGTTTGTAGGATGTCATCCGCGTCGTTGCCCTGTTGCCGCTCGTGAGCACGCGTTCCACTAGGAAAACAAAGAACAGGCTCACTCGCCAAAGCCCTTGGCTAGGTGCCCTTCACTCATGGAACTAAGCATCAAGATAAAGATCTCCTCAATCGTATCTCTAACCCGGTGTCCATAATGACCTGGATAACTAGCAAACGTCTCAACACGTTTTAGACTCTCTCGGTCCGCATGTATCAATTCCAAAGCAACATCAAGTGAGAGCAAAAGGTCCATCTGATCGAGGTTATCACTGGCACGCGTAGAATTGACCAAGGTTGTACTGGTGGACGGTGCAAGCGAGGGAGGTTTCGACCCAGAAGTCACTGAAGACCCAGACGCCGTTTGCATATGAGTCCCGGTATCATTAACTTCGTCTTCATTGTCTGATTCCTCTCCAATCTCGAAAACCATATCCCCAGTTCCGCCACGCAAGTAACCTTCCCTATCTTCATTGTTGGCGTTATTGGTTCCTGCACCCCATCTGACGGGATTGAGCATTGCTATGCCCTGGACAGTGCCTTCCGTCATCATTTTACCACCGCTTACGATTGCACCACCGACTGCTCCGACTGTTCTTGGGACTATGGTGACCGGGAGAAGTAGAACATCGGTAAAAGAAGCAAGGACGTTCCGTTTCACTTGAGCGGGATTGTGAGAAGTAAGGAAACGTCCTTGCGTTTGACCTGAAGTTCCAACTGTTTTATGCATCTGTGATAGCATAGTTCGTGAGTCGAAAAGCGAACAGTCACACTGAGCAACGACGAACCTGCCTCTCCCACTCTTTACAGATCTTTTCCAAAGCAAGCTTCACAGTTTCTATTTCTTCGTCGAGGTACTCGTCCATATTCTGTTCAAACATTTGATATCTACCGACCAGTTCGACCGTTAGTTTTGGGGAATGAAGATGTGATTCGACTCTCACACGACATCCTCTGCCCTCGTTTGAGTGACACAATTATCATTTGGGTCTTTCCCATTTGCAGCAGCGGCCAACAAAACCGCATCAACTATTCTCCACGATTCCTTGAACGTTGCTGCGACTGCCTTCAAATACGTGTCTGTGGATATTTCTCGAGCCCGGAGGAGAAGCGAAGATACGTAGTCCGCGACCTGTCATTGCGTCCATATTTTAGAAAAGATTCTATCACTTAGAGTAGACACGTACTCACCACCTCGTTTGCTACCCGCTCTGCAAACATAACCAGTACCAGCGACTCTGGGGGAAACACACGAATCGCTCTCGATCCATGTTCCAGTATAGATTCCCGCACGGTCGTCACAAATTCGTCCATAGCATCGAAATCCAACTGTCCGGATTGACTGGTCGGAGTGAACGAGGGAGAAATGAGAGGGCGCTGCGAATGATATGTATACTTCAAGTACTCACTTGAAGTTATCTAGCGGATCCCCCTTACTCTCATAGAAAATCCCCCTCTTCTCCGCCCATACCTTCCCCATTTCCCAATCCCCTGCGGTAGCCGCCTTGGCCGTCGTCGAATCTGATACCCACACCAACCAACTAGAGTCTGCCGCTTCCCTCATCCCAACTTCATCTGATTTACTATCACTCATATCGAACGCAGCAAGCAAATTCGCGTCGAACCGATCCATTGCCGAGCGTAATGAGGAATGTAGGGTGAACCATTGTCGGACGGGTTGGATTTGGGGTGACAGGAATGAAGAGAGAAGACAAAGAGTGAGAGCTTGTTGCCTGATTGACGTTGTATCCAACGAAGATGCGAGCGAGGAGAGGATGACGTGAGGGGGTTGATTTAGAACTTTGGTGAGCGGTTTGAGAAGATTATGAGCTCGAATATACTGGCTTTTGTAGTTCTTGGTGTTGCTATTACTGCCGCCTAACCCCGTATCGACGAGAGCTGCGGGTGACTTTGGCCCAGCAGCAGCCAACGCAACATCGAACATACTAGCAGTAGCACTAGTACTGGCCCCAACAAAATCCCCCATCTCGTCTATCGACCCAGCTGCTAGATCTCCAGAAGCGAAATCGCCGAATTCATCGTCGACAGAAATGGTTGGGGGTGCTGCTGCTCTCGAAGCACCTACTCGTTTCTTGTTTTGGGCATCGAGATCATCCAAAACGCCTTGCAGACCGTATTTCTCGACATTGAGAGCCTTCCATCTCCTTTCCCATATCTTTTCATCTCCAGTCAGTCTAGAGGCCGCACGACATGTTACGATGTAATTCGGAAAATCGGGAATCGGTAGGTAGAGAAGGATGAGAAGGTGAATGTCAGTTGGAAGTCTTCCTATGAGTTGCGGTCCCTCATTTGTCTTTGGTGCAGGGGTCGGTATTCCTCGAACTGTATTGTACAATCGTGTAGGTTGTAGGGTCGCAAACTTTTCCATTTCCCTTTCATGTCATAAGTGGATCGAGGGAGAAAAGAGGACTCGCGATCGTTTCCGAGCGCCCAGGTCGAGCGCTATCGTCTCAACTGGGCAAATATAGGTACAACCTATGTACCCTGGTTTGGTCCGGTGCGCAATCTCCGGAATCGTTTTAGAGCTTCGTGAGTTTTTCGGGGTCCGATGCAAATGATATTTAGGCGTAAAAATAAAAGATATGGTATACACAGGACATGATCGCTCTATGTGATAAAATCTATACTAGTGATGCAGAGCTCGGTTCAAAATCAACACAACTCCTAGAGGTGAGCGACGACCTCGCCTTATTGTCTCCGAGCAAATGGGTAGTCGGTGTAGCCTGCGGGATCGAGGGTACCTGGAGTGGACCCGAACGTTGCTCTGTTATAAGGAGTCAAAGGAATGTTTTCGCGTAACCGGTAAGGCAAGTCAGGCTGGATGACAGATAGAGTGACTTCAGTACAAGAGATACAAAAAATTAACCGGCAGTTAACGTACGTTGGCTATGAATCGTCTTTCAAAGGCAACAAGGTCACCTTGAGTGTCAGCCAACTCCATTGCTGTTTCCCGGAGGTAATTTCCTGCAGTGATCAATCGCCTTCCATTCTCGGTATCATTCCCGCCTGGACTCTGACTCCAGATCTGGTGGATGAAATCGTTGTTTTTGCCTGCAATATCCTCAGACTTCAAGTCGTCAATCCCGTTGACTCGAGGCTCAACGAGGTGGATATAGGAGAGTGTAGGGTGTGCCTTTTTGATTTCTTCCACAAGGTAAGAATAGAGGACACGGGGATTCCGTTCTGACCCGTCTAAAAAGCAAGAGTTAGACATTTTGACTGGGTTCATGGATGAGGGGTTATTGTGCACTAACCTTGAATAGTCGCCCAAGGACTCAGTCTGATGGCGGACTTCCTAGGACCAACTGCTTTCACAACAGCATCGATAACTTCGAGGGCAAATTTAGAGCGATTCTCCACACTACCACCATATGAATCTGTCCGCCGATTGCTAGATTCCTTCAAAAACTGTTCGACAAGATATCCATGAGCTCCATGAATTTCTACACCATCGAAACCAGCTTTGTGGACAGCGTTTGCTGCCGCTTCCGCATAGTAACGAGCATAATCTTTTATTTCCTCGACGGTGAGAGCTCGAGGTACAGGGTCATCTTTGCTGCGGTCGGACAAAGGAATAGCAGAAGCTGAGACAAATGGGAACGAAGGATCTTCAGATTGAAGTTGACTAGGTTGAGCAGTGCGTCCTAAAGCCCAAAGTTGCATGTATATATGAGATTCTAAGATAAGATGACACTATCAGTCGATGTTTATGGTTACGGACAAGATACAAAAATGGGTCTTACCTCTTTCCACGCATTGATCTGCGCATCTGACCATATCCCAGGAACATTTGCAAGACCACCAGCGCGGAGATGAATGAAAGTTGCCTCGGTAATCAGAAGAGTTCCGGGCTCACTTGCGCGTTGAGTATAATACTCTTTGACGATGGGCACCAGCGGAGTATGGTTCTCGTCTGCACGGAATCGAGTGAGGGGGGCTAAAACGACCCTGTGTTTCAACCACACATCGCCGACCTTGATGGGCTGGAAAAGTTTGGAGAGAGCTTCAGACATGGTACAGATAAGAGAAAATGTAGGTGTTCAGGAGTTGAGAAACTTGGGAACGAGTGAATTAGCCCAGTAGAGATGACCATGTTTTGTAGTTGACCTCGGATGAATGGAGGAGGCTAGAAGGAATGAGCCTGACAAACCCCGTTAGAAACGGGTTTTCCAAGCCAGCGTAGATGATTAATGTTTACTCACCCACCATTTATCCCTCCGTTACCGGAAATCGTTTTCCGGGCCCTCTTCATGCAAAAGTTTTCGAGAACTTCGCCATTCCCAAAAATGATCTTTTGAGCTGGGAGTAGTAGAAAGTCCCGTTTCAGACCGTGCAGTCTGTGGCCCCGCGTTGAGAGAGACCCCGGAGAACTAGAGGCGAGGAAGGTTTTGAACAAACAAGAAACAGTTGAAATTGCGATCGCTTGAACGACGCGACTAGACCTGTGACAGGTCCGTTAGCGTGACGACACAAGTGTGCCACAACAATCCTTTTTAGGATGGATCGTAATATACTATCCCTCGTGATAGTAATTACATGCGTGGAATCAAAAATTCTTTGACTGGGCTCATCGTCGCAGTGATTCCGCCTCACACCACACACAGCTTATCTGTCTGTGACCAATGTTCCAGACAGCTCCATGTTAAAATTCGAAAGCAAGTTTCCAACTGCGTCTACTGGGGCGTCGTATGGGACTCTTCACAGATATCTCGTTGGACAATGTGACGAGCACAACAACATTAACGGGCCTGGCCGTATTACCATTCTCTGACCGACTCGTAGCACCAGCAGAGGGAAGTTTTCGGACCTTTAGTTGTTCATATATATGAGTTGGCATTAAGTTGTAGTATGAGTATTTACATCTACCTGCAACCTAGGTACTATTCACAGAAAATTGAGGTTCGCACCAACTTTGCACCAGGCTAGAAGTCTCAAAGTACTGGGGGATCCCGAGAGGTCCCGCCGCCCCGAGCTCTCACTGTGAGGGTTCCGGGACTTGGAGGGTAAGCGCTAAACCGGTATCCGGGATGGGATGTGTCTGAGGGACGTCCCAGAAATCTTATACGGGGGGATATGAGCTCACTGTCGGGGATGACGACTAGGGAATTGATGGGTCGAGAATCAGCGCTTTGACAGCGGTGATGTGAGGATCCGACCGGGCCGAGAGGCGGGATACGACGGATGCTCGAGAGGGGAAAAGCCCAGGTGGAAAGAGAATAGAGAAAGATTAGAGTTGATATTGCTGAGTTATTAGATACTTAGACAGATACTTTATATACTTTGTAGGATATTGGATAAACTTAATGAAACGTGTATCGTAGTGACAGAAACTAGTAAGAGGATGAGGGAAAGGAGATGCGTGGAGTATAGGGCGTGAGAGTACTAGCTAGGAGACCCGGATCATGACAGGTGACACTGGACAGTTGCCTCTCAAAATCATTATACAAAGAGAGTTGGAGGCGGTAAAAATTATTTATTGAGAAATTAACCCTACCAGCGGAAAACACTGTAATCATATTTAATTGGACGGCACGCTACTTGCAACGGTCGGTCTAATTAGGTACTATAAACGGCATTAACAGGTGCCAGGTCGGGCGCTATCGTCTCAACATAGGCAAGAATCGACAAGTCTTAAGTATAGGTACAACCTATGTACCTTGGTTTTGTCCGGTACGCAATCTCCAGAATCGTTTTAGGGCTTCGCGAGTTTTTTAGAATTCGACCAGGCATAAAAAATACGAGATATGGTATACACAAGACATGATTAATCGCTCTATATGATTAAATCTATACTAGTGATGTAGAGTTCGGTTCGAAATCAACTCCTAGAGGTGAGCGACGATCTCGCCTTCATGCCTCCGAGCAAATGGGTAGTCGGTGTAGCCCGCGGGATCGAGGGTACCAGGAGTGGAGTAGAACGTTGCTCTGTTATAGGGAGTCAAAGAGATGTTTTCACGCAACCGGTAAGGCAAGTCAGGCTGGATGACAAATGGAGTAACTTGAGTACAAGAAATACAAAAAAAAAAACGGAAATTGACGTACGTTGGCTATGAACCGTCTTCCGAAAGCAACAAGGTCACCTTGAGTATCGGCCAACTCCATTGCTGTTTCCCGAAGGAAATTTCCTGCAGTGATCAATCGCCTTCCATTCTCGGTATCATTTCCGCCTGGACTCTGACTCCAGATCTCGTGAATAAAGTCATTGTTTTTGCCTTCGATATCCTCTGACTTCACGTCGTAAATCCCATTGACTCGAGGCTCAACGAGGTGGATATAGGAGAGTGTAGGGTGCGCCTTTTTGATTTCTTCCACAAGGTAAGAATAGAGGACGCGGGGGTCCTGTTCTGACCCATCTAAAGAACAGGAGTTAGACATTTTGACTGGGTTCATAAATGAGGAGTTATTGTGCACTAACCTTGAATAGTCGCCCAAGGACTCAATCTGATCGCGGACTTCCTAGGACCAACTGCCTTCACAACAGCATCGATAACTTCGAGGGCAAATCTAGAGCGATTCTCCACACTGCCTCCATATGAATCTGTCCGCCGATTACTGGATTCCTTCAAAAACTGTTCGACAAGATATCCATGAGCTCCATGAATTTCTACACCATCGAAACCAGCTTTGTGGACAGCGTTTGATGCCGCTTCCGCGTAGTAACGAGCATAATCCTTTATTTCCTCGACGGTGAGAGCTCGAGGTGCGGGGTCATCTTTGCTGCGGTCCGACAAAGGTATATCAGAAGCTGAGACGAATGGGAACGAAGGATCTTCAGATTGAAGTTGACTAGGTTGAGCAGTGCGTCCTAAAGCCCAAAGTTGCATGTATATATGAGATCCTTTTGCGTGAACAGCGTCCACAATCTAAGATAAGATGACACTATCAGTCGATGTTCATGAACAAGATACAAAAAGGGTCTTACCTCTTTCCACGCATTGATCTGTGCATCTGACCATATCCCAGGAACATTTGCATAACCACCAGCGCGGGGATGAATGAAAGTTGCCTCGGTAATCAGAAGAGTACCGGGTTCACTTGCACGTTGAGTATAGTACTCTTTGACGATGGGCAACAGAGGAACATGGTTCTCATCTGCACGGAATCGAGTGAGAGGGGCTAAAACGACCCTGTGTTTCAGCCACACATCGCCGACCTTGATGGGTTGGAAAAGTTTGGAGAGAGCTTTAGACATGGTGCAGATGAGAGAAGGGAGTTGAGAAACTTGGGAACGAGTAGTCTGGTAGAGATGTCCATGTTTTATAGATGAATAGAGGAGCCTGACAAACCCGTTAGGAACGGGTTTACCAAGCCACCGTAGATGATTACTCACCCCACCGGCTACTACTTATCCCTTCGCCACTGGAGATCGTTTTTTCCGCTCCTCTTTGTTTGGAAACCGGACACTGACTAAGCGCATCGACAACTTAGTTCACTTTTTGTTCGAATACTTCGCCATTCCCAAAATAATCTTCCGAGTTGGGAATAGTGGAAAGTCCAGTTTCAGACCGTGCAGTCTGTGGCCTCGCGTTGAGAGACCCAGAAGAGCTGGAGGCGTTAGAAGAGAGGAAGGTTTTTCAAAAAACTGAAGGCATAAGTTAAAGAAACAAATCGCGATCGCTTGAAGAACGACCCGCGACGAGAGTATCCTCTTGTGGCAGTGCACGTTCCGCCTACCTCGCTTGTTTCAAAGTAGCGCTAAAGTAGCGCTGAAGTATCGGCTGAAATGCACAGCCGAAGGTTTTAAGGTCGGAAGACGCGCAGAAACTTGTCAATTCGAGCAAAACTGGGCTGTGCCCTGCGTACGTCTTTTCTTGAATTATCATGTAAACCCTCGGTACATTCGGTTCAGATCTATTGCAGTCGAATTGTATGCATGGAAAATGTTGAAATCTGGCAGTGCAGCTCACCTGTGTGAGTCCTTTCAACAGGATTCTACAGTATTCTGTATGACTCAGAGTACATACTCTTTTGCCAAGGTTATTACTAATTTACTCCACTTTATTACTGATACTTGTAGATACATGTAGAACATTCTAGATACTTAAGTAGGTATAAAAGCTAAATAAAAGTACCTGCTTGAGGCATTGGTTTGCCTCTAGCTAAAGCCAATTAACAACTCAGTTAGCGAGACAAACCTCAAATTCCAACAGAAAATGTAATATATAGTGACACTCACAAGGCCTCAAGGGAGTTGCTCAAGCACCATCGGCGTGGTTGAGACTCAAAACATTAGTGACTTCCCCTCTGATTACCCTCACCACGTTATCCAAACATGCTAAATGCGTCTCCGCTAACTTCTAGGTTCCCTGTGCAACAAACCGTCTGATTGACTGGAGTTTAGTATTCCACCACCCCCATGGTAACTCAATAGAACAAGTACAGGAGCCAAATAGCTGTTGCATAAACCACCCAGCGCCAGAATCTACGAAACTTCATACTCAGTCACAATCGTCGCTTGCTCGACGATGTTCACCCAAGCAGCTTGCTAGAGCAAAGATGAATGGATCAGAAATTATTTCTACGTGCAATTGAGAATTTGAATGACAAGTTACCTCCGCTCTCGCCCATAAAACGATTAGATCTCCTTGTTGTAGGCTCTCAACGAAGCCTTCTCCATTCCCAATCCCGATCCCCATACCCTTTTGTTCCTCTCGAATCAACGTCTTTTCTCCCTTGATCCAATGTACATTGTATTCCCCAAAGTCGCTTTGTGCTGTGATGTTATGATGCACCTTCCACGTGTACTTGTCCCCATTGACGAACTTGAAATCCCATCCATGTAGGCGAAGGAAATGTCTCGCCAATATTACACTTCCAAAGGTTTGAGGTCTTCCAGTTGGACCTTCAAGAGGCAATTGATCATCATGATCGCTCTGTTCAAGGCGCTGCAATATACTGGCTTCGAACCACGTATGACTGTTGTTGTACGTCCCGTTTCCACCGAAGGAAGCCCATCCCTGGTCTCCGCTAGTCATCTTGAATGCAACAGATTTGATTCGATCATGACCAACTGAGGCGGTCATGTAGAGTCCAGCCATAGTGGGCTCATGTTCGTTGACTATTCCCCTTAGGTAATCGTTGGCGCGGAATGTGGTGGCTTTGACTCTGCAATGGTGGGATACTTCTCGGGCATAGTATTCTGCGTGTCTGAGGATATCAAGGATAATCTCGTCTGGAAGATCCGGACGTCGACGTCGGAATATGGTCCAAACAGAGTAGACATCAGATGGAGGGATACGACGGGGAACTTGAAGGGCTTTCAACTCCTGAGTAGTCGATTGAGGAGTGAAAGATTCCATTGGGCTTACTGTGTAAACATGTCATGCTATAGAATTGCAGACTTCAAAGGCAGATGTTAGTAGTTGGACAGATCTAGAGTCAGCCGTCCTAAACACGACCGCTCCCATATCAATCGTTATGTGATCATCTCTGCTCTACTCACACGGCTTTAATGTGGGCGAAAGCTCGTCCAACTTCGATGAACAGTGATACCCGTCGCCCACAATCCTGTCTGGATTCAACTCAAAATTATCGGCTATGTGTTAACGAAAAGAGCCAGAAAGTCATGGAAGTAGATCGAACAGAACAGCCCTTAGAGAGGTACCAATAATACTATCCAGGAGCTCGAGTTGGTGGTCGTTGACGTTGGGTCACGGTGGTCGGCAAGTAGTCAACTAGTCACGAGTACTAGTCATCAAACTGATGTCAATGCACCCGGTTTCTAGAATCTCAACCAACTTCCACCGACACGAAACAACAGAAAATGATTCATTTCCGAACTTCCGAGCTGCTATCTGTAGAAAACTTTTGCCAACAACAACATTTCTTAGACCAGGAAATGGGTATAAAAGGATGAATCTTCGCATTCTTATCCCCTCAGTTCATCATAAATATCCAATCCATCATCATATCTACTACCACTACACAAATGAAGGCAGCCATTACCACCGGAGACGGAAAAGTCGCTCTTCAATCGATTCCTAAACCCAAACCAGGTCCTGGCCAGATACTTGTCAAGGTCATTGCTGCAGCACAGAACCCTTCAGAATGTACGGCTCTTGACGCGGTTGTGGATGTACTGATAACACTCTTCTGAACACGTAGGGATGAAAGTTCAGAACTTCACTACGAAAGGTGTCGTTACAGGACATGACTATGCAGGCGTTGTAGAAGAGGTCGGGCTTGATGTGCCCGAGGGAACGAGACGTGTAGGTGAACGCGTTGCGGGGTTCCTCAATGCTTGTGAGTACCACTCAAGATTCTCTTGCTCCATTGCATTATCGACATATCGAACTATCTAGGCATGTCCAATGATTTCGGAGGGTCTTTCGCTGAATACACCGTGGCCGATGCCGAAGTCCTCATTACATTACCAGATGACATATCCTTCGAAGACGCAGCGACGTTAGGTCTCGCTGGGTTTACCGCGTGTCAGGCAATCTGGCAGTTTCGTGATCTTCCGACACCGTTTGAACCAGTGAGCGAAGAGAAGAGTTTCCCTGTACGCTTTGCTCTAACCTGTCATTTCCGAAAATCGTCCCAGTACTGATTCACCCATCTGGTTCTTCTTAGATTCTGATATGGGGAGGTGCAACAGCCGTTGGCCAGTTCACGATCCAATTGGCCAAACTCTCTGGGTTACGCGTCATCACTACTGCCTCCTCCAAGAACCAAGAGCTTCTAAAGCAGCTGGGCGCCGACGCCGTGATTGATTATCGAGGCTCGGACTCGGAAGTGACAGAGAATATTAAAGCGGCAGTTGGGAACTACGATCTCTTTCACGCGGCTGACTGTGTTGGAAACGAAGATTCGGTGAGGAAGATCGGTTTGAGTTTTGGAAAGAAAGGTGGACATGTTGTGTCGGTGCTTCCGACGAGTAGTGAAAGGAATGACGTGAAGAATGATTTCCCGTTTGTCTATACCTTGCTCGGGAAGGTCGGTGCAAGCTTGTTTTCTGATCGATGTCGGAAGCCGACCTCTAGTTTTTTTGCACTAGGCTCTCGAACCTCCTTATCCTCCTCAATACCAGCTACCTGCAATCCCTGAACATTATGAATTAGGGAAACGATTCGGGAAATACCTGAGTCGGTTATTGGAAGAGAAGAAATTGAAGACCATCCATGTCAAGCTGGTGCCCAATGGGTTGCAGGATGTTCAAAAGTGGATCGAGTATCAGAAGGAGGGGAAGGTGGGTTTTCCTGACATTTACACGGACCTTATATAGGTGCTGAAGTGTTTTTCTTAGGTCAGCGCGGAGAAGATTGTATATCGAATTGCGGACACACCTCAGATCTGAGGGGTTTGTATGTAGTAGTTTGTATATCCGTATAATTTTTAATTAACTGTTAGAGCTTTGTGACCGTGGTCACCAGTGGAATAAAATATTCGAATTCTTGTACTTTGTCAAATCGCTTTGTGTAGGTACACGTCCGAAAACCCCGAGAAGTGGTGTGCGCGACAGATCCGGTCACGGGTTTACGCCAATTTTTTCTAAAAATGGGTCGCCCTGAGACGCGCGTATCGGGCGCGCGTCTCATCTTTCTCTCCACTACTCCATCTTGTCTCTGTTCTTCCCCATCGCTCAATCATGCAAACTAGTCAATCTGGCGCGACGTCTAAGCTCTTAGATGCACTCGATAGCTTCTCTCCCTCTCCATCCCTAGGACACCCAAACAACGCCACTCATACTTTCCAGAGCAACGGGGCAGGGAACTCGAGCTCTGTAACTCCAGAACTACTTCATAAAGCCAGAGTTGAGCAGTTTAAGCAGCAGTTGGGAGCGAACTCGGGTAAGTTCTCGAAATTCTCCGCTTTTCTTCCGTTAAAATTTCTTCTAACTTTACTCACCTTGGCGAATCGTCATTTCATCGACTACCGGATTAGATGGAGAACTCTCCCTCTTACTTTCAGATCCCCATTCACCGACCCGTAGAAATAAATCAGCAGCTCGTGCAAAAGTGGCTGGAGGCGGAGGCTTCAGGTTGAACTACGACGATGAAACGCCAATTCGGAGTATTGACGTTGGTGAGTCCTCCACCTACATTGAACAGAGACGATTCATGGGCCTCGAACTGACGCGGTATGGTCTCAATCTCAGGTGGTCCGGATCAGGAGCAAAGGTAAGCTACACGATTGCTATGCGGTCAAGACCAAATTGGTTGATCGAGTGGCATGCAGGATCTCAGAGTTCGTTACGAAAGGAATCAATAATGTCAGTCATGGCATTACTGTGAAGATCGGCATGGAAGAGTTAGGGTTGAGCAGGTACGTTGTTTTTACCATTGCTCCTTACTTGAGATCCAATTCTTTTCTCTTTATTTCAGTCAGGACGATATCCTGCCTGGCCTTGACGTACGGCTTTTGCGGCACCAAGTAATTGGCGTAGCTTGGTATGTGCTTTTTATAATTCACGATGGAGTTGGCTATTGAAACGGTCGAGTTCAATAGGATGCTACAGAAGGAAAAGAGTGACGATAGAGGTGGGATTCTGGCGGATGACATGGGTCTAGGTATCGTTTGTTTCTTGGAACATCATTCTCCTGCCGCTCAATAAAGAATACACCAACTTTTTTTTTTGAATCTAGGAAAAACTGTTCAAATGATTGCCACCATGGCCATGAATCCTCCTGTTGACGACAATGAAACCAGTCAAACCACTCTGATCGTGGTGCCAGCTGCACTTATGCAACAGGTAAGCCTGGATCATTTTTCGTTTTGTTTTCTGTCCCCCACCCCCACTGAGTTTTACGTACTCAGTGGAAAGACGAATTGGAATCGAAGACCAATGGAATCATGACTGTCCACGTACATCATGGAAAAGACAAGCTAAAGGTTCGTCTTCGGGGCGGAAATTCACCCCGCACACTCTCAACTCACGGAACTTCTATAGAGAACCTCGGAAGTCAAATCGAAAGACGTCGTGATCACGACGTACCAAACACTTTGCATGGATTTTGGCCTTCCTGCTAAGATGGAAGATGGGATAGAAGAGGAGTGGTTGGCAAAGCATGGGTGAATCTAGCATTGGCTTGGATTTTTGTTCGTACTAACACTTCTACTTTAATCCAGCGGAGTCCTCGCTCGTACCAGGTTTTACCGGGTCATTGCTGATGAGGCTCAGTATATTCGTAATCGGTGGGCTCTAAATGTTGTTGCGCCGTACACTGAACTGATCATGTATCGTCGTTTGTTCTCTTAACGCAGGTCAACCCGTGCCTCTATTACTCTGGCTCTCGTTAAGGCAAAGTATCGGTGGATGCTAACAGGAACTCCTGTGACGAACTCCCTGTGAGTTTTGATATTTGCGCTAGTCGGGAAAGATAGTGTGACTGGGTGCAGCGCGGACATCTACGGTTTGCTGAGGTTTGGCAAATTCAGGCCTTGGAACGATTGGAACGCTTTCAATAGAGAAGTAGTATGTCCTTTTACCTCTCCTCTACCGGATCTTCTCTTGGGTGACATGTATGCGTTTCCGTAGTGCCGAGTCCAATCGGAAGATCCGCTTCTTGCGGGTAACCGTGCACAGACGATTCTTGCAACGTTACTCTTGCGGCGAACAAAGAACTCGCAGCTGGAGGGAGAGCCGTTATTGAAGCTCCCTCCGAAGAATATAGAAATTGTTAATCTGCAGTTTTCTGAAGACGAACGTGATGTATGTTGAATCACCTTTGACAATAACTCATCCTCAATTCGTTGCTTCCTTCCTCTCCGGTTCTTCATATAGCTATACGAGAACTTCGAAAAGAAGTCAAAGGATCGAATCAACAAGTTCATCAAAGAGGGCACGCTCTTGAAAAAGTACGGTTTCCCTGTCTGTATTTTGCTCCCACTGATTGGAGAACCTAGTCATGCCTTCGTCCTGGTTCTTATACTCCGTTTGCGTCAAATGTGTTGCCATCCCAACTTGATTCTGGCCCAAGCAGAAGAATTCGATGATCCCACGATGTTATTGGCGGGGGACGCTGATAAAGAGCGTGCAAGGGCTATTAAAGCTAAGGGCAATCTGTGGGTGGAAAAGGTCGGTATTCGTGATCTGCTCTGGCGCTCAAAGACTGTCAGCTCAGTGACAACGATGTTCACAGGTCAAAGAAAGGTTCCTTAAGCGAGCACAAACGAAAGTACTTTCGACATACTCGGAAGATGGAGAAACTTCTGGATCGACGTGTCCACGGTGTGACGAGCGTGCGTTGCTTCATTTTTTCAAACTTAGTGGATGTTACTGAGCGTTCGTGGCTATACTACTAGCATTGCTAAAAGCAAATGGCAGAATATTAGACTGTGGACACGAAATTTGCTCCGAGTGCGCAGAAGATATAAGGAATGCGCCCATAGACCAAAATGGGATTTTGTAAGCAAACCTCGACTGCCTACTCGGACATTGCGTTTCTGACTACCTGGTTCAGTGGTTATGGGTCCGAAAAAGAAAATATTGAAGCTGAGAAACGTTTTGAGGAAGCCAATGCAAAAGGATATCGACCATGTGCGTCAACCATCTGCACTAGAACGATTCCCTTCCTGAAACGTAAACCTTTTTAGGCCCAACCACCGGATGCAACCGGATCCTTGACATGTCTCCTGAGAAATTATTCAAATCCATTGCGTTTGAGCCTACGGACGACGATTTCAAGAGACTCGCAGATGCGAAACGGAAATTTCAGCAAGTCAAGAAGAAAGTTGCTGTTAAATATGGTTCGTCAGAGGATGAAGACTCGGATTTCGGAATCAAGTGGAAGGCCTTTGCAGAGCGCGGTTTAGACGACTCTGACGACGACTTACCTGAACTTGATTCGGTTCTAGCCCCGCCACCGGCTGCGAAGAAGCGTAAGGTTAGTGGGGGCAAGAAAGGCCTGAACGATGTACGTGGTGTTCGGATTTCTAGTTCTAAGCTAAAGGTTTCAACTTATCTTTCTTTTTTCCAAGGACGACGAGCTCGACTTGACGATGACGGACATTACTAAACCTTTGGTGGATGAATCCTCAACAGATGAAGACGGCGCGGAGGGTTTTTCAAAGCGCAAGAAATCTTCCAAGGCCAAGAAATCGAAGAGAGCTGGTAATGTTAAACCTGGCATGGCCAAGCAGTTTGGCAAAGATAAAGCAGCCGTTCTTGCGACGTGGGCAAAGGGCGACGACGACTTGGAGCCCAGTGCGAAAATGATAAAGCTGATCGAATATGTGAGGGAATGGGAGGACCTCGGTGATAAGACCATTTGCTACTCTCAATGTACGTCCTCGCCTCGCTTCTGTGGTCAGGGAGTATGCTGATCAGGCATTATTGCCTCATGTAGGGACCTCCATGTTGGATCTCGTGGAGACGTTATTCTCGCGTCATGGAATACGAAGTGTTCGGTTTGATGGTTCGATGGACAGGACTTCTAGAGAACACGCATTGTCGGTTTTCAAGTCTCCTGTTGGCCCGAAAGTCATTCTTATCAGGTATATTGAAGCTTTCCAAGGGTGTTTTACTAATCACTAATCACCGAGTTTCATTTCGCGTAGTACGAGATGTGGCGGTGTTGGGTAAAGGTCGTTTATTCGCCTTAGACAAGTTCTGACCCTCGGATTTTTGGCATCTTAGTTTGAACTTGGTCGCTGCGAACCGTATTGTGAAGTAAGACCTCCTGATACCGGCTCTCGTACGGTGTCGTGGAATTGATATTTGACTTTCCATTAGCATGGACCTTTCATGGAACTATGCGGCGGAATCCCAGGCTTATGACAGGTATGTATCATTTCCCCTGCATTACCCGTGTCTACTAATGGAATCTGATTTACTATATACTCCTTAACGACTCAGGGCGCATCGAATAGGACAGGAGAAACCAGTCTTCGTTAAACGGCTCGTAGTGGAGAACACAATCGAAGAACGGTAAGTCTTTCTTCCTTCGGCACGGGTCTCCAGCTGTATTTATGTAATATTCTCCTCGCGTTTTAGGATGCTCAAGCTCCAGGAGGTCAAAGTTGGGCTCGCTGAACTTGCATTAGGTGAAGGAAGCGGTACCAAGTTGACTAAACTTAGCATGAAGGACATTAAATTTGTACGTTGTCGAGCCCGAACAACAGTCTCCCATTTCGCCTGTCATCTTTTTCTCTCGGTGTTCTCCCTGTTTGTGATCTTCCATTATTGACTCTCGGTTGACCCGTTGTAGCTGTTTGCGATGAATAGCGTTGCCCCGAATCACGTTAAGGCGAGTGGAACACTAGATGGACGAGGTGCAAGTAGGCCACAATCAAGCGATGAAGACGGGTCTGACTAGACGCACCACCGCAATAAATTATGTTTCTGGCTTTAATGACGATGACAAGTATTGATAGTACTATTCGTGTTCTTAATGTATCATATAGCACCTCTTTATACGAGTAACATGTCTCTCTGTCTCAGCTCACTTGACAACGGACATCTCGTCCCTAAATTTAGGTAGAAGATTGACAACATGCTGGATTAAATTGATGGATCTACGCTATGTGGTATACTGAAGGGCCTAATGCTGAGATAGAAAGGTCCATCAATTCCTCCCAAACAAATATGTGTCGACAGTCCGAAAAAAAAACCAATGAGACCTATGAGCCACAAATGCGGTTCCATAAGTCCTCCGAACCCTCCTGGAGATTTTTTGATCTACAAAAGAGCAGCAACGACGAGACCGGCACCCAATCCAAGAGCCATGCCTTCGGTTCTGAAACCAGAAGCTGCGTTGGTATGAGCAGCCGTAGAGCTGGAGGTAGTTCCAGTGGGTCTGCCGGTAGCGGGAGGACTGGGGGGAGCGGTAGCAGGGAGCGACGTGATGCTGTTCACGACGGAGGACAAGCCCGACGTGGCTCCTCCAATAACTGAAGTAGCGGAGTCAACAGCGGAGGAAATGGCGCCGGAAGCATCGCTGATAAAACGAAGAGAAAGTCGTTAGTAACGAAAGAAAACAGAGATTGAGAAGGACAACATACGCGTCTGTAGCGGTGCTGGTACTGGAATCAGTAACGGTGTCAGTGTTCGTGGCGGTACCGGCATTGCTGGCAGAATCGCTGGCGGATGCGCTAGCGGTGCCCGAGTCGGTGCCGCTAGATGATCGTTGAGCTTGAGCAACAAGAGCGAGGAAAAGGATGGATCCCGCGGCGGTGAAAGTCGTGAACTTCATGGTGATGAGCGTGAAGGTGGGTGGGTAAGGAAAGAGTGGGTATTTGTAGGGCAAGGAAAACTGACTTGGCCTGAGGAAGTTGAAGTGGCGCAAGCGAGTGGATTTATATACCCAAGAAGACAACGTCGGTGATGGTGCGATTTGAACAGTTTGACGAGTTGCGCGAATAAGGGTGCGAAGAAGTGATGTTGTTACATTGAGACTGTTCGAGCTCTCACCGTAAATTTACGGTAGCCTAATGTATGGTCCGATGGCGAGTTTAATTATCCTTTCCGGGGGGTTGAATTTTCAGAACCAATTACAGATGCATAGTCGAAGTTATTGAGAGGAATGCAGCCGAGAGAAAGTCGCATTCGTGAACTCCTCTAGCCTCAGTTTGCGTGGCGATGTCTCCTGCGAAGGTTTACAAACCTCCTATCCTTCCAAAAGAGGAGGAACCATGTCGCCATCCATTACACTGGTCATGCCCTCACCCTGGCCCCTCAGGAGGTTAACGTGCAAGTTGCACAATTTCGGCTTTGGGGTTGGCGATGAAGAGCGAGAGGACACGGAGCTAAGTACTCGCAGAGAGGAAAGCCGCTGGTTGAGGGAAACGAAGCCTGAGGCCTGAGAGCCGGGTGAGGACTCCCTGAACGACCTTGTGCCCCTTGACCTTTTCATTGAATCGCCCCTCTTCATTTATGCTAACTTCTCTTGACCTGATAGATGAAATTGTTGCAAGTCATGATACATATTATGATACCAAGAAAACCGTACCAGTGACACCACCATTGGAATAACCCCACAGCTTGTTGATTTTGTCCTGAATTACGTGCGCTTCAAGAAGGTGCTCGCGACAAGGAGCTAGTGGCGCGGTGTGCAGCTTCCGACGGGCCGCGTCGAATCTTTCTTTCACCCATCACATCGCTGACTCCCATCCGTTCTTTCAACTTTGTTGTGTCTGACTCGTGGCTGCCACTGGCACGATTCTATATTTGTAAAAAAAAAATCACAACTGGACAGATCGAAGTGTTAGAAAAGTCGGAAATTGTGCCAACACCAACAAATTCGAGTCTGCATTTCGTCCCACCCCTTGGCAGTGGTAAATACTTGTTGTCCAGTCTATTCCCTTGTATTTTGCATGCATTCTATTTTCATTCATTTAGGATTTCGGATCAATGGACGGTGACAAGACCGACGATAGAGAGAGCAGATTTGCTGCCTTACGACTAGGAAGTCGCTGGGAATCCGAGGATAATCAGAAGATGGTAATGAATGGATAGTAGTGAGTTGGCACTGCAGCAATTCAATATTATTATGTGCAGGATAGCAGTTAGGTGGGTGATGTGTGGGTTGTGATCCAGTCTCGTCTAATCCTAAGGCTAACGCCTGATGTACGTATACATGTACTTACTGAAGGTTTAGGTGATCTAGGAGCCAAGAAATTCCAAGTGCTGCTGGAGCATATTAGGGGACAGCAGGTAAGTGGCATATTTTAATTTTTGGGCTGACGTTCCCTTCTTGATTTGTTCACACCTTCAACTCACAAGAGGTTGGTGTCACCATGACCTGATGTCCATCCATTTAAGGGTTACACATCCTCGGGTTGAGCTGATAATATGAGTTTTGTGTCGCTTACTTACCCCCCCTTATTTGTAGGCCTTACAACTACAAGTGATAATGACTGGGTAATGCAAAGGAGAGGGACACAGGTGATAGCTTTTTGGTACATTTCCGAGGGTTTTTGTTTTGCCGTCGTAGTTACTTTTGAATATTAGCAGTTTACAATCTATGTTTTGGGCTCACATGGAAGAGTACAGAATGCGTGAAAAATTCTATTGTGTATGGATTGCATGCAGGTTTCCATGCCATATGGAAGAGCCAGATCCAACCATGCGCCCATAGATTTTCCCGAATCACGGATATAGCTGCAATGATCATGATAAAGAAACATAATGCTCCGTCATATGCCAGTCTTCTCTAGCAAACTGGCCCAGATCCACTGAGTGCTCCGAGACAGCCATGAGCATTATTATGAGACAAACATTATTTTTGAGATCTATATCAACTTCAGTCTTAGCTTTTAGCAGTTTCAAGGATATAACAACTCTGGAACAAGGTTTTAAATATATGAAATTGGACCTTTTATAAGAAGGCTTAGTGCATACCGAAAGCCACGGTCAAGTTCATTCTATTTCTACGTCTAGCCATCTCCCTCTATTCAGCTATGTCTTCTGCAAGTACCCCTGAAGAGAGGCTTGCACCCTTCCTCAGTGCTAAGGCTATTATCACTGAACCAATATCTACTCTCTCTGTTTGTAATGTTTTACATATTCATAAGATAATTTAGCTGATATTTCGTTTACAGGCAATGTTCTTTGTATATGGTATGTATACTTGAAATATCACCTTGAATCATATCAATAACCACATATAGGCATTTACTGTGTCATATTTGGATTATCTATCCATGCGCTCTTTCAACATAATAGCTCTGCTCACAAGTTACACAAGGGAGGCTCTATAGCTCTCTTTGTATTAGCAACTATCTACACTGTTATTGAGACTTGGGGATTATCTCGACAAGTTTTAATAGGTTTTGATACTGCAAAAACAAAGAATTATGCCCCCCTTCTCCAATATCTCATTGGTGATGATAAAAGAACTGCTTGGAAGTAAGAACAATTTCAATACCTTGCTTTCACTGTTAACCTAATTTTCCAATCTAGTGGATCTACGGGCATTATCTCTACTCTTATGAAGTAAGAATCTAAAGAAAACTTATTGTCATGACTCCTGAATTATGCAACAATTTATTTTAGCTCCATAGCCGACACAATGCTTGTGAGTTATCCAAAACACATCAAGTTTGTAAATACAGATACTGACATTTTACCTAGATTCATCGTTGTTATGTTATCTTCAATTCTAACAAATTTATCCTGTATCCACTTGTTTTCATTGCATTTGTTCTAAATGGTTTTTAAAGTTTCCCGAGTGCTTCATTCCACTCTAAGAAATATTAACAATTATTTAACAGGCATTGATCTTGGATGTGGTATTGCAAATACTATTGGAGAAGGGGGTTCTTCACAACATATCAATCTCATTATTATAGAAAAGGCATCTTTGGTGGATGTTGGAGCACTAATGGGCATGGTTGTATTTCAGATTATATTAACATTTTTAACCGGTAAGCTTGGCAATTTTCATCAATATATTTTGGAGACACCAGAGGCCATTTATTTTATAGGAGGGCGCATTTGGTGGATCACCTATCAAGCAAGGCAGTTTGCAATGGGAAGATCAACGAATTCAAGGTTTAATGATGTCATGGCTATAATGTATGTGTAAATTTGATGCTTCTCCAACTCCTATGCTAACTTAATGATGAGCATCGAGTCTGCATTGCTATATGCAGGTAGTCTATTGCTCGCAGTGGTGCTTCCAAACTTTGTATGGAATTCCACATCAGGTGTAATACCCTTCAATCTTGGAGTCATCTCAAATCTGATGTCTGTGTGTACCATACTCTTTTTGTTCCACATTCAATTCACTCTGTGTTTAGGGCCTTGCTCCAACAATGGTTATTGCCAGAGTAGCATATGGCAAATCTGTGGATAGTGTTCAAAAATCACTTGCAACATTCCACATTGCTGATATTGGGGCTAGTCAGCAGAGGTCCATTGCTCCCAGACAAGCTACTATTGATCTCCAGCTACAAACACACTCTGATATTGAGAATATCCAGGAAGTGGAAAGGGCATTAGAATCACCAGTAGCACCAGCTGAAAAGATTTAGACTATGCTAATGGCATGATGGAGTTTGCACTCAGATACAAGACTTCTCTACATAATCTTGTTTCTCAATAACCTCATATGTCTGTTTAATGCCTCCATTTATTTATTGACTCCGTTCTAGTTTATACCAGCTGATGCATGTTTTTGGTTCCAAATTGACCTTACAGTAGTTTGTTAGTAGTTTGTCCTTTTTACAAGATTTAGAGAAGATTGTTCCATGTTGAAGTGATGACTGAGGTATTACAGTATGTACATACTGTATAGAATTGCATCATACTCACTACTCTTCTCAGTTCGCCCCATGATAGATACTAGAGTGAACAAGACCATGGATTACAAAGTCTTTCTGAGTCTGAGAACTTTGTCTTATGGCTACAGCTAGCAGCCTATAGATTATAATTTGACTTCAAGGTATGTTGTGATGTCAACTTGTACTGTACTGAGATACTGGCCGCTGATCACTGACTACCAGTTATTGCTGTGTTCCTCACTTTTGTTTAATCTACGTACAGTGTGTAAAGCTTGTTCACGATGTACACAATTTTATTTTTGTGAGCACAGTCCTATATCTCATATCCAAGATTCTACATAAAACACAAAGCATATGAATCTCATCTCACAACATAAAATCTCATGCTCACAGCTCAGTTTTAGATTTTTTTTATAAAAAATATTGCATTTATTTGAGTAAAAAGTTGTGTGCATCCTGGAGGTTTTATAAGAAGGCCAAGTGTATGATGAAAACCAACAGTTAAATTATCCCTATTCCTACCATCTCACCACTCATTGAAAACACTCCCTCATTTGAGTAATGTCTTCTGCAAGTGACCTTGAAGAGGAGCTTGCACCCTTCCTCAGTGCTGGTAGTATAATCACTGAGCCAATATCCTCTCTTGCTGTTTGTGATGTTTATATACATACAACAATTATTTTATTTAGCTCAATAGCTGATATCATGCTTGTGAGTCCCTTCAGACTTGGAATGTCACAATCATAAATAACTAATGCTCTGCCTTAGATTCATCACTGTTACATTATTTTCAACTCCAACAAATCCATCTTGTTTTTGTTGCATTTATTCTAAATGGTTCGTGTTATATGAAGTTTTCCCATCGACACACTGTTGACAGCATCAACAATTTTTGAATAGGCATTGATCTTGGATGCATCATTGCAGGTGTAATTGGACTAGGAGATACATCAAGACAAGTCAATAACTTTCTTGTAGAGAAAGCAGCTTTAGTGGATGATGTAATAGTGATATGCATAGCTGTATTTCAGGTTATATTAACATTCATGACCAGTAAGCTCGGTGATTTCATCAATCTATTCTAGATACACAACAGGTCATTCACTTTATTCAATATAGGGGGTCGCATTTGGTGGATTACATGTGAAGCAAGGCAGCTTGCACCAAGCTCAACCCACTCAAGGTTCAATGATATCATAGCTATAATGTATGGAGATAAATTTGACTCTTCTACAAATTCTGTGCTAACTAGATGTTAAGCATTGAGTCTGCATTGTTATATGCAGGTACACTGCTGGCTGGTGTAATACTTGAAGATTTTGTATGGGATGCTGCTATATCTGGTCTTCAACCCTTAGATTTTGATGTCGTCTCAACACTGATATCTGTATGTACAATGCTCTTTTCAGTTTCCCATCTAATTCAGGTTTGTTTTTTAGGGCCTTGCTCCAACAATGGTTATTGCCAGAGCAGCATATGGCAAATCTGTGGATAGTGTTCAAAAATCACTTTCAACATTCCACATTGCTGATATTGAGGCTAGTCAGCAGAGGTCCATTGTTACCAGGCAAGCTATTATTGACCTTCAGCTACAAACACACTCCAGTATTGAGAATATTCAGGAAGCGGAAAGGGCATTAGAATCACCAGTACCACCAGCTGAAAAGGTTTAGACCATGCCAGTGGCCGATAGAATTTACACTCAGAAACAACACTTCTCCTACTTCTCAACAATCTTCAATATTTATCCAATGCTTCTATTTATTTATTGCCTTGGTCTTCCTTGTGTTGGTGCATACCAAGATTTTCTATTTATGTTGGAGGACCTTTGATATGTGTAGCCTTCCATACTACGGTCTGACTTGAGGATTCAGTTTCCAAATCAATCTTACCTTCGACTTCAAGGCTGGACCTTGTTGACGACAGTAAACGCTCACACCATCAACATAAGCTGCACCCAGCTGGACGTGAGAATAGTTTTGGACCCATGTCACCATCGCCGAGGATGCCGTGTCAGAAGACCGAAAACAGAGTTCGCAAACGTCACTTGAGGGTTATTGGCGCCTCAGGTGATGACTATTGAATCCTACTTGTGCCAAGTATTTGTATTCTAGAGTCGGTTTGGCTCCAGTTTTACTCGAGCTGTACGGGAAACTGACTCACAGTATCTCAGTCAATCTTCATGGCCCTTAACAAACGGAATTATCTCGTCCACAACCCGCCAATTTCTAAGTTACAGCTTACCAGACGTATGAGCGTATGCTGCAACGCATGAAACTCTCCCCCTTGATCGGAAGGGCGTTCAACTCGATCCTCAAAGATATCCCGATAGCACAAAGCTTGCACCTTTTTGGCACGGACATTCACGTAGAGCGTCCAGGCCAGCGGGATCGGGAACGGCACCTAGCAGTCTGTGTCGTACCGTATTACACATCTTCATTTTTGGTGATCCGTGATACATTTGAACGGAACGACGTAGAGGTGCAGGACAGGGTTTTGGATGTGCGAGTGGCGTACTCATTGGAGAGGCATTGGCGGAATATAGATTTGGGTTTGAAGTGTGCGACTCTGCGACGAGAGTTCAGCTATGGAAGACCGAGTTAAACAAGGGCATAGGGTAGATACGACATGACATACCTCTCCATGCGGTTCGTTTTTCTATCTTTGCCTGAGCCGATCTTTGAAGGGTGAGTTCCAGTGATATATGAATTAATAATAATAGGCTATCCGCTGTATCTTCTGAGAATGCGACATACTTGTACACTGAAATGGCGGCATCTACCGTGAGCTAGAATAACATGAAATCTGCACACAGAAGCCCCACCTTCTCCCCAACTGCCCTCTGGGTCTCGAAACGATCTTACACGCTCCCCCTCGAAAAGTCGTGGTTTGGTTTATCGGGTGTTGAGCGATTTCAAACAATGGGAATTTCGCGACGGCCTATGCGAAACTGCGGAATTCTGCGCCTTTTACTCTTTGTAGAGTAACATTTCGTCGACGGGTAGCCAGTCTTGTCATCGGCCGCGTCGAGGTCGCGATTGAAACCATCCATGGTCCGGTGGAGCCTGCTTGGACTGTCAAAATTTCAAAGCCAACGTACGCAAGAATAGACGTCACAGCCACAACAAGGAACGTCGGCACGCAACCGTGTGAGCATTACGTGTAAACCTTGGGGTCAGTCAACGAATCTCAAATTTCACCTGTCCGCTGTCTATCACCCCGGCTTTAACAGCAACCACGACCTGCTGTCCTCAACGTTGCCCTCTCGCCTCACCTATAACATCCTGCGTTCTACTTCATTTATACAGCTCAATTATATGCAACACTTATGGATTTATCATCTGAACGGCGACACTCACCCACATCATCAACACCTCGCAAATCAGAATCCTCATCCGAGTCTAGGTCGGTCAGAGGTGGAGAATATCCCTTAACAATGTCAGCATCTTCATCATCGTCACCACCGTCGCCTGAATTATCCTTCTTAAGTGTTCGAGCTACTCGAAAATCGAAAGTAATGACATCCGTACGAAGGTCGCTTTCTGTTACCCCAAAAAAGTCGCGGGGAGGATCAAAGGTAGGTATAGCTTTCATCAACTTCATTTACTCACCGTCTCAATCTATATCCATTTAGAGAGATTTTTCATCCTGCTCTACGACCACCGAAGAACGAACCTACACCTCTTCACGTCTCAGACGAGATGACCCCTCTCTTTCTCCTCCGACCATTGAACAAATTGCAATGGGCTTACATCTTTCACGCACCCCTCATCTACGTGGTAGTCCAGGAAACCAATACCACACCCCACCCGGGGCATTTCCCCGCTCGACATCCCTCGCTCTCCCACCACCTCCAACCCGGTCAGCCATGAAAAACACACATGTCTCGAGTCGATCCACAGGTACAAATCCAGGATTAGCTCCGCCTTCGGCTTCATCTACCACAGCTACTACTCTATCTACACCTCATTCTTCCAATACCATGCAGAGCATGACGATCTCCTTCAAGAGTCGTATGTCTCGCCTACTCGTTGGCTCAAAGTCGACACCATCTTCTTTGGCCGCCAATTCTCCGAGACATAGCATCTCTGACATGGACATGGTCACTTCACCGAAAAAGGCCGTCCGATTTTTCGTAGACGCCGAGCAGAGCTCGAATGCTCTTGACGATGAATGAATAAATGTGTCAATGCTGCTATTTTTGGGTATACTCGACGACCTTGACATTCCCTGCCATTGGATCTATCCTTATTCATTATTCACAGGTGCTTTTTTTTCTGGTTTTCGCAAATTTCAAAGGACTGCTTAGAGCTTTATCATACACCTTTACCCATTATACCTTTCCCTGACGTGCAAGTTATCGTTATTGACCTTGGTCCGCAATTTTTCTCACATCTCAACCAACCCAACCCTACAACAGCCGTTTTACGTGTATAGCCCCCTCCTTCTGTTTGCGACGCCGCTTATCGTATAGTAACCTACGCCGTTCTACAGCTTTTCTACCTATATGCGCTATGCGCTTTTATGTTGTAAACAATTTGTATCCAGTATTTCTCAGTAGCTTACATTACTTCTACGTTACAACGTTACAAGACATCTTTTACGGAATGAAACAAGGCGTTTATGTCGGAGAATGGCACAACGTGCAGAACTTCGTTTTTTGCTCTCCGAAATAAAACCATTAATGAACGTTTGAACAATGAGACAGACACCTGGAAGACACGACCACCCAGCCTCGCCGAGCTGTGGATGTTTGCGGTTAGAGACGAATCCGACCGATACTGGTTCTACGTCATCCTCTTATACCGGAAACCAACACTCTATTAGAAGCCAGGCCGAAGACAAGATATCTAAGGACGAACAACCAAGTCAAGGACCAACGTCGGTACCGTGTATGTATACGAAAGATAACGAAAATAATCATACGACTGCATATAAAGTTCGAATTCAAAGAGACATACCTTCGTAAAAAACGTTGTAGAATAAAAGCATAGGGCGGAAGAAACGAGAACAAGAAACATAGAAACTCTATATGAACGACCTTTGAGTCGTCAACATTCAACTAGCAGAAACCGTTTACACGTTCTTTACACAACTTCCCCCCTCATTCTAGCTTCCTCCAAACTCAACTGAATAGCAAGTCTAAGATCCTCATCCTCGTCATCACCTACGGACCACGAAGTCGAAGCCGGCGGCGAGGAAGCCTTGGGAACCTTGCCGTTGTTCTTCACGGGCTGTTTAGACGATGTAGCCAAAATCACAGAAGACGACGGTGACCTAGCGGCCCATGCACCACTAACACCCTTCGACATCTTCGGAGAAATTGAGGGGAACGGGTCCTCTACAGCCTTCTTCCCATTAATACTGCCCCCGGCCCCAACCCCGACTCCGGAGCCAGCAGACAAATCTATATCCGAAATAGAACTCGCAACAGACCCCCATGACTGAGAAACCGCGGCACCAGGAGGATATTCTTCATCGCCGTGATCACCCCAACCAGCTTCCCTAGCTTCCTGTCTGAACCTCGGAGAAACCTGAACTTTGTCGTTCGAGAAGGGTCTAGGAGGAGTATAGGGGGAATAAATGGGTTGTGACGATCTTGAAGGCGACAATGATTGCGGTGGCGGCGGTTGAGAAGCCGATAATCCTGGAGAAGGAGAACTAGAACTACCGCCACTGGAGGAACGACTCGAACTTTCACTTCTTGCACTTGTGGATGCAATCGGTCCTCTAGATACTCGGACCGAAGAGTCGCCAAAATCAAAATCTCCTTCAAAAACGCCTTCCTCGACGAGAGCCTGGGCTTCCTGTGCCTCGCGAGCTAGGGCTTCTTCCCTACTCAGCATGAGAACATATTCCACAGCTTCGACTTCATCTAACCCAAGCCTTGCCAAGTCCTGTCGCTGTTGACGTTCCCTCCCGTAAACCTTTCGCATGTGCTGCGTTTCAGCATCGTGCTCGTGCATAGAATCCGATATGAGTTGATTGAGCATATGATGATCTAGTAAAAAAACATACGCGGCCCTCAGTACGATTAACTCCCAACTAAAGATAGAAAATGAAATGAAACGAACCATGCCCTTTAGCCACCGTCGTCCCTCTAGCTTTCTTCTTCCCAACCTTCCTCGCTTGCATCTTATTACTCTTGGGTACCAAATCCGCTTTGAGCCCCAAAACCCGATCGCCTACAGTCGCTACCATAACGTCCTTTTCAGGGCTCAACAAAATCTTCTTCACTCCTTCATTTGTCTCCAAGGCTGAGGTAGTGAGCCCCCCACCACGATGTCGGATCGGGAACGTTCGTAACCTTTCAAACGTGTATCCATCAAACACGGTGGTATTCCCGGTTGAAGATCCTGTTACAAGTGTAACGGAGTTCCAGGCTAGAGCAGTGACGCTTGAGCCGTCGGTGTGAGCTTCGAATTTCCGAATAGGGCCGACGGAAGAGATCGTCTGGGTGGTTGACTGAGGAGTACTAGGGTATGGGTATACGCACACCCAACCTAGACTCGTTCCCGTGAGGATGAAACCCGTTTCACCGTTGTGATCTGTTGTACACAGACAAGGAAAAACAGAGGTGACCGTGCCCATAACCGAGTCCGGATCTTTGAATCCGATGATGCTGGGCTGGGGAGTAGGCACAGACGAAGGTGGATTCTCTAATGGAATTGCAATACGATAGAATTCAGGATGGGAATCATAGGACACTGTGACGTAAACGAAGTCGGTGTTGGTAAGGACATCGACGTGTAAAGTGGTGATGATGGGATCGGTTGGTATCCTATTGGGCTCTTCTGGAGTTTTGGCCTTGACAGGACACGGGACCTTGACCTTGGTCCCACGAAGCGTCGAAAGCTCGCCTGGGTCTGCCGTGGTTATTGCAACAGTCCATACCATCAGGTCCCCGTTGCTCATACCAGCAACGACGAGGGTATCAACCTTGGTGGTCCCCAAACGAACAGCAACGGGATAATCTGGAATAAGATATTCCGACGTCCAAAGACATCGGAGAGTCTTTGCATCCCAGATCTTGATGCGACCATCCTTAGCGCCTGAGGTAACCAAAGCTCCTGCATCGTCCCAAACGATATTCATCACTTCCCCTTCGTGCTGGTCCTGTACGGAACACCTCACCAACTTGGCCGCAGATCTAGTGTTCGTTTCCATCGTCTTCGCAGCAATCGACACCGCAACTTCACCATTCCTCGTACCCCAAGCGATCTTGGCCGTCCCGCCATCTGAAGTCATCGTACAAGCAGTAACATTAGGAGCAAACTCGGTATTTGGATTGCCTACTCCCAATCCAGTCCCAGCCAGAGACGGGGACAAGAATCCCCGGAGGAGTCTACCGGTTAACAAGAATGAACGTGAGACAATGCCATACTTTAAGGAGGATGCCAATAGGGATGTAGTGTTCGTATTCTGACTTCGTAACAAGTGAATATCAGATACTGAGGAATGCACGGGAGAGTATGTGATGGTTTGATTTCGTTGTGACTCCCAACGCCTAGATACGATATCAGTCAGCTTCAGCAGATGTCACTGGGCTCGGAAGACCGCAACTATACCTTCGAAGATTACAGCGAGCTACGTATTCCTTAGCCCAGGATGACTCAGATCTCCTGAGCAAGAGCCCTGTGGACGAATCCAAGTCTGCTTCTGGTTTGATACCTAAAAAGTTGAGTAGAAAAGCTCTCCGCCAGGTATGGTCATCCCTGACATGCTCATTGAAAAGCTTGTTCACCGCTGAGAGAGAAAGGAGGCTGGCTGGGTCAAGATAAGAAGTGACATGAGTGAGATTCTCTTTGGCGAGGACGTTAATTCCATATTGATTCGAGGTTTTCTGTGATAATTGCTGGGTGGTTGTTTGCGACTCTTCTGTTTTTAGGGATGATTTAGGGGAGCTATAGGGCATAAAACAAGTGAAGAATTAGAGCTTCAAAGGGTTGAGCGCACACTGGGGCGCTGATGGTGGTGCTGGTTCAAGAGTGTTTCATGCTCGCTCTCAACGGAAAATGTCATAGCTTAGTCAGCAGCTGATTCATTCCACCCGTCCACTGCCAGTGCGATTCCGAACCTTCTCGACTCGTGCGCGTAAAGCCTCGTATAGTCTTATTTTTCGAACCCTTTCATGTCCAATTTACTCCTGGAAACACGCATCTTCTTGCGATACACGCTCTGATACACGGCGGGGCGTGTGCAACAGAAATTTTTTCTGATTTGGATGAAAGTTCAAGCAGGGGGAAACGGGCTCAACAAAACGTTTACTACTTAGTACGTACCCCGGTGTCGGCGTCGTGACTTGACGACTTGACGTGACAAGGAGGTGCAAGGAGGGAGACGTCGTACAAACGTTCACCGGCACCTCTTTCTTGGTTAATCATGTTTCTTTCCGACGCTTTTGGTGTACGGATGGCCGGGACAGTGAGATACTGCACAAGCTTGCCCAAGATTGTACAGTGCCTTTCAACGTGTATCACTTGAATTCGCGGCACCTGGCAAGCCCCCCACGCGAGGACGTGCGCCGCGTAGGCTCCTCCACCGCAATCAAGTTGTAACTGTGTGCTCTTTTAAATCTGATTCATCTGAAATGGTTCCCATATATCGGGGGCGGAAGGATCCTAGGTAGCAAAGTTCGAATGATGTCAAGCTCAGTCTACGCTCACGACCTCAGCCGTTCCTACAACTACTCCTAGGCGGAGCCTAATATTCCCTTCTTCATTCTCTTTTCTTTACGAATCGTTCGTTTTTCGAGTCAATCCATAAATTAACGATGAAGTTCTCCATTTCACCACCGCATCCTTCTTCCTCGTCAACGCTACGGTTTCCTTTACTGAACCCATCAACCGCAGATCGAGGGTTGGAGGTTCTTTTGGAAAATTGTCTACAGGTGATCACAAGGTGAGTCATTTCATATCCACGGTTCGATAGTAGCGGAATCTTCCCATTTTCGAAAAGGTGATGGACACAAGAGCACTCGGCTACCTCGCTGGAATCTGGGGCTGTAGCAGCGACCACTGCAACTGCCAACTGCGACAACGACATCGAGGTGCGAGGATTCACTTTCACCTTTGTCCTCGTTCGCAAAAGTGGACTGATCCGTGTTATTTTTCATTTGCACAAAATGAATTCTTATTCTGAACCAGAGCTTAAAGCTTGAACTTGAAGGTCAGGACCTGGAGATGGGTCATCCGCCTCAAAAAAAATGTCATATATTGATCCGGTGCTCCGTTTGAACTCCTGTCTACAGGGAAGAAGCGCTTTCAAGGCCGTCGACTTGTTTGCGGACCTTGGTAAAATTGTGAATATCATCACCGGATTGTCCAAGGAAGATAATAACGAAATAACTTTAATAAGCGTTCGGTTGTCTGATTCTCCCTACGGTTCCTCTTCCCTTCCCCCTCCCTTTAACATTACGAAACTGGGGGGCTCGCTCCGCATTCACCCAACAAACTGTTTCCCGACTTCGTCAACAACACCCTGATTATTATAGCACTAGTAGGAATTCGATATCAAGGTGAGCCTTCCGTCTCCTCCCCCCGCACACAGCTCGTTTTGCTAATCGCCTCTTTCCCCCCTCGTCTTCTAAAGATCGGTGGGACCATCGGATATGAAATCTACTTAAAGGTGGTGTGTTCAATTTGGACGGTGATGGCGGTTATTTGAACGCGGGTGTATTCATATCGGGCCACGAGCATACCGATGTCATCTTATTTCGTAGTGGGCATTTCAATGGAGGCTATTTCGATAGAAATAACAAGAGTGTTACGTCCGGGGCATCTCAAGAGTTGAATGATTTTGTATTGTCGGAAATGGAGTGTCAAGGTTCGAGTCACGCTCACCGAAAGACTGTGTCACTCAGGTACCGCGAACTCTTTTTCTCTTCTGAATAGTAAGTACAAGTAATACAGTGATGTATAGTATAGTTTTTACTGTTGACAGTGTAGTACAAGGATGTCGATAACTGGTACAGCATATTGGGGTATGCAAAATCATTCAAGTCTGCTTAACCTTTGATTCCCCATACTTGACCCTTGCGCGTCAATGTGCGCTTTGAGCTCAACTACTGCTTGAGATCTTCCCACAACAGCCCATTCAACCAATGCCCGTTCCGAGAAAGGACGAACTATAACAAAAAGAGGATTGTTAACTTAGAGTTTAGTCTCCCACCACAGCTCCGACACGGAACAAGTGACTCACCTTGAACGCCCCATGGCACTTCCAACTCCGCCCTAATCTTCCTGCCTCGTACGCCACCAGCTCACTCCGGATGTAACTCTCTGCCGAAGAGTGTTTATCTTCTGACTGGTACCAAGCCGAACCTTGTGCACCAGGCGCCGGGAAGAATCGATCATCGTAAAGTTTTACGTATAACTTGGACGGAGTATGAGTATCGGGGAGTACAACATCTCCAATCGATACGAGTTTGCATCGATATCCCAATGAAGGGTCATCTTGACTCGAAGATAGTGATTCAAGGAGCTGGAGTTTGAATATCCGAGATTCAAGAAGCTCCAACCCAGCGTTTGCTTTAGTGGCTCTACTGTCACTTTGGACGACCCTGGGGAATTCTGCTGTTGCTGCGGGCTCTGCGACCAAGAAATCCCCGGTGTTGATCATCTTGGTCTTCACTAACGATTGATTCTTCAGGTTCCACTCCTTCCACCTCGAAAACTGTCCTGCGTGTCGATGGTCTGTGCGAATCGAGTATGAACTGAAATCTGAGTGACGTTTACGCGTCAGAATGAGATATTCGTCGGATAGAGTGTTGACATTGGGTTCGGAGTTGTTCGGGGCCGTCAGAGAGGGTGTGATGAGCAGGGGGTTGGGGGATTTACGAGCCATCGCCGTGCCAGCTGAAATGCTCGTTTTTGACGAGACGACTGATCTGGGAAGTGAGAGTGCCATGGTGTATGTGAGGGGTGGGGTAACAATAGCCTGGGGGTATTGAGGGGTCTCAAGTTGCTGTGTACAGGTTGGAAGTCAGACGGGGTATTTAAACTCCAACCCGAGACGGTAGGAACGTCTGTGTCTATAGCAATCAACATGTCAGGTGGTTCGTTTCGGAATATTTGGGGCTGTCGAATGTATGGCAGCCTAAAGAATCACCAAAAAACAACACAATTATACATCTGCGACGTCGCCGGGAAGGCTGTACCCCAGAGGTACACGTCTGTCTGCGCCTTTTTGAGACTTGAGCCTGTTATTTCTCAATTACATACGGACCAGGTGGAGATAGAAATTACCCACCAATCAAGGCCAGACCTAGATGTAACTGGTCGGGATGGCAAGGCCAAGAAAGAGGAGGGAGATGACCCACTTTACGGCCACTGTACGAGACATCTGTGACCCAGTAAAGTGTGGGAGTAGGATCACATCGCAGTGGGGAGATCTATCTAAGTAGAGCGGGAGCGTAGTCGGAAGTGTCCCAAAATATTCTACTTGGTGGTCAGCTGAAAACTCAAAGGTACCAGTGACCTTGATTTGAGTTAACAGCTGCTATTGACATTGCTGTGCCTGCGCAGACCGCTGGGAGGTGAACCTGAAGAAGCAGATTTGTCTAGGTCTTGAATTTTCGAGTCCCACCGTGACGGACCAGCACCGTAGAGAACAATCTCAGCATAGGCAGGCATCATTTTCAGAAAATCCACCTCTTTCAGGAACCTCCTTGAAAAAAGTATGTATCCATCAAGATGCGATTTAGAATCTGATCAAACGGAATCCCTCAAAGCCTCCGAGAGGCCTGGCCATAGAGATACGTCTGACCCAGACTCTCTGGATAAACAAAGACCAAGGCCCTTTTCCATGTCGTGCCGCAGATTTGTATCGTCAAATGTCTTCAATCTTTTATTGTCTAGAGTAGCTAGAATGATACAGAACAACTTCATCGCGACATAGATATAACTATAAGGGTACGATGCGTTATAAAAAAATGATGAGTACCGGATGGGTAGTGATACACGTTGAGTGAGCATGCACGAAAGGACGAAATAAACAAATTGAGACCATCGAAACCCGAAAGCAAGTGAAACAACGAAAGCAGAAGAGGGGGGAAACAAGCTAGATGAAATGCAGCTTTCATAGATCATCAACAGTCATCCTCTCGACCCCGAGACCCAGTCCGCTTCTACTCTCTCTTTCTGCTCTGGCGTACAGTTCCTCTCTCTTCTGCTCATCTCTGGTTAAGTTTGCTAGCGTCAACAACGATTCCGCTAGTAAATCCTGCAGTTCATCATCTTCATCCTCCTCCGCCTCCTCCCCCTCTGCCGTCTCCTCCCCGACATCTTCCTCTGTTTCGTCACTGGATGAAAGTTTCCGAGCCTCACCGCCAATATCATCGTCATCCGTATCCTCTCTCTTCCTCTTCCTTGTTAGCTTCTTTTCCTTTTCTTTCCCCTTCCCCTTTCGGTTTTTCTCCCAGTCTTTCTTCTCCATCTCTCTTCCCCTCCTAGCCTTCTCAAAGAATCCTACCGCCTCAGTCAAGAATTCTCTCGCTTCCTCTGCATCCTCACTGTCGAGTACATCCATCTCCCCCCTCTCCAAAGCATCCTCGAACTGCTCGGACAACGCAGACCCTGCAATCAAACAGCATCGCCCTCTTGCATGATCAATTCTCTCCGCGTAGCAATGAGAAGGCGAAGAAGACTCCATCTTCATCTGATCGAACACGGAATCGGCCCACGAAGCCCAATACCGTCGTTCTCCAGGGTCTGAGAGCTTTTCAGATACCAATAAGACTTCAGAAGCGATGGTGAAGAGCTCTTTTGCTCGAGAGAAATGTTGGTTTGGAGAGGTGGAGGATGATGAAAATTGAATAGACGCGTGTTGTTCAGGATGGGGCATATGAAATATCCCTCGACTGAATTGATCCATTGCAAGCTTCAACAACTCATTTGGACTTGCGGTCGTCAAGGACATTCGTCCCGTCACAGGTGGTCGGCGTTGGGCGATAATGCTGAAAGGGCTGTCCGGTTCCCAGTTAGGTTCTAAAGGTTGAGTCTGGTAGACTGGCTGGGACGTGGATGTCGTTGCATTCTCCCGAGGGCTCTCCTCACTCTTATCCCTGTCTTTAACGATTCTCTCGTCTGCAAGACAAACAAGCGTCCTCCCCCACACAATTGCCATTCTCCAATCCTCTGGTGCTTCACATGCCCCCAGCCCATGGGTCCGCGTCGGTAAGTTCTCTCCCGTCTCAAACACATCCAATGCCGCCATCCAATACGCATTCGGCGAGTTTGGTTCTCCAGGTAAACATAGCGAAGGGTCTTGAGCAATCAGATTCCCAAATAGGAACAGCGCCGTTCCGAAAATGTTGTGGAACGCTGTTGGGAGTTCAAGGCATGTGCTAATGAGAGGGATGATACCTCAGCGATCCTTATCTTCTACCCTTCGAAACAAACGACTCACCATTTTTTGCGTTCCGATGGAGAAGTGGACATCCCAGTCGCAACGGTAGGACTATTGGTCCGTGCTGTCCAATCCTTATGTCCAGTAACCCGCTCATCAGGTGGCGTCCTACTCGGTGAATGAGCTCGAGAGCCTCCTGGGTTCGCAAACAGTGTTGATGGATCTTGATAGTCTTTTTGGAAACGATGACATTCGTGGATAACGCCTCGTATCAGAGGGATAGCTTCTGAGGGTTCGGCAGCTATACGACATGATAATAAATAACAAAGGTAATCACAAGAAGCTGGTGATGACACACTTTCGTACTGCTCAGCAGCAGATGCAAACAAATCCTTCAGATCCTCCCAATCTTCATAGTTAAAAAGGGCTGTAGACCTCCCCACTGATGAACTGGTTGCGGCGACTGAAGAGATGTCCATTATTCGTGTCCGTTTTACAAGCTTCTTTTTTTCTGTCGACTTGGGTTGTTTACAGTGATCAGAAGCAAAACCGAAAGGGTGAAGATAATCTTCGGGTATAGGCGATGGAGGTGGACTGTGAGTAAAATCCCACAGGTAGTTACTGCTGTTGTCGTCGTCTTCGCCGTCGTCGGTCACAGGTGAACTTAGACGAGGTTTCTTGTTGGAAGAAGTGGAGGTACAAGTTGAAGACCGCGAATCGTCGTCGTCAGTATCAGGGTCGTGGTCTTCCCAGAACCGTCGTGAACGTTGTTCGTGGTGGTAGGGACGAAAATTGAGAAAACGTGGTTCTGTTACTGTAAGTGTCACGCGTGCCTTCCACAAGCCCTTCGGTCTCCGTGGCCGTGATTTATTGGCTGAGGTTATCGAGGTCGACGGCGATGGGGAGGGAGGGGAGACGGCGACGAGGAAATTGGTGAGGGACATGGTGGGATATGTTGTCAAAACGGGGCGAGAAATTAAGAAAAAGAGGAAACATACAATCAGTTCCAAGGATTATTTATTCCATGGGGGGCGAAGGAGGGTCCAGAACGCGAATTATGATTTCAACTTACGAGCGGGTTGGGCCAGGCATTGCGTCCAATGATTGTGATTGGCTAGGAACCGTTGACTAGAACACCGCTTGATCAGTCGATCTGTTCCCATTGGCTGCTGGGTCTAGACCCTATTACAACAAAGTACGTCGGTCTATTGTAATTGGACGGCCAATGAAAGCTTTGGCAAACCACAACCTGGGGCCTTCAAGTTTAACACACCCGAGGCAAGTGCTGAAGATGGCTTAGCGGAGGGAAACCTTTCTATCATAGGAATTTCTCCAAACCAACAAACCCACTTTGAATAAACAAAAACCTCAAAAACCGGTCATTCCAGCTGTACTCATGGTACCGTGCTGTCCAGAGTCGGTCTCGATTCTCGAGCCGGAGTCGCCGTGTCGATAGGCTTCAATTCTCAACAAGCTACGACCAATGGCGGACCGCCCTTCGTATTTGTACAAAGACTCCAAGGGGATGTATTTGCCAAAGTAAGGAACCCAGCCAGTCTAGCCTGGTCTATGAAAAAGTATTACCATCGAGTCAGAGTGGGTACGTGATAGATCCGGCTTCGCAGGAAGGCTACCTTCCGGTCGGTAGGAATGAAGAGAGCGCTGACGATGAGGTCCCAACAGACTACCAGAACCAATTGAAAGCAAAACGCCGTAAGCTGGTACTTACGGCCATCATCGGGAGATTGCAGAAAACTTGGACGTTTTGCTGTCCGGGTCAGCTGTCTAACTGGCCATTTGGGATCAGATACCCCAGGGCGGGTCGATGGCGAGACGAGCTTGAATCGGATAGGTTGCGTCCGTCAGCGAATCATAAGCTGACCCAGAGTGGTATCGAGACTTTGACGTTTCATCGAGTTCACATTATTGAGTTGCGAGGTCGCTTTGAAGTTTGGAGCGAGGTGTATCTCCGGGTTAACCGTGAATCATCTGGAAGCGATTTATGCTCATCATCTGCCTTCCAGTCGTATGATGTGGCAGCGGCCCGCACTTGAGTGCTGCTGACCGCGAAAGGCAACACAGAGCAACATCTCATTCACTTAGACCCACAGGCATAATTGGGAACGTGGTAGGACACCGAACGTAGTAGGCCATTGGATGCTATTGGATTATGCAGCAAGAGCGAGGTAACCAGCTCACGACAAACTGATCAGTCGTACATGCGTTGAGATCCGATTGGACAGTGTTCACCACTAGCTACATCCTCTTGCGGAGATTTATTTTCGTCTCTTCAGTCCCTGACCAATGGCGTGAAAGAAGAGTCGATCGAGAATCAGGTAATGAACGGGAACAGGCTCGAGGGAGCAGCCAAAGGAGAGATAACAGGCTGCGCCAGGAGTTTGAACGAAGTTTCCGAGATATCGACAGCAGATGCGAAGAATTAGATGCTCCTGGGATGAGAATCTCTATCTCATCCCCCGTATGGTGATCACTAGGTCAGAATAGAATACCTTTAGGATAGCCCGGTACGTCCATAATTAGGAAGGGACGTACGGTCCGTGCAGGAAGAAGCTTTGCTAAGTTCTCCGAGAACTTTCATCGTTCATGGCGGCCGGGTAGCCATACATTCTAATCGAGAAGCGAGCTTGCCCTTTACCATAAGTAGTATCACTGGAAGATAGAGCGCATCATAGAACCATTCAGATACTCGAGGTTGGTCCCAAAGGGAGGGGTGACCGGTGACGAGTGTCTTCCAGCCGTCAATGCCTCTTCGCATTGCACGAGTTCAATGTTCGCCTCCCAGATCACCTCGATGTTTCTTCCAACTTTTAGATTCGACTTCAAGGTCTTGAGATTTGTGCTCAGCGCTCTTCAGCATAAACACGGCTTCAATGTAGAGGGAATCCTCCGTCGCAGGGAACAGATTTATTATTCTGCGCGACGCTTGCAGGCTGGAAGATGCTTTTGATTGTCCTGTGCGGTTAAAGAAAAAGTCATGAGATTCCGCGGAGAGTTTCTGAGGAGAGAAAGAAGAGCGGCAGAACGTCAATATTAATGAGAGCTGAGAACGCGTCATTCGCACGCTTCGCAAGCGCCTTGTGACAATCCGTGACATCCTTTCGTGACTTTGATTCTGAAATATCCGCCGCCGGTTGGCTGAATACTTACCAGTTCTCAGCTACATTCTCTCCTTTCACGTTCGTATCTTGCAACCAAGATGGACGTCAAATCAGCAAAGTACATATCTGATTCTGCTTCTCTTATATTTACTCACTTGACCCACCGCAGACGAAGGAAACTGACCGACAAAACTCTCCCGAACGTAATACTCCAAAACCCTGAATTCGCGGACGACTCCAAAATGTATCAAAGTCTGTTGGACATGGAGAGGAAGCTAGACTGGACGACGACGAGGAAGAGAGTAGAGATTCAGGATACATTGTCGAGGACACCTACCGTGCGTGGCTTTCTTTACCAAGAGCTGAAACGACTGACAAAAAAACGCGTTTGGCCTTGCCCGACACCTCACAGACAACACGAACACTACGAATATTTCTGAGTCATACCGTTTCCGGTCAGCCTTGGCAGACAGATGAGCACGCGAATCTGGAAAACGGAGAGAACATACCTGCGTGGCAGTTCAAAATTGAAGGACGGCTCTTAGAGGTCCGTGGTTCTCCCCCTGCGCATGCGAATCTTACATACCAAGCCCCCAATCTTTGCTCTGAAAAGCTTCCTAACCAGCGTGGAAAAGATAAGCCGCCACCGAGAAAGTTCTCGACATTTATAAAGAGGATGGTTATTGAACTCGATCGAGATACGAAGTTGTATCCGGAGAGCAATATTGTCGAGGTGTGTTGTAGGATCTCCTGCCGATGTCTCCTCCTACTTCGGTCCACTAAATCACCTTTCCCTTCTCTCTTTTTCGTAACAGTGGCCACGGGCAACGGGTTCCCAAAATCCTCTCATGGACGGTTTCACTGTTCGGCGCACTGGCGATACACCGACAACCATGAGGGTTGTCATCTATCTCGACCATTACCCAGAGCATTTCAAGGTCGCACCTGAACTAGGTCGGTTTTCATCCCATACTCGACTTCGCCAGCAGACATGAGTTGAACTCAAAATTTGCCATTATGGCAGGCAACATACTCGCCATCAAAGAAGAAAGTCGGTTAGGTGCCGTACAGGCTCTGTGGAACTACATAAAAATCAACGGGTTGCAAGACAAGGCAGACAAGAGGATGGTTCATGCAAATGCAGAACTGAGGCCGGTGCGTGCTTCTGTTTTCAAATTGGAGCCGTCACTTACAAGAAATGTCCACTAGATCTTCGGTGGCCACGAGACCCTTCCTTTTGCGAAACTTCCTGAAGTCCTTACGCGATATTTAATGCCGCCTGAACCCATCTTACTACATTACCAAATCGATCCTTCGATGCCACCTCCGGAGAGGCCTTCAGCGTGGGATGTGGAGATTAAGATGGAAGATACTTCCGCGAAAACAAGGATGGGCATGTTGATACACCCAAGCAAAGAAGCAACACTTCAGATCGCTAAGATGGATGAAGAGGTGTGTCGTCGCTGCCAGGGTTTCCTTTATATCTTTCCTCGTAGACTTACCTCAAACCGAAAACCAGATCGCATTGTTAGCGCAATCCATACACAACTCGCACCTAAAACGAACTTTCCTACAGTCATTCGCGAAGGATCCAGCCATGTTCATTCAAACGTGGTTAGAGAGCCAGTCGAGAGATCTAGAGACGATACTCGGAAGTGGGCCTACGGATGGGTTGACCGTTCGGCAAGAGGAGTTGAGGAGGAGCGAGTTCTTTAAGTTACCGTGGGTTGAGGAGGTACATGTTTTGTTAATTTTGGCCTTTCTTCCGTTGCCCCATATCCTTGTGCTGACCGATTCCTCGTTAGGCGGTTGCGGTACAGGAAGGACTCAGACTGGCGGCAAAACAAAATCAACAATCGACGATGTGAGTGGTTCGTTGTGTGGATGGGTGGTTCTGGGGTGGAGTAGGACGCTGGACTGTTAACTTTATCTCAGTGTATGTATTGTGACTCGTCTGTTCTTCGCTATCTTTTGCATGGTGTATTACTTTCTAATTGTTCTCTATCACTCACGGATTGCGCTCGGAGCTTCTTCACTAAGTTCACGATATTAGGCTCCGCCCTATCTGAAATACCGCCAAAGATCTCAACGCATCAACCACACGAAGTTATATTGTTTGTTCGCATGGTGGTTATATCCCTTAGGTAAATGGAAAGATGTCGGGGGTCAATGACCTTCCGTGACGGGGCCAGCATCTGAAAGAAATAGGGATATCAAGGACGGAATGTTCAAAAAGTTCCAATCGTAGAGTGGTACACAGGTATTCGCTACTCCAGGAGACGGTCCGTTAATAACCTACACTCGTTTGAGCCACTCACCACTAAAACTAGCGATATCTTATTCCAACCAGGAAGTACGCATGCACACCCACAAACACGTGAAATTCAGAAGTATGGATGGTCCCCTTCCCGAGTTACCACACGTCAGTTCAGCGGTTATGCTCGTTTATCCTCTGTTTTTTCTGTCAAACAGGCGAATTAAACTCAACAGGAAGGCGCAAGGGCAACGCCCCACTCATCGAACCCGTCCCTCGAACTCATAATTTCGAGTACTAGGCGCGTATTTATGTTGTTGGATTTGGGTCGAAGGCTCGGTCACAGGGCAGGCAAGTCGTGAATAAATCAGCCTTCTATCTGAACCAGGTCCTCCTGACAACTTTCCCTCCAATTCTCTCGTCTGAATACCCGCCAGAGGTGAAACGTCTCACGTTTGAGCGCCTTGTGTCGAGTCTGTATAGACTGCCTTTAGACTTTTGCATTCGAAGCAGGTTTAATGATCTAAAATCAGAAAACCCGGATGTTTCATGTGTCGAGGAATGTAATGGGTTTACGAAGGGCATCGAAAACCACCATACGATTCCTGGCAGTCTCCTGACCAGAAAACTCACGAATCATTCATTTAACCGCCTTCTCGCATGCTCAGGTATAAAAGTGACGTAGTTGTTGATTATTCGTGCACCCATTTCAATGGGCATTAACTTCACGCTCCTCCTTCTGAGTGCCTTGAGCCTCGTATGCGCTCAGACCGTCAGCCTTGATTCCTCCATCTTCTACATTGTCAGCCGTGAGTTGATGTTTTTGTTTGATGGTAATGTGCTCACTCTCACCCTCTTCAGTCCCAAAAGGCAAAGATACGGGATGTAGCCCTCTCAAGAACATGTTGAGTAACCAAGGTTGCGATCAAACCACCCAGGATCTTTGGGTATGCTTCGACCTTCGAAGCAAATTGTTTTATTCACTCACGTTTCTAGTATACCGATGACGGAACTCATAATCAGCGATACCGTTTTGTTCCAGTTCCTGGAATGGCTGATACCTTCAACATTGTCACGGGTAATGTTTTACTTGATTGCTCGGTTCCACTTATAGCTCACATCCACTCAAGGCTGTGCACAATATCTCAGTTGTCAACCTTGCGGGGGCAAGACAACGACCGACCTCTTTAACGTCGATGACGGTAGTGGCCGCCAAAGGTTTCGTCCAAGTCTACTCGATTTTCCAAACACCTATTGATTCAACCCGGACAGATGGGTGTTGACTCCAGTATCTGGTGCTGCGAATACCTACACAATCCGTGTTGCGGGAGGACGGGACGCATCTTGCGGTGTTTATCTTTCCACTGGCTCTGCTTGCGACGACACATATGTCGATTTGTTCACCCAGGACGATGGGTCTGGTAGGCGTTTTCTGGCATGCCCTGGGTCTCGTCATCGATTGAACGGAACATCAGGTCGACAACAATGGGCTCTGACACCGATTCCTGTTCAGGGTGGTTCTTTACCATGTAAATTCGCACTTTTTTTTCGTTTTTCGTTTCGGACGGCTGAATAGTTCACAGTGGAACCGTTCAAGTACAAGGAATTGCCCTTGGGGGCCGTCAAACCCACCTCCGACAGTTGGTTAATGAACCAGCTACAAGCCCAGGCAAACGGTCTTCATGGACACCTTCAGGACTTCTGGGGTCCCATTCAGAATTCGAAATGGATCGGCGGTTCTGACGATTATAGCGCTTTGAAGTACGCTCGATATCTTGCTCACACGAACAAAATCCTGATTTGTTTACTTCTTAGTGAGGCAGGCTCGTACTGGTGAGTTGGCCAGATGCTTCCCCGGGATTTTCACACTCATGTTTGTGTCTGAGGTTGAATGGCCTTGTTCCAACCGCTTTCCAAACGAATGACCAGCGTCTCTTGGGTTCCGTTGGCTCTTGGATCAACTACATCCTTCAGCACCAAGGTTCAGATGGGTGGATTGGTCCCGACAGCAATCCACGAGTGTTATGGGGTCGATATCCCGCTTTGTTAGCCATAATGGTTTGTCTAGAGTCTCAAAATGAACGGTGCTTTGCTCAAAACAACATTCCTCGTAGCAATATGCTCAAGCCAACTCGACTGCAACGCCAACGATAGTCGATAGCTTGCAGAGATTTTTTGTGGGAATGAATAATATGCTGAACAACGGAGGAAGCGGATTGGAGGAGTGGGGAATCATGAGATGGTATGAGCTCGAGATTCTGTGCTCTGTCACTTACATTGCTTACGCTTGCGCACTGTAAAGGCAAGATGCGTCCATTGTAGTCCAATGGCTTCTGGACAATCACCCCAATGGCCAGGTATGTCTTTTGAATTATGGACTTGGTAATATCATCGTATTGACGATCCCCCTATCGGATACAGGAATCTGTGTACACTAATATCCTAAATTTACTACGTTATGGAGGTGCAAACTGGGTACAACATTGTGCCATTCTCTGTTACCAGAACGATCTCAGAGTGTTTTAGAAAGGTATTTTCACCGACGGTAACTTTCCAACTGGTGCAATCAATCGAGTAGATATTAAAGCGCACGGTAAGCTCAAAGTCACTCTAGTGTATGGTCGCTTGTGATGCACTCTCATCAGGTGTAAATGTTGCACAAGCAATCAAATCCGAGGCAGTCGCATATCGATTCAGTCATGATTCTTCTGACTTGGATTCCACACGGAAACGCATAGACCTCATCGAACAGTATCACGGGCGCGTGAGTGGCGTGTTGGCTGCCGATGAGCATCTCGCGGGCCTCCATCCTGCCAGGGGATCGGAATTGGTAGGTCTTTCGAGGTTGCGCATCGATAAGTGGGCTAACGGCCTCTTTTCCAGTGCACTGTGGTGGAGCAGCTGTACAGCTATGAATACGTATACTCCGTACTTGGTGACAATCAGTACGCAGATAAGGCTGAGAGGCTTGCTTTCAATGGTGAGTGCCCTTTCAAACCGGATAGAGTTCATTGAAAAATAATTTTGTTTGGCCCTCAGCGTTGCCCGGGACTTTGACGGATGACATGTGGGCACACCAGTATCTTCAACAGGTAAATTGATCGCACATCATGATTAGTGCAAGATAGATGCTAATCCGAGCTATTCGTTAGAGCAATCAACCCTGGGCGAGGCATATGGACCCCAGTGTTTTCGCCACAGACGGCGTGAGTCCTGCGTTCTCTCAATCCTGTAGTCAATCTTATCCATCTTCAAATAGCCCGGTGCGTGCCAATTACAAGCTACTCAGCCTATCTATAGCATGAGCGTATCCATTAACCTTTCATTCAGAGTCAAATACATTTGGCTTGGCGCCGAACTACGTACGTCTCTCAGTGACTAGAAAATTTACATTACACATTGTCTAATGTTCCCTACAGCCGTGTTGTACGGTCAATCATGCGCAAGGATGGCCCAAGTTCATTGTATGTTCAAGTCCAACAGAACATGTTACGATATATGATAGATGACTGACTGGATGCCGCAGAGCCATGCTTTTATGACCTCTTCCGATGCTTCTACTCTCTATCATGTCCTGCTCTCCCCTACCACAGTGTCTACTACTCTGTCTGGGAGCAACGCGGTGACGGTTACCGCTCGAACGAATTACCCCTTCAGCTCTCAGATCCAATACGACACATCCGGTGCCAAATCCTTCAACTTCGGGGTTCGCGTGCCAGGGTGGATCTCGGGCTCAGTCACCTACTCCGTCGATGGCGGTAGTCAGCAGTCAGGATTTGCCAACAACGCTGGTTATATTATCATCACTGTCCCGTCAGGATCTCACATTATCGTTGTGAATATCCCGATGAACATCCAAACCCTAAACGGATATAACGGGTCCAAAGTTGTAGCGCGAGGTCCATTGGTCTACTCAGTGGATGTCCCCTTCAGCACAACCGTCCTCAACACTTATGCAGTATGTTTACATTCCTACGCTCGATCGGGAACTATATACCCACCACCACCATTTAGCTCAACGCGAAAGACCTGCGCTTTGATCCCACATCTTCTTGGCAATACGCGTTTGACGTTTCGAGCTTGAAATATAGCGGGGACGCAACGACTCTCCAGCAACATGTGTGGTCAAATAGCGCTGCGCCTGTGTCGATTAGTGCGAATGCCTGTGTCGTCGACTGGAACGAAGCTACCAATACAGCAGATCAACCACCGAGTTCCCCTGCAAGCTGTAAAGGTGCTCGACAGCAGATCAAACTCATTCCTTATGGTGCAGCGAAACTACGGGTGACGGAGATGCCAACCCTGTAGTAAATTTACAGTGAGCTGTAGCCTGTCACATTTGACAAACGATGTCAGTGATTTTTGTGTATACATAGCCGACCAGTTGAACTAGTTTCCAGACCAGCTGGTCGCAAGTGTAAGAACGTTAGAAATGTGTTGAAGTGTGTGGTCAGTCTTCTCACGATCGCCGTAACGTATGAATACCTTTCTCTTCTTCGTGGCAAGAAACGAGCAGATCAAACCCTTATGGTGGAGGAGCGAAACTACGCTAATCGACACATAATTGACCGTCGAACGAGCTCGATTACTATCATTTTCGTGGTCTTTTGGCCCTTTTAAGATTTCTATCCTCGTAATGGAGAATGCGTTCGATCTTCGGAAATCAGGGGGGAAAACCTGGACCGAGATTCGGAGAATCGTCCGAATCAATCTTATCTACTCGGGTCCATAAAAGATTAGATAATAAAACTGCAATCACGATTACATACATACATAATCACGTGTCCTTATTGTTCTGGCACAGCCACATCAAAATTCCCACATCCCATTGCCGCCGGGAGGGCATCATGATCTCCCCTCCTTCGACTGTTGCTTCACCTCAGACTGTAATTATCCTTCTCAGATGTTGCTCAAGGTATCATTCATCTAAGCGCCTGCTATTTGACACTGAACTGACTTACCAAGACAATAAAAAAAGAAACTCCAGGAATAATTGGAAAGGGAGGAACGGAGGACAATGAAATCCGGGGACAATAAACAACATGCCCGAAAAGACAACAATGGAAAGAGTGGCTACAATGGCCACGATGAGCTACAATAAATAGTGGCACAGACGAGTCTTTGGGCCTTCCTTCTCAACGTCCACCGTTAATCCCTCCACTCGAGCTGTTACCATGGCAGATCCAGCTTTTCCCTACTTCCCCATCCTCGCGCTACTCACTTCCATCCTCGTACTTATACCACTTCCGTGGCATCTTCAGCAATGGAATGCCGGAACCTGTCTCTTTATGCTTTGGTCGTCAATCATTTGCCTGATTTCATTCGTTAACTCGTTGATTTGGCATGGAAATGTGAACAACATAGCGCCGGTCTGGTGTGATATCTGTCAGTCATCCCTTTCTTGATTGTTGGAATAAACTCTGAAGCCTCGTACTTAGCTTCACAGATCATCCTAGCATCTAATGCTGGGATCGCAGCTGCAACCGTTTGTATCAGCCGAAGGTTGTACATGATCACAGCGCTTCGGGGTTTCTACGCCACTAGAGAAGAGGTAAGACGGTTATGTCTCTCCTGCTATGTCACTCGTTATTGATGATTTTTTCAGAGACGTCGTGCTCTCGGAAAGGATCTAAGCATCTCAATAGGAATACCTGTTCTCGTTTGTATTCTTCGTGAGTAGTTGACACGTTTCTCGACCGATTAGATTTCTCATTCATTGCAAAGATTTCATTGTTCAGCCGTATCGGTTCGACATTCTGGAGGACATCGGCTGCTATCCTTCGACGTATAACTCCATCCTCGCCTATGTCTTGCATTATATGTGGCCCATTGCCATGGGTTTAATCTCATTTATGTATGGCTGTAAGTTCTGACTCTTGCCCACTTCGACCTTCACGTCTAATTTTGCGTCATACGTAGGTCTCGCACTCCGTCTCTATCACATTCGCCGTGCAGAAATCTCACGCCTAATGGCTGGAGGCAAACAAGACTCGACGTCTCTCACCGTATCGCGTTACTTCCGCCTCATAATCCTCGCATTAATCCACGTCATGTGTACTATTCCAACTGGTGCATTCGCAATCTACTCCGGTGCAACAAAGATGAATCCACAAGATAGCCTAACTCACCGTAACTGGGAAAGAGTGCGGACCATCTCGAGCGAAGAATGGAGAGGCGATGTAATCTGGCAGGGAATGGTCGAGATTAACCGATGGATGGCAGTCTTCTGCGGACTGGTCTTCTTTTTGCTATTTGGCTTTGCCGTGGAGGCTCGAAAGAGTTATTCCACGGCATGGAAGTGGTTGGTCAAGAAAGTGCAGAGACGTGATGACCAGCTACCCCGCCACAGACCCAAGTGGAAGACTTGGAGCCACCTTAGTAGTATGAGTGGGAGTACAGTTGTTGGGTAAGTTCAATCTCTTTTGCAACCAAGCTCTTGACTAATGAGACATTGCTACCAGCGATAACGACACCTTCAGCGTCAAGCGTTTGTTGTCCAAGTCTTCACCACCCTCTGCCCGGTCATCGAAAGTTGCTTCCTTCACTTCAACCATTAAACCCTCCACCTTCGACACTCAAGCACCCAAATCTGTTCGTAATTCGGAATACGAAGACGTCCAACTTTCTCCAATCTCTGCCCCTTCTCCGAGCAGCAGTAGTTCAAGCGCTGCCAATACCCCCAGCACGTCCTTCACTCCCTTGCCTATTCCTGATCACAATCACCCTCGAACCCACACGCGAAACTCCTCGATCATGTCATTCAACCCCAACACCGGAACCGTTCAACCGCTCATTAATATGAATCATGATACCACCGATGTCGAAGCTCATGGCGGCCAACGAGATGATAATAACGATCATGATGATGACGGAACGATCACTTATTATTTCGATCCAAAATACGGACTTCTTTCGAAGAGGGATTACGACACTATATATCATCCTCAAATACCGAGCACTGAACATTAATTACCTGTACGAAGCCCAGGAGGCTCTTGATACGATACGATACCATGTACATTATGGACTACTAACCACGTGTATCCATGCATTAGATATAATCTTTTTTGTAGCTGGATGTAGTCTTACTCCATGTATCGATAACTTTTCGATTTTCTCTAGTAATCTATTTGCTTATTGATTTTATTCACGATGTTCCACTTGGTCTGTTTTCTTTGTTTGAGGTCAGAGGACTGACGAATGCCAGTTGCTCGAAATCGTACAATACTGTACTTATCTGGGAGCGATAGAAAAGCTTTGGATCGCTAAGTAAACGATATTAAATATGTATACGGGCGAGAATCCGGGAGGAAAAAGGTAATCAAAAGGTATAGGTGTCCGTTGACAGAGGGGGCAATACAGTTAATTAAAGGACCGAACGTAAGACGTGAGGGAGAAAAGTAGAATATACCTGACACTGTGACACAGACAGCGCTACCGATCGAGGAGATAAAAAGAGGTCCGTGTTGCTACGCTACAATCGTTTGAGAGCCTTCTTCCTCTTCTCTGCATTTGTCGCCACCGTTCCGGTAGCTGCTCTTTTGACTGCTTTAACCGGAGGTGCTGTGCCAGCCACGCCACCTTTGGCCATGGTCGTCGTGGTTGTAGTTTTCGCAGTGGAGTCCACGTTCGAGTCGGCTGTGCTCAACGGAGCAGGTGAAGTATGTCTTTCCCTGTGCAAGTCATCCACCTTTTCTGTAGATATATTGGACGGTGATGACGTCAAGGGAATAGTCTGAGTTGTTGGTGCAGGGGATAGAGATTTACGAGGTGCGGTTGGTGTGGACAGGGAAATGGGGAGAGTGAAGCCTGGTGTAGGGGCGTTGGCGGTCACTATCAATGGGGCGTTGGAAGTGGGCTTGGAGGGTGAAGAGGAGGCAGAAGTGGTCGTCGAAGCATTGGTAGAGCTCCCAGCGTTCTGTTGTTCCTCGGCAGACGGTGTATCAAATTCGACCGGTCTAACGCGAGGTGTAGCATGAACACTCGTTATGAGCTTCGCTCGGTCGCAATAACTTTTGTAGTTTTCGAGTAAAAGCTTGCCGGCTTCTTCGTCAAGAGCCGATTCGGGATTGGGATAGATGAGGAGACATTTAACAGTGACCAGTATATGACAAATGCCGTAGCTGGACTTCCAGTCTTTTTTGAGAGTGTTGACGCAGATATCGCCACCAGCAGAGACGTTTGGATGGAAAATTTTAGTTATAAACCAGCCTGTCCGAGGGTGTTAGACGCCACTGTTCGGTCAAGTTGTAAGAAAGTGTCGTACACTTGGGTGGTGCCGTTGGAAACTCTTCTGTGAATCTGAACTTTACTTTGAAGTATCCACCTGCGTATGGTGTGCCGTCTGAGAAAAGGAGAAGTTTTGTGAGGAAAGGCGCGTCCAAAGAGGAGTTGGGAAGCTCACCTGGACCCTGAATAATGCCGGTAACATCTAGAAGATTATCTTCGCTCGTCTGTACGCGTATGCCCTCTGGTGGGCTCTTCTTGAGTTCTCCGATTTCGCGCATGAGCCGACGCATTGCTGCCGGAGAGACTGACTGTTTTCGAGACACCGATGAGCATATGGGAAAAGAGATTCATGATACTTTGCTTACCATCGTTTGGAGAGATAATAAGAATGGAGGTGAGAGGGAGAGAGGCAGGCTGTAGGGGTTGTAGGGACCTGCGCTGGGGCTGGTTAAAGGTTGAAGTTCAACTTGGGAAAATGGCCCGGGCCACGTGAGATTAGTCAGGCAATGCGTCCCGCACGGACCATCGCCGACGCGGAATAATGCTTAGCGCCGGGTGCCCACTCCCTGCCGTCTACTCTCACACACTAGTACTGTAATTTTTCTTCTCCAACTGCCACTCAAGCTGGGACTCATCAAGAGACCATAAACTAGCAGCTGGACCGACAACATCGGTGCCTTCAATATCAGACTCGTATGCGGTGCAAGGCTGGAAGCACGAATAGAACCCACCTGGGTATCTTCTCCTCGACGGACGTGTTCGTGTAAGACTCAGGTTGACGTTCCAAGGTTTGGCCAACTCGTCGACAGGCCTGTAATCTGCTTATAATTGACACCAACACCCGTTCATTCAGCTTTTGAGAGATTGTCTCTCCCTCCACGTTTTTTCCAAGTGCTACGTACCAGCACTGGTGACAATGCCTGCTTGTTTCACGCACTTCATTTGTTTGTCAGGACGACGAGGTCAGTTTTATATCTGAGTTTCAAGCAAGATGTGTTTCCACTTCTCAATCTCGGTCAGTGTCGGTGGGTCGGTGGGTCGCTACCATTGATCACACGTTGACTGCTTGATTTTCGGTTGAAATATGCAGGTCTAGACATTGTGATTTGTTCGAAGCGGGGAGCCTCATAATCAATAGCTCCATCATCCGCTCTGAATGTTGTAAATCCCAATATCGTACCGAGAGTAGTCGTTTGACTGTCTCATGATTGACTAGAATTGCCCGGCTTCCATCCAGGATGGGCTCCAACTAGGAACGGAAAGGGAACTGGATGCTAGCTAGCTAACATATTATTACTATACGGGAAGGTACTTGTTTGGCGTTTCTCAACTCTACCTTTCAACTTTACATCCTTGCCTGGACTTCCGGTACCACAGCAGACCGCGTCGCAGAGGTCGTACCTTTCGGCTTCAAATCCATCAGAGCTTCATCGACGAGCTTCAACACATCACCTGCGCATCCAAACGACAAACTCCACCCGGCACCTCCGTGTCCATAGGAGTGGATGATACGACTGGGCGCAGTACCCGATACAGCTGGCCTCAATTCTCTTTCTACACGGATATTGGTGCCACGGAAGGGACGTAAGCCTTGTGCCATGGGATATTCAGGGTCAAGGCGCGCATTCTTCAAGTCAGGAAGGAAGGCTTCACAACGTGCCTTCATGCGTTGCATAACCGGTGAATCGAGGGTCAAGTCGAGGCTCCATTCGTGGGGTTCCGTGAAACCTGTTAGCAGAGGCACGTCAATTTCCTGTTTATGTTGAGACAAAATTGACATCAAGTAACTTACCACCCATGAGAAGAATGTTATCGTTCCTTGGTACGATGAACACGATCTCATTATGCCTTGCAACATCGGCAGAGATAGTCATGGCAGCCTCGATCTTTGGGAAATGTTTTCCGTCGTTGATAACTCGAATCAGTCCACCTCGGATGGGATAGCAACTGTTATCCCCGGCGGTCTCGGCTCCGGCAATACCCGTGCAGTTGATAATGGCATCCACCCCAAACCTCTCCCGAAGCTGCTGTTCTTGGAACAAGAGATCGCCTTGAATAGCCTCCGTGAACATCTTCCCTCCCTTCGCTTTCACTAGCGCCATGAGCCACGCCATTGCCGCATCGGTGTCAATGACGGGTGCCATAATTTCATACGCATCAACTCCTCCATGGGCCGGATCAATTCTTCTTTTCTCAATCAGACTTTGCCCTCCCCGCTTGAACCCTACAACCCCACTAGCAGCAATTTCCTCCATCTTCTCTCTCTGGAAATCATCCCCATCGACAGGTTCGGGGAAATAGAACGCACTGGGCTTCATCCGAACACCAGCTACAGCCGAAAGCTCTTCATCCGATGCGATAGCGTTCCATATGTGGTACGCGACCATACACCACTTCTTACTATGTTGAAGAGAGATCTTATCGGTATGTTGGCCACATACGGCTGGTGGGTACTCCCAGAGGGCTCCGGCGATTTGGGAGGCTAGACGTTGTTCTTTGCCGAACGAAGCCCATTGTTTGGAGATGATGGTGACGTTGTAACCTTTATCGAGGAGAGCCCAAGATGTGGTGAGGCCGATTACACCACCACCGACGATGAGGATGTGCTTCGAGTGGTTGTTGGGCTTGTTGAGTGGTTCAGGAAGGGGGGTGATGTCGCGCCAGAGAGTCAAAGTGGTTTTGGACATGATTAAAGTGGTTTTAACCGAGAACAGAAGATTGTGAGATGTAAAGTGTGATTTGATGGTTCTACGACAGCTCAAGTCCTGCTTCTTATACCCTCATATAGATTCCAGACTCACAACACGGCGGGGTGTTCTGACGGTCCCGTCCAAACATCCCGAACCCCGACGTCCGATTTGGCGAAGGGTTGACCGAGAATACACCTCGTCTTAACCTCACGCCCGCTGTTCTGAGGATAGGATCAAGGATCATTGGAGGGCCATCCGCTGTGTGCAAGATTGCGAAAGTGAATTAGAATAAACAGGTTCTGCCAGGGAGACCGACGCATTCTATACTTCCAAGGAATTCGAATCATCAAAGTGCGAGGTCTAGGTTGGCTTGAGTCCTTCAGACATGATGTGCCATGAAATATTGTATTGCGTACCTTTTGCCTCTTGACGTCCCTCATCATCCCGCGGGTATTTACCGCCCAACTACAGTTCGACGACTCAATGCGCTTTTTTTCACCAACTGTCAACCTCACTTTTTTCCTTTTTCGACGGCTGACGTAGACAGTTTGGGGGTTTACGCTGGCGGGCTAGCGGGGTTCCCGCAAATCAACTTGTGCCAGTTGTACTAGTTATGATGTATTTCTAGCGTATAATAGGCAACGGTTCCTCGTTCGCACCCAATCATCGCTACCTAGGCCTTCGATTCGCATTGCGTATCTTTGTATGCGTGTATGCTATCACCTGTTCTCCTCTCCTTGAAAGTAATTGTGATGGGTGGGATTTTCGGGTAAGTCTAGACTCGGGGCTCGCGCAGCCAAGAGATTCTTTCTTTTTTACTTTCGAGTTCCATTGTCATTCTGAGTCTTGTTTTTGCGATCTCAAATCGAATTGAGCTTCTGAATGTGATTTGTCCTGTACTGTACGTGTCACTGGTGCGCTAGATGTTAGAGACCAGTTGTTTAGCATCAGCCTTTGTTCACTCCATGACGAATGAAACTTCTCTCCCGCTGATCTCCCACTGGCCACGGCCGCAGGAAATGCGGCGGGTGAGATCTTCAAGTGAGTGCCTAGTTCTGGGATACTTGGCATAAAGCAGACAGAAACGCCTTGTACCAAGTCTCTGACCCGGACTCCAAATCCCCCCATTGCAGCTTTTTTTTGGGAACTCTTCGGACCTTGTTAAAAATAGTGAATAACAATACATGTACAAAATAGCGACGTAAACACAAAGTAAAAAAACCTGTGGTTATGATACAACTTGTTGAATGTTTCGTAGTACATCAGTAGGCCTTTAGGCCTTAGCACTGTCCCATAGCTCATCACACGCAGCCTTATGAAACCTAACCCACAAACCACCCCTCACAAAAAGCGTCAACGCAGCCCCAGGCCACACCTTCTCCTCCTTCTTCCTCTCGCTTCCCTTCCTCGTCCTGTTCGAATCCTTCCACTCCTCAGGGGGCAACGTCCCCTCAGGCTGAACACCCTCCCCAGCCAAACTGAACCCGTCAAACTGCTGTAAAAGCCTCACAAGAAAATACGAAGCCTGGTTATACGCGTAATTCTGTCCTATACAGATCCGTGGGCCAAGACTGAAAGGCATCCACATCGTTGGGTTCTCAACGAATTTTTGAACTCGGTCTCGTTCAATCCATCGTGAAGGATCGAAGCGTTCAGCGTCTGGACCCCAGAGGGATTTGTTGCGCTGGATTAGGAGGGGGAAGAACATGACTGGGGTGCCACGGGGGATGTAGAGTGGGCGGGGGTCGGTAGTTGTGGGGTTTGAGGTGGGGATGGTTCCGGTGTGTGAAGGTGATTTCGGGGAGGGAAAGGAGGAGTGGGAGAAGGTTGGGTCAGGGGGAGGGAGAGTGCATGATTGGCGACATTCTCGGACGTTTAACGGGACGGGTGGGAAGAGTCGGAGGGTTTCGTTTAGGACTGCTCGCACTGTACGCGGGGGAGATTTTGTCAGTAATCATTCAGAAAGAAAACAAGGACGACTTACTATACTTCATACCTCGGATCTGGTCATATGTAGGCGAATTCCGAGGTCCACAGTGGTCTAGAACCTCCTGTCGGAGATTCTGACATACTTCCGGGTGAATAGCCATGAAGTACGTGACGTAGGTCAAAAGGCACGCTGTCTATTAATGAGAACACGAAGTCATAAGCATCGAGAAAATTCAACAAGACAAGAAAACGTACCGTATCCCTTGAAGCAAGCAGAAGGCTAAGCAGTTGATCCCTAATAATAACTGGATCTGTTCCCAAATAGCTTCAGTTCCAACCTGTCAAAATTTCAATTATTACGGGACTTACCATCCGTACTCTCGCACAGATGTTGCAAGAACGTCCTCTCTCCAACAGGAGAAACCACCCCTTTGCTTTTCATCTTCTCTTTCTCGTCCAACGCTTCTTTCACAAGTGGCTCCAAAAATTCATGAATAACATCAACATTCTCCGCGTTTTTGTCCTTGAATAGTTCAAACAAGGGCCAGAAATACCCGAGGCGGCCACGGGATGTTATGACTTGCTGAGCTGTTTCGAAAGCTTGAGTGAATCCGTCCCAACCTGGCGTGGGACTTCCATGGCCATCTTTCGAGGATTTGTTATCGGCAGTGGAGGAAGCAAGTGATCCTTTCGGACTAATCGTAGTAGACCCAGGAGTTGGAAGAGAGCCCGAAAGTGTATCGAGGTTCCTTCCGAAGAACAAATCCGACCCAGAGTCAATTGTGAAACGAGAATACAAGTCTTGTGCGTCTATGGGCGCTGATAGGTCATTGAAGGAGGGATCGGAGGCGCCGCAAGGGTGGGAAGAAGAATTGGAAATGATAGAAAGAGTATGAGACGTGTATCGCTCAAAGGACTCAAAGTCTGATATCCGTTCGCGAGCGAAGAATGGGCGGGTGTTTGATCTGTGCATGCGCCATATCTGTATTTGGGAGTTAGCAATCATGTGAGGTGAAGTGGAAATTAGGAAATAGAAGTGTTTTAGGAAAGAAAGCGCGGGAAGTCAGTGGGCGTGACTATGAGGTATGTGTTGGGCGGGGCGGGAGAAGAAGATGCAAGATGTGTCGGGTGATACGATATTAGGGAATAGAAGAGATTAGTGTAACAGGAAATAGAAGTGCGAGGAGAGGTGGGGAGGAGAGATGGGAGCGCAGGTCGGGAGAAGAATTATTCGGGAGTTGGAAGATTCAACAGATGAGTGATTTCAAGAAGATAAACTCACATCATCGTCTCTATTGAATATCCCCTGACCCAAAAACGTTTCCCTACGCCACCAAGTTAGATGGGCGCGACGTGGACGGGAAAACCGGGCGAAACACATACATTCGTTCTTTCTGATACTTTCCCCTCCAAAAGTTATTGAAACCCGTAGCCATGAGGTATTTTACATGTTCCTGATCCATTGTTATGATCTGCAGTCGTAGTTAGCAGTTAATGAGCCATCAGTAAACAAAGTAAGACGGACTTGGACTCACGTTGTCAGACCACAAGATTCTAGTGTTCAACGTCGTACACTGATATTCTTCAAACAATTCAAGATAAACGTCCATAATATAACTCCTCCCAAACGATTTCATCATCTTTAACAGGATATCCAAATTTCCTGGCCATTTTCCAGCGACACAAGGGACTTCTCTAGCTCCTAATTGATGTCGGGCTCGTGCTTGAATGAAACGAGTTACTTGACCTTTACACCACGCGAAGGCGAGAATGAAAAGAGGGTGTACAGGGGGTGTGAGTAGCCAGCTTAGGGGAATGGAGGAGAGACGGAGAAATGTGGAAAGGAGTAGGGAGGGGAGAATGATGAGTCGGAGAAAGTCGAGAGCTAGTCTTGTTCTGTATGACCCTTGGTGCATGATGCCGCGACCTTGGAACTCTGAGAGTGAGGAGATGGGATGGAGATGGGGATGGATTCGTCGACCATGATGTGCTTAAATACTTTCTTGCTCTTGTTCGTATGGAAAGATGGAAAAAAAACCTGTAAGGCGAACCATGTGTTAAAGAGTCGGTGAGAAATTGGGCCTAACTGTTACCGATATCACTGCACTCCGTCACAGGTACTGAACCATCACTGAATTGCATTGAATGATTGTTCGTTGACTTATCGAGGATCTGTCAATATCGGCATGTCATTTGAACCGAGATTGAGATTGGCCATGAGGATAATAGGTGGGTTTGCACTTTGCAGGGTAAAAAGTTGCTTGAACGGAATTTTATTTTATTTCTTTGAAGAATATTTTTGAGCTTCCATCAGGGCTTTCCCTCAAAGAAAAAAAAGGACGTTCTGCTGGGTGACGGGTCCGGGGATGAAAAGAGACCGAGACGGTTAATCGGCAGTAGCTGACGATGAGCACCGGTGGTTAGTCATTGGAGTCTGGAGCTTGAGTGATAGTTGTGACTTATTCTGACATGAGAGGGAGGAGAGAACGGAGTCGGCGTTGTACGTCGTTTTTACCATACATGCTGGTGTCAAAGAGGTATGTAAGCGCCTTTAAGCGCTCAATTAATATTTACGTCTCTCCTGGACTCCGACTCGCCTACAAGCTACTTGAACGATCGCAACTTGGATCTGAACTTGAAGCAGCATTCTAACAAGCGTACCTCGATGAGAATATCACCTCCAAGGCGGGTATTTTTGATACCGAGCGTACAGTGATCAGAATATTCTCTCGCAAAATATAATATTATACGCCCGCTCGATGTCTTCCACCGTACATCCAACCTTGAACGTTTACTTGGGCGCGCACGTCAGGCGGCACGCCAACGTCTAAGACTTGTAGTGTTTGAGAGGGTTCCCGCCGTCGTTTTCTCACAGTTTGCGAAGACCTCCGTGCCCGACACGTGGTGGCGAACGAAAAACGCAGCCATGGAACGGCCCGTATAAACCCGGAGGTATACATAGAGGCTTCCAAGGATGGGTAACACCGTTGGTGAAGTGGTTATCATGCTTGCCTTCCATGCACGACTTCAGCAAGCGGCTCGGGTTCGATTCCCGAACGGTGTATGATGTATAAGCAGCGATTTCATTTTTATCTCAAGTTGCGTGCGTCGCTATTGTCCTTGACCACCTACCACCACGACGGCCACTACTACCCTCAAATCCTCGATGCCCATTGCCAAACGAAGAAAACTTTCATCGTCATCCAAATCCGCGGGTTGCCGATTCACAACAACTGTCAACGATATCACGCCCCCTTCCCTCAGTACCACCAACGTCGCGACACGCGTTTCGTGCGTTTCATGCCACAGAGTATTGAACGCGTCTCTCAGTCTGAAAGCGTCTTCACCTTTTTTATGTCCAATGTACGTTTTTGTTTCCCTCACTCCCAACATCCGGCTGACAACAAGAAAAATTCCAACGGCAGATGTAACTCCCCATCATGCGCCATCTGCTCTCGAACTTGTCGCGGCCTCAGTTCTATCGGTTCAAGAGTCACCACGACTTCCCCATGGCCATCTTCTATCTCTCCAGCTCATCCGATCCCTGAACCACCCTTACCGGATTTAACGTGGTCACCCTCACCCACGTATACGTCACCTACATCGACACCTTCACCACCTCTGGCCGCACGCTCACCGAAACGATTTGCTTTAGCTCTAAACGCTGGAAATACGAATCTTATTTCTATTTCCAATTCAAATACCATTCTCAACGCGACCTCGAACACCACCGGGAAGCGGAAAACGAGGGTTGAATCGGAAGAAGCGGTGAACGATGGAGATATACAAGCCGAGAACGAGACCGGGGTAGGAAAAGGTTCAGGGTGTGGAAGAGTAGTGTGTAAGAACTGTTGTTATGAGGATACGATATGGTACGTTTTCCGTTCGGCAGTCTACATTTTTTTGTCTCGCTTATCTGGCTCTTTTTGTAGTACGATATGCATCGAGTGTCTTCCACGCGCTTAGATGTCTTTAATTATCATAAACATGAATCGGAAATGTGACGAGTCCGTGTATGTATGCGAACGCATGGCGCGTTAACCGAGAGAATACGTTCCAATTCCGACCTTGCGACTCAGCGTAATCCAATACGCAGCTCCGCAAGCTACATCGTTCCGACTGGAGGTGGCCATCTCACCCTCTTTCCTCCCGTTGTTTTTAGGGGATGGAGGATGGCAAATCAAAGGGCCAAAGTTCCCTCAGTGCCTCTCAACAAAGGGTCGCAACTGCAAAAAAAGCTCAAGTGTTTCAAACGTTCAAGCACGCCGAAAGCTCTGTAAGAACTCGTTTTGGATGAATGCGGTTTCCTGATCATACTTTGACGGTATCTGTTATCGATTGTCAAGGCTGTGGGCACCGGCGAGCCGCTAGTGACAGCAATATCTCTTCAAAATGGGTTCGAATCGTATCCGAATTTCTGAAACACCGGTGGGGTGGGATTGCCCATTGACGACGTGCTCTCACTTCCCTTGTATAGAGCTGAAGTCCAGTTTATTGTTTTAGTACCACATGAAATCAATCAGGTTCAATACTGTACCGGAGAAGTATGGCAGCAACCGACTGGAGGAGTGCTACACACATCAACTCAAGACGACACGGTCCAATTCATGGATTATAACCCGGGAAGCAAGCGATGATTTGAGTATTTGGCGACTTATCGAAAGTTTTGCCTCAGTTGAGCCTGATAGGCTTGCGACAGGCCGACTGTTACACGTTGCAAGAATAATGTTGACACTCATTATGTGTCACGGCTGCTATGACATACTCTGAACGCGTTCAATTACTCGCACAGAGGTCTACCTTGCCGCAAAAGAAACAAATCAGATATAATTTCCTTGTCGCTCGCTGTTCTCGGGAAGAAGCTTGTGAATGTGGCTAGGATGCGTTTTACCGAAGACAAGCGTACCCTGTTTTGCTCCAACTCCTGCTGTTCTCTATAAATGAGTCGACGTTGCGTCGTTTGGGCCAGGCCTTTTTCCCGACGACTTACTCTCATCAGCACTGTTACTTGACTTGATTGACATTCCAGATGGACGACAGTACCAATGACCTCGAATGCATCCCCTCGCCCCTTTCCTTATAGCTGAACAGGTCATCACTAGACCGCTTTCTACCCTCTCGGTGCATTCTTTCGATCACATATCTTTTCATATCATTTGATGTTTTCTGATTTCTTACAGGTAATGTTTGCGATATATGGTTCGTTCGTTTGCTACTTGTTCCATTCCAAAACGAGATATTGATCTAGGACGTCACGAACAGGAATTTATGTTATGGTATTCGGACTAGCAATCCGTGTTCTTTCTCGACGTGATGGGCCCTCGTCTAGGCTGTACATGGGGTGGTCCATAAACCTCTTTGTGCTTTCCACGCTCTTTGTGGCCATGCATACCCGGGGAACGTCCCGGGAAATGATGATTGAAGTTGAGGCTGCAGCAACAAAGAACTATACACCTTTCCTGAAGTACCTTCGTTTTGATGAGGGGAATATTTCAAGCTTGTAAGTGAGCATTTTTGAGTACTTTATTCAGACACCCTGACAGTCTCGTCCGCTCAAGCTCAATCACCGATTTCGTGGCTTGCATAATGAAGTACGTATTCCTCAGATCCTTTTATATCCCATCGCCCTAACTTATGATCAGTGCCATTGCTGATTCAATGCTGGTAAGTTCTCTCAAATGCAAATTGCCGTAAATGCTAAGTATTATCTCTATCAGATCCACCGGTGCTGTGTTGTCTGGCAATCAAAAATCATGATGTATTTTCTGGCTTTCCTTGCTGTCGTCTTGAATGGTCTGTCTTTCCACTCTCATTGCATTCCCAAAAACTTGCTTGTTGATATCTTTTGACAGGCATTTACCTTGGATCTATTATTGCTGAGACTATGGGGTTGAGCATTCCCAACAATCACCTTTACAACACACGTTCAGTCATTGACGATGGAATAACGATGGTAACTGCTGTTTTTCAAGTCTTACTGGCATTGCTAACAGGTAGGGGCGCCCTCACTCCTTTCACACATGTGAGTTTAACAAACTCTCGACTGAAGGGGGCCGAATTTGGTGGATCAGCCGAGAAGCAAGGTGCTTAATGAGATGGTCAGCAAAGGCCAGATACAATTCAATTGTAGTGATTATGTATGTTCCCCCGCTCCAATCTACAATAACCACGGCCCATTTACTGTGGGGAGGAAGTATTGAATCAGGTGTATTTTATGCAGTTTGCTTGGTGGCTGATGTCATTATTGAGTTTGTGTTCGACCCTGACAATCATGGTCTTATCCCTTTTGATTTTGGACCGGTTGTGGTGCTGATGTCAGTGAGTTGTTAAAATGTGTGATGCCATTGATGAATGACTTGAGTCTACATCCTAGGGCCTTGCTCCTACTCTTATCATTGTACAGGTCATGTATGGAAAGTCTGTCAACAGTGTCCAACAAATGGTGTCGTTACAATTGACAGATGCCCAGGGAAATAGCCAGGGCTCAAGGCTGGCCATCGACTTACAACCAACAACACAGATCGGTGGTCATGTGCAGTCGCAATTGGATGAGCCATTGCCTGTGCCAGTGACAGGTGAAAAGATGGTGTGATGGGTGGCCCAGTGGCCACTGGCTCCCAAAATGTAGGCAGGGAGGTGATCCATGATTATTGTTGGAAGTGGAAATCCCATACACTCGACATACCCGATAGTCTCCTAATTTGGTATCTATGTTTCCAGTTGCAGTTACCCTATTTTTGATTGATACTTCTGCTTGCTCCTTTATACAATTGTTTCAACTCCTTTCCTATATTACTTATTTACTTGCGTACGCTATTCCCGACACCTCAGCTTTACCCTTCCATGGTCTGCTGAGGTGTGTATTCCCATACATTCACTTATTCGATTGTTAAGCTTACCTTTTGTTCTAACAGTATTCATACTTACGTCTGTCTGTTAGGTTATGGGCCCCGAGCTCTCATAAACTGCAATAGATCACAAACTACTCTGAAAGCTCACGATTATGACTACTGTTCAGTCATCTAATAACTATACTAGTATCCAGGCTCTCCCTGACGAACAGAAGTTCAATGGGGAGAATTACTTCACGTTCTGGGATGTGATCCTAATGCATGGAAGAGTGAAAGGCCTGGATCTGTATTGGGAAGCCAGGATTGTAATACCGAAGGACCCTGACCTACTGAAGCCCACACAGGCCATGACGGCTGAAGCCCCTGTGACCATAACAACTACTACCGATGCCACCAACACCCGTACCGCTACTTCTGTAAATGATCCCAGACTGCTGTTCCTCGAATATATGCTATGAGAATCTGTTGCATTCCTCACTATCTGGAATAATGTTAAAGATCCTATCGTGTCACGAAGTGTGTATTATTTTCATCTATCTTCATATGATCTCTTTTCCTTTCACTACGATACACAACATCATCCCCGTTTCATCTCTTGATTCTATCTTTATTCCACTGCTTTCTGTTACTTTCCGTGACGTTCTACCAGTTTCCGCATGACACCAGGTCATGACATCATAGGTCACATGCCAGGTAGTATATATAGGACGACTTGTCACCTAGTCCCCCATCTTGACCTCTTTGTCATTGGGACTAGGTGCATATTTGTACTTTGTAGGATACTGGGCAGTATTGATTATCTTTGTCATTGGGACTAGTTGTTGACTGTCGAGCCTCTGCTCCAGTTTCTGTGTGTTTGCTACTGGTGCTTCACCACATTAGGTCAAGATCCCTACTGCATGGGCACCCTTCCAATAAGGCTGTCTCTGCAGGCCGTACCGTTCTGCCACGTCTCCAACATTCAGCGCATCGAGACCCGACTCCAAAGAAGAATCTGAACAAGAGAAACTTGACTGCTCCACACGACCACACGCATACGACGTTACTGACGACGAGCACGTACACCTAACCACCAACAGAGAGTGGACCAGCTGTGACCAGAACGAGTGCCCAAACGCACTTGCCAACTCTATTTCCAAACTGCAGGACTTAATCGACAACAACGGTAGCGTTCTCGAATTCGACCGTTTTATCCCTGTCCTTCCACCGTTACCACCGTCCCCACTTCCAATCTGCCCACTTACCCCTAGTCTATCCAGAACCCCCAGACACTCTAGGCCCAGGTCTCGTGTAGGTCGACACTCTAGACCCACACCACGTATTTCGCCTGAAGCCTCTCCCACACCCACATTGTTACCTGTACCTCGTGGACCTTCCACATCCCCATTTATTCCTGTTACCAGTTCCAGAACCATCTCCCCTGCACCAAATCCCGCAGTAATCCCCTGAACACCACCCCCAGAACTACAACCACCCGCTCCACCCTCAATCATGAATAATGAGCAACTCACCCACCTCTTAGAGGGCCTGAACACCATCACCAATGCCCTGCTAATGCAGACTACTCGCTCAAAGGACGTCATCAGTAAACCCGAGGCGTTCAAGGGAGAGAAGGGCCACAACGCTAGACGATGGCTGAACCAGTTTGATAACTGGGCTAGGGAGCAGTCTGACTTGGTTAATAACGACCCGAAAAAGATCCGAGCAGCCCTGAACCTTATGACCTCCAAGGCTGGTGACTGGGTGAACCAGTTCCTAACCAGGTCAAACGACCCCACCAATGTCAACCCGATTTTCAATGGCAGGTGGGCCGACTTTACCACCACCTTTAGGGGCCACTTTTCCTCTATCGACGAGGAGAAGCAGGCATTGGCCGACCTCAGGGTACTGAGGCAAGAACGGAACGAGTCCATTTCTGACTACGCCCAGGCATTCACAGAGCTGGCCAGCCTCACCAAGCTCTCGGACTACAACCAGCGGCAATACTTCGTAGAGGGACTCACATTGGAGATGCAGAAGTTGGTCGGATTGGCAGCAGCAGTCGCCACGACAGAGCCAAGGGACCTTAGCGAACTCATCACTAGGGTGAACAAGCTGGACATCAGCATTAACAATCCAGCTCTCAACATTGGACGAGGAGGTGCTCGAGCACAGGCTAGTGGCGGAGGAGGAAGAGATCTGAATGCTATGGATGTGGATGCCACCTTGACCTCAACCCGGAGGACTGGCACTAGGGAGGAGTTCCTGCGACGAATGAGGAACAGGTGCTTTGGCTGTGGTGGCCTGCACCTCAAGAAAGACTGTAATCAGGCATGAGGTGCCACATGCAATTACTGCAAGAGGGTGGGCCATTTGGAACAGGTCTGCCAGGATAAGTTCATGGGAAAGGAAAGGGGGGGAGGACTAGCTGGAAGAGGTCGCCAACAGATTGCTGCGACTAATGTAGAGGAGCACTTCTCGCTTTTCGAGGAGGAAGGAGGGAATCACTGTCCTTTGAATGACCCCATAGTTACCGTCGCATCCACCTCATCCCCAGCGCCTAGCAGCTCGACTGTAACCCTAGACAGTCAGGGACAGCTCACTGCTCAGATCGCCCAGCTCAATAGCCTTCTGGCTGGCCTCAGCTCCGTCGTCAACAAGCCGCAGGGTTTTTAGGAAGGACGCCTGTCTCAGCCGCAATGAGAGCGTCCTGAAGTTCGATTGTAGTATGCCCTTCTTCCAACTATGACTTAATCTCTTCATGTATCATAAACACGACTCGCGAATGTACACTGTTATCATCACATTTCCGAGTATGCATGAAGATTGAGAATGGAAGACTACAAACGACGACAGTGGCCATGGTGGATAGTGGAGCAACAGGTCTATTTATGAGTAGGAGGTTTGCAGAAGAGAAAAAGTTGTGGAAGCTCTGGTTAAAGAAGCCAATACAGGTGTTTAACATTGATGGTACCCTTAACCAAGCTGGCAGCATACAGGAGTTCGCACAGCTGGCGATAACAGTGGATGGACATAAACACTGGGTGGATTTTCTGATCACAGATCTAGGCGAGGAGGACATGATATTGGGGTTACCCTGGCTGAAGAAGTTGAACCCAGACATAGACTGGTCAAGAGGGTTGCTGTCGATAAGGACTCACAGAGTAACAGTGGAGGATATACTGGATAGGGAAGGAGAGGCCATTGGTGGGGTGACCCTTGGTGAAGAAGTACTAGAGGATACTCGGGAGGACACAGTGGAGGAAACTGTGCTTCAGGACGATAGATGTATAGGGCACAAGGAGACGGTACTGGAAGAGGAAGAGAAACAACCTCAACTTTGCGTTCTCAAGGCCAACCGATCCCTTTGTCGAAACTGGCTCAGGCAAGGGATTATTAAGGATGTCAAGGAACAGGTTTGGATCGCAGCAGGGTATACTTATTCTCAATGACTCGCAGAAGCGGCACAGAAACTCAAGCCAAAGAAGATGTTTGAGGAGATGGTCCCTGAGCATTACTGGGAGTACAGCAAGGTCTTCTCAAAACAGGAATCGGAACGGTTACCGGCACACAAACCTTGGGATCACGCTATCGAGTTTACCCCTGGGGCTCCAGAGTTACTTCGTACAAAGATTTACCCCATGTCCCCGGTGGAACAGGAAGAACTAGACCAATTTATCGAGGAGAACCTACGGAAAGGATATATCCGACCCTCCAAATCGCCTATGGCATCTCTGGTCTTCTTCGTTAAAAAGAAAGATGGAAAACTGCAGTTTGTACAGGACTATCGACGCCTTAACGAGTTCACAGTCAAAAACTGGACACCCCTCCCTCTAGTCTCCGATATTGTCAACCGACTCTGTAATGCAAAATACTTCACCAAGTTTGATGTAAGGTGGGGTTACAACAACGTACGGATTAAGGAGGGAGATGAATGGAAGGCAGGGTTTGCAACTAATCGAGGGCTATTTGAGCCAACGGTCATGTTCTTCGGCCTCACCAACTCCCCAGCTACGTTCCAGTCCCTAATGAACCTCATCTTTGTGGATCTTATCGTGGCAGGGAAGGTAGCAGTATACCTGGACGACATCCTGATTTTCAGTTCAGACTTATCAGAACACCGCCACGTGGTTAAGGAAGTCCTCAAACAGTTACAGCAGAACGATCTATACCTCCGACCTGAGAAGTGCGAGTTTGAGAAGACAGAGGTGGAATACCTGGGCTTGCTGATAAGCGAGGGGAGAGTACATATGGACCCAGTGAAGGTAGCAGCAGTACGAGACTGGGCAACGCCAAAGTCAGTACGTGATGTTCGGGGATTCTTAGGATTTGCCAATTTCTACAGACGCTTTATCTGGGATTTCGCAAGGATCGCACGCCCGCTCAACGACTTGACACGCAAGGACATCCAGTTTGACTGGGGAACACAGCAACAGGCAGCATTCGAGGAACTACAGACCGCATTCATCTCAGCACCTATTCTCGCCCTATGGAATCCAGACAAACTGACTCGGATAGAAGTAGACGCTTCTGGCTATGCTACAGGGGGAGCCCTTATGCAGCAGCAGGAGGATGGTACATGGCACCCAGTGGCATATCGCTTGGCTTCGATGCAACCGGCAGAGAGGAACTACCAGATTTACGATAGGGAAATGTTGGCGATCATAGAGGCCCTGAAGGACTGGCGTTACTTCTTAGAGGGCCTCCACAACGAGTTCGAAATCGTCTCTGATCACAGTAACTTGGAATACTGGCAAACGGCACAGGATCTGACACGACGACAGGCTTGCTGGTCCCTCTATTTATCTTGGTTTAACTTCCGGCTAGTCCACCGTGCAGGAAAAAGTAATACTCAGGCCGATGCACTATCAAGAATGTCACAGCACTGCATCCAGGATCACGAGGACAACCGGCAACAGATTGTGCTTTCACCAGACCGGTTTCAAAGGATAGCTGCTTTAACCCTGGTCAATCCATTGGAGGGGCGGATTCGTCGAGTGTCAGAGAGAGAAGCAGAAGTACTGGAAGGATTAAAGAAGCTGAAGGAGGGAGGTCTGAAGAGGTTAGCAAACGGACTACCAGAATGGGAAGAGGATAACGGTTTGGTGTACCATCATGGCAAAGTCTATGTACCCCCAGACAAGAAGTTGCGACGAGACGTACTTCGGCAGTGTCATGATTCCCCGTCAGCAGGGCACCCAACTTATGACTTGGTGACATCCTACTTCTGGTGGCTGACGATATGGTCATTTACGGAGAAGTATGTGGAAGGCTGTGACACCTGCGCATGGAAGAAACTACAACGGCATCCATGGGCAGTGACTCACCCACTCAATGTACCAACAGGGATTTGGGAAGAGGTAGGAGTAGACCTAATCACTCAATTGCCAAAGTCAGATGGATATGACGCCATTTTGGTTTGCACGGACCTATTCAGCAAACAGATTCACGCTATTCCCTGCATGACCAGCATCACCACGGAAGAGGTAGCAGACCTCTACTACTGGGAGATCTTCCGACTTCATGGGTTACCATTACGCTTCGTGTCAGATCGTGGTCCTCAGTTCGCAGCGATGGTTATGAGGAAGCTCCTCAAACAGCTGGGCATCAAAAGCAATTTGACATCTGGATATCACCCCCAAGCAAATGGACAGACAGAGCAGGCCAACCAAGAGGTGGAGAAGTATCTTCGGCTATATGTGGGAAGGAGGCAGATGGACTGGGCAAAGCACCTTCCAATGGCAGAGTTCGTTATCAACTCCAAAACCCACTCCGCACATGATCTCTCCCCATTTGAAGCAGTATACAGATATCAGCCCCTTTTCAACATCCCAGTGGGACAACAAGCAGGACGGAAAGACGTAGACGAATGAATTGAGGTGCTGAAGGAATTGCGGAAGGACACCCAAGCAGCCCTGGAGACAGTAAAGAAGGAGCAGAAGGCAGCATATGAGAGGGGGAAGAAGGAAGCTCACATTTTCAAGGTTGGAGAATATGTATGGTTGGACGCCAAAGATATCGACCTAAAGACACCAAGTCGCAAACTTTTGGATCAACAGCTAGGGCCATTCGAGGTATTAGAACGCATAGGAGATCTGGACTATCGCTTGAAGCTCCCTTGGGAGCGACACCGAATCCATTCAGTCTTTCACGTCAACAAACTCTCTCCCTGGCGAGGCAATGACATCAACAGCGAACAACCGTCCCAACCTGGACCAATAGAATTAGAGGAGGACGGTAAAACTGCTAAGTGTGGTGGGGATCTGAGGGAGCAGATATAGCGAAGCTAGATCAAGGGCCAATCTGAAGACCAACCCAAAACCCAACAAACAC